>CM037161.1:33557382-33951286 GCA_020921065.1 Vaccinium darrowii | reverse complement strand
GCCATTTCAGCTAACTTATGCTAGGAGCCTGGGAGTCTGTTCACATATACTTTGCTATCAAGATGCATCGTTTCTTCCTAACTTATTATTTTGTTTTTTTTCTCTTCGTGTGCAATGGCTGTGAGTTTTTTCCTACTAAAACTAACACTACTAGGATGCTAAAAGACTACACTCGTGTTACACCCTGACTTTTCTTTTCCTAATAATTATTTTTCGCATTGAAATTTTGTTTTTATGGTCGAGTCCTAGTTAACTATTTTGGCGCACTATAAGTATTATTGGCATTAGTGTAATTTTGGGTATACAAGATTACCATTTCTCATAGTAGAGTAAATTAGATAATTAGTATATATTTTGTTTGTTTATCCACGTAATTCTATTTAGTCAGTTAGCTATAATTTTGGATGTGCCCTAATTTAGTGGAGGGTTTTTAGGGCTGCTTTTAGATAAGTGGTTGAGGGTTAATATAGATACTTGAGATAACAAGTTGAGAGTAGCCGTGTAAGGTTTCCGGAGGGGTTCTTTGTACTCCTGTTCTCGATCTACGTTGCGGTACGTTTCTACATTCTTTTCCATTGTTTCTATTAACTCGGTTCAGCACTGTCTAATAGGTAGCATCAGATTCTTTGATTGCACCTTACGATTTCGTTTGTTTAAATTACTCCAAGTCTCGGATGAAATCTATGAATCTGGCGTGAGTTACTCGGTGGATAAGAGAAAGAATAAGGAGACTGCTGCCATGTGGGTGTTGTGTGAGGGTAGTGACTAGTGCTAAGTGGTGAGTTGTCTTGTGGTTATATTCTCTTGTTTCCAATGGAGGTTCATAAGAGGATCATTATTATATTCATGGGCTAACAAGTGCAAAAGTGTTTCGGTGATTTAAAGTTGTAATAGCTATTACAGTGCATGTATAGGATTAAGGATTAGGTAATTAAGGAAGGGAAATTATAACCAATGGCAGTGCTTGTGCGGAGTATAGCGTACAGAGAATCTAGTTTTGGGTTATGCTAACACATTCACAAGGGTTATAGGTTCTGGGTTGTTTGGGAGAGAACAGATTGTTCACTTGGAAATGAACTACTTTGAGTTGAAAATTGAAGTTTGGAATTTGTAGTTTCATATGGCTACTGATGATTGGTGATTTAGGATTAGTCATAGTCTGGGCACTCTAAGAAATTCCTAGCTTTACACATTCAGTGTTATAGTTTTTGTATAGTTAGTTATTTTGCATTCTCTATTTTTGTACAGGTTAGTCTCTTTTTACGTGATCGAGTTGCACTACTTTTGGACTCAGGTGAGTGGTTAAGTGTGTTACGTACTTTCGAACTTTCCCGTGTCCCTTAAATTATTTGTTGAAAAATTTGGAATTGTTAATTGGAAAATATTTATATTTGGTTCTCTAAATTGGCACGCGATAAAATGTATTTGTAGACACCCCAATCCTGACCGTCAGGATCTCGGAACTTCCCCGATGATGAAAATGCCTGTTAGAGCACGCGAAGCTTGATTGTGAACTTGAAAACCCCTCCTAAACCTCTCCAAAATAAACCCAATCCTTCACCATCTTCTAGTACACTCAAAACCCTCTTTTTCGATATATAACTTGTCTCAATCCATTTTGAAATGAGGGAGATGTGCCCGTTTTACCAAGATCACTTGTTTTCCCGACCTTCTGAGGGTAAAATGGTCACACATTTTTATGTACAAATCATCTTGGGTCCAAACCACTTGGGTTAGAAAGTAGACCTTTCAATCTTTCCAACGCTTCAAACCATGCGCAAAACGGAGTTCGGTAGCACCCGGAATGGCCCCGCGAAGTTTCATATTTTGTGCTGTCTCGCCATCCAGACGCCTGAACCACCCTCCTCCAGGCGCCTGAACCCCCTTTAGGCGCCTGAACCACCCTCCTCCAGGCGCCTGAACCCCTTCCAGACACTTGCTGACCAAAGACAAAAGAGTGGGGAGCAACGTCTTGGGAGATTCTTCTGGGGTTTTGCTACAGAATATATGGGGGACATCCCAGCACATGCTTCTTCCCTCTCCCTAGGTGAACCCTCACCCTTTTGAAGGGTTCAAATGGCCCATATTGAACCCTCCTTTGCCTATATATATCCCCTCCCCTCCTCCATTTGAAAAGGACAGCTCTCTCCCTCTCTTCCTTGCTGTTATGCTGCCCAAATACCCCAGAAACTCACCCCCAACTGATCTCTATCAATTCCATCCATCAAAACTCCATTTTTCTCCATCATAACCCCCCCCACAAACTCACTTGATTCTACCCATCTTTCATCATCCATCATCAAATCCCCAATCAAACCACCTATAACCAGTTAGATACACTTCCAACAATCAAAATCCAACCTACTCAAACATCATAAATCACCCAAACCAAACATCCAAAGTTCATCCGTCAAGATTTTCGAGGTAGTTTATCTACCAAATTTTCTCAACAAGCCCCTGAGGGGAATCCATTCAAGTTCTTTCTGGTCATCCATACCAGCAAGGAGCTTGAAAATGGTTTGAAAATCATCAAAACAGGAAAACATTTCGAGTATCAGATTCTGGTCCAGGCGCCTGAACTATCCCTCTTCAGGTGCCCAGACCCAGTTTAGGCGCCTGAACCATCCCTCTTCAGGCGCCCAGACCCAGTTTAGGCGCCTGAACCATCCACCTTCAGGCGCCTGAACCATCCACCTTCAGGCGCCTGGACCCCATTCCGGTGCACATTTTATAATCAATTTCGGGGTCATTTTGAGACATTTTGGTGGTATTTTAGTGTAAACTTCGTATTTCCAGTACATAAGCCATCCATTTACAGTGTTTTGCATGAGCATGTTCACCTATTTCGTTAATCTTTTCGATACATTTGTCGTGTTTTCCGCATGAGTTTGTGTTTGAAGTCTGTTTAAACAATAGTTTCAAAATCCTTTAAACATTTAGTAGAGACCGGCGTTCACACCGGGCGAGAGGGGTGCTTTAAATTCCTTCCCCTCTCGTAACCTAGCTCCCGGACCCGAGAAATCTCATTTTGGAGACCGGTAAAGCATTTTCCATATCAAGGGTAAAAGAGTCATTTTTCAATGGTTTCTCGGGTATGGTCCTCAAATCCGGGTGGCGACTCCATTCAATCAATCAAACCAAATCGATCAATCAAAACCATTTTTCAAACCAAACAAATCGATTTTCGTGGACATACGCGTCGCGTTTTCCGCGGGGTGTTCACAAGCTGGCGACTCCGCTGGGGATAATTTGCATTAATATACATTTTAGTATTATTACAGTTATGTGTGATTTTATTAAAATGTGTATTAATCATCGAGAGCTAAACTTGAAAAATGTTTAAAGGATTTTGAAAATATTGTTTTTATGGACTTTTTGCATTGCACGTGCATGGTTACTAGCCCTCGCTGGCGTGTTTCGGCAATCCCGCCCGGCTTGCCGGTGACGGGGAATCCCGAAATGCCCAGCACCCCCCGACCGTGATGAGTCACAATTGTCGTTATTACCATCGCCTTGCGGGATCCTTGGCGGTGGGAGACAGCTTTGGCTTTGAGTCCGGGGTACCCTTTTCAAACCAAACTCGGCCTTTGCATATAGATAACCATAGAACCCCACGTTAGTTAACCAACCCACGTGTTAGGATTATGTGCTCCATCCTGTTTCGTGCTACGTGTTACCGTCTTTCTAAGCATGCCACATTGCATACATGCATACACTCACATCGGTACATATCCTTGTTGTCAGTATGGTGTAAATTAGCTTCCCGGCAATTAGTAGAAGGTTGCCTCAGCCCGGTGATGAGTCGTGTATCCCACATACACGTTGTTCGTATGAGTTGGCCTTTAGGACAATCGGACATGGGAAAATTTGAATCAACAGTTTCCTAACAACGATCTAAACGGGTTTAAGGGACCTTGACTCGAAAGTGGGTTAATCGCCCTTAGGCATCCGATTCTAGATCGTTGTCAGAATTCGTGTGAATCATAATTTCCCAAATCCGATTATCCAACATCAAGGGCATGTCACTTAAAAGAAAACTTGAGGATTGGGGCAACCTTCCAAAACTGTCAAATTCAGTCTAGGAGACTTTAAATCCATGGAGTATGAGATACCTCCGGTGTTTGCCGTGCCCAAAACGGCAGCCCGTGTTTTGAACTAGCCTTAGGGTCACTTGTAACTGGGTGACAACACCTTATTGCTCTGTCTCGGATGGTCAAGAAAGGATAACGGTTGCGGCTTCAACATTTAGGCTTTAGGTTGAAAAGTCGTAACTGCCGAGTAAAAGACCTACCCGTGGTGTCGGTCCAATCATCTGTGCAATGACTCTAAGTGAGATTTGAAACCGGTAGACTAACCATAGGTTAACCTTAGCATAAACCTTAGGATAGATGTCAGTCTAGGAGACTTTAAATCTATGGAGTTTGAGATACCTCCAGTGTTCGCCGTGCTCGAACGGCTCCCCGCGTCTCGGGCTAGCCTTAAGTGCATTTGTATCCGGATTTCAACAACCTTATTGCTCTGTCTCAGATGGTCTACAAGGAGAATGGCTCTGATTCCACGACGATTGAAATTTAACCTGCCTGTCACGACCTACCCGTGGTTGTTGTTCTGTACATCCATGCAATGTCTTAAGTGAGACCGAGACCGGTGGTTCGCATCTTAGACACGACATGACAACGACGCGTGCACGACATTTCCTTCAATAAAACCAGGGGCACAATCTGAGGTTTGACCTTTTTGCTTTACTGTCAGTTCCGAGCCCTTACCCGAAGACTGTCTCGACCTTCATCGCCAAAAGTCTGAAACAAGCATGTCGGGCGATCAAGAACAAAATTCCCCGAATGAGATAGAGCGACTGAGGAAGGAACTGCAAGACGAGAGGGCCCGGAATGACACTCGAATCACCCAACTCATGGCGTTAATGGTAAACATCCAAAGCCGGTTGCCTCCGCCTCAGCAGCAAATACCCGATGGCGGGGCCCGAAATCATGAGATCCCTAACGATGAGCGTCAAGAACAGCCACCTCCGGTTGACAATCCCCAATTGGCCGAGATGTTAGCCAAAGTTGCTAGACTCGAAGAATCTGTGACCAAGAACGAGCAGCGGGCCATCACCGGGTTTGACATGGACAAACTCTGCCTTTTTCCGGGTGCCAAACTCCCTAAGAAATTCAAACATGTGAACTTTGAGAAGTTCGATGGTACCAGAGATCCAAGGGGACACATTCAAGCATACGTGAGCTCCCTTTCATTGCAAGATGTTGATGAGCCCACTATGGCCCAGATGTTCCATGAAACTCTCACAGGGCCTGCACTTCAATGGCTCTTGTCTCTTGACATCTCGAAGAGGAAAACTTGGGAAGAAATGGTGGCTGCTTTCATAAAGCAGTATGAGTACAATGTGCAGCTCAAGGTCACTATTCGTGAGCTTGAAAGCATCAAGATGAAAGAGAATGAGTCCTTTGCAGAGTTTGTAAAAAGGTGGAGGGCGAAGGCCGCACAAATGACCAATTGCCCTAGTGATAAGGATCAAATGAGGATCATAACCAAGAATCTACAACCCGACTTGGCCCAGTACATGGTGATGGCCCAGGCACATAACTTTGAGATCTACTTTGAGACAGGCCTGTCAATTGAGGAAGCAATACGGGACGGCATTCTAGGAAAAGATGGTCCCACTCCAAACTGCAGGGATGACAACACTCTATATGCAAACACCTCATCCAGCCCCACAAAACACAACTCCAACCGAGCAGCATCCATCAACAAAATCACAGCCCAAACCAGTCACTCTAAAGAGCCACAGAGAACCCTCTCGCAGTTCTCCACACCTCTATCCTTGGTGTATAAAGAATTCCATGAAGCCGGTCTTATCAAACCACTCTCTCCAACTCCTCTACCTCAGAATCTCCCAGCCTACCACAACCCAAACGCCTTCTGTGCCTTCCATCAAATGCCAGGTCATGCTACCGATGAGTGTCACCGTCTCCGCCACAGGATTCAGGATCTCATTGACAACGGGTCCATCTCTGCTACACTGGCGAAACGGAATACCTCACCGAGTCAATGAACCATCAATGGCCATGCAATAGTTCAATCTTCCACGAGTCTTGGAAGTTTTCAAGTGTCGAGTCAAGTTTTCACTTCTGATCGAGTCAGTTTGTATTTCGAGTCTGTTTATGTTTTTGCTTTCCTTGTCTATGTGTTTTCATCCTTAAATCTGTAGTGTCTTGTTGTTATTGTCAAAAAAAAAAAAAAAAAAAAGTCAACCTTTGTAGTCCCGAACTACGCATGACCTGATTCCTTACAAAGGGATACGTAGGCAACCATTCATGGTTCGGTCGTAACTATCAAAAATCAATGTCGCGCTGTTGTGTTGAAATTGTCATCATAAACTCGGGTTTTCCCTAAATTTGGAATTGTTTCACACCATCATTTGAGAAACGTGATAATCACTTTGAGACATAAGATGAACCTTGATTGAACCCCCACCCCATACAAGGAGGATTTCCAGTGGACCATTCCCTGATGTCATCAAGAAGCAATGCTTTGACACAAAAAAAGCCTGCTAGGTCGAAAACCCGCAAGGGCGGCCTAGGCAAAAGTTAAGGCAAAAAGCTCGCTAGATCAAACTTCAAAATGAGATCTAGGCAAAAGTTAGAGCATGCATGAGTTCTCTCCATCAAGTTGCACAAGTCAAAATGAAGAAAGGCATTCTTTGCTTTTTATTCCCCACATGAATATCCATTGCAAAGCCCTTTGAGCCTGAATCAATTTCTTTTGAAAAAGAACCCAGCTAGGCAGCTACCCCCCCCCCCCCCCCCCCCCCCCCCCCCCCCCCCCCACACTGGGGTGAAAGGAAAGAATAACAAAGAAAAGTGCCAAATTGCATCCAGGTGAGGAGCACAGAAGAAATAATCAGAAAAATCGAATGAAAGGAAGTGCTCATTTAAAGCAAGAAGAGGCACATGAAAGCACCCATCAGAAGCAAACATGGCACAAGAAGTCCGAGATAGCTGCTAGCTCAAATAACCCTGAGGAAAAGTGAGATTTTTGAGCTTATTATCCTTCCTTTGTTAAGCCCATAACCTTGGCCCCGTCATAACCTAGATAAAAGTCCTTTCAGATTGGAAAGTGCAACTTGATAGTAAGAATTCAAGTCAAAAGGGAACAGTCTAATCTCCCTTGAAAATCAAAAGTCAAAGCATTGTGCAAATGCTGGCGTTATGCAAGCAAAAATCCAAACTGGGGCAAATCAATAGGTCTTCATCAGCAGCCCTCTAAACTGGGGCATTTTGAAAGAAAATCAATGGGGCATCATCAGCAATCTGGGGCATGGATTCATGATAAGAAATCTTGTGTTTTGATAAAAATAAGTAGATTTGAATGAACATCACTTGATGGAGTGAAACAATCACAAAATAAAAATTCAATTTTATCATGACAATTTCGACATTAATGGTGAGACATGTTTCCCATCTTTCAGGACTTCGAGTCAACATAGTCTTCCATATCTTTCGAATCAACACATTCTTGCTCCTATCTGTCAGGTCAATATGGCCAATCAAAATTCCTTGGCCTTGTCGGTCTCATCAAAGTCCATCCCCTTGTCAAAAAGGCCAATCAAATTCCTTGGCCTTGTCGGTCTCATCAATGCCTTTGCCAAGCAGTCAATCGTGTAGTCTTAGTCTTGTCTATCCTTGACTCGTGGAAATGATTTCAACGCATCAAAGAACTCGTGTTTGAGTACACGGTCAATTGGGTGTCAAAACTATCAGCAGAGCCGAGAAGGAAAATCAGAATTGAGATTCATCATCTATGAAGGCGTCAACTCGAAATTGGGGCATGTCAGTCTATTGCCATTTCTGGGGGAAGTATACACCCAAATCCAAGACTGGAGCATCGGAGCCTAAAAGTCTAAAACCAATCCAAAACCCGAGCCCTGTCAAACTCAAACCCAAACCTTGGCCTCAAGAGAAAGACAGTAAAGCAAAAGAGCCACCCCATTGAGCCTCCTACTTTTTAAAGAAGGAATGTTGTCGTTGTTGTCATCGAGTGTCGATGCACGAGTCACATGCAATCGTCCTGAGGGACAACTTTTAAATCAATGGTCCTGCGGGTTAATTTTGAGGGTTAATTTATTTTAATCCGTTTAAATCATCATTTTGAGGGTTAATTTATTTTAATCCGTTTAAATCATCATTTTGAGGGTTAATTTATTTTAATCCGTTTAAACCATCATTTTGAGGGTTAATTTATTTTAATCCGTTTAAACCATCATTTTGAGGGTTAATTTATTTTAATCCGTTTAAACAATCATTTTGAGGGTTAATTTATTTTAATCCGTTTAAATCATCATTTTGAGGGTTAATTTATTTTAATCCGTTTAAATCATCATTTTGAGGGTTAATTTATTTTAATCCGTTTAAATCATCATTTTGAGGGTTAATTTAATCCGTTTAAACCATCATTTTGAGGGTTAATTTATTTCAATCCGTTTAAATCAT
The DNA here is from genome assembly GCA_020921065.1 of Vaccinium darrowii. NCBI lineage: Eukaryota > Viridiplantae > Streptophyta > Magnoliopsida > Ericales > Ericaceae > Vaccinium > Vaccinium darrowii. Next base: position 33,942,779 of record CM037161.1, on the reverse strand, counting down.
CATTTTGAGGGTTAATTTATTTTAATCCGTTTAAACCATCATTTTGAGGGTTAATTTATTTTAATCCGTTTAAATCATCATTTTGAGGGTTAATTTATTTTAATCCGTTTAAATCATCATTTTGAGGGTTAATTTATTTTAATCCGTTTAAACCATCATTTTGAGGGTTAATTTATTTTAATCCGTTTAAACCATCATTTTGGGGGTTAATTTATTTTAATCCGTTTAAACCATCATTTTGAGGGGTAATTTATTTTAATCCGTTTAAACCATCATTTTGAGGGTTAATTTATTTTAATCCGTTTAAACCATCATTTTGAGGGTTAATTTATTTTAATCCGTTTAAACCATCATTTTGACGGTTAATTTATTTTAATCCGTTTAAACCATCATTTTGAGGGTTAATTTATTTTAATCCGTTTAAACCATCATTTTGAGGGTTAATTTATTTTAATCCGTTTAAACCATCATTTTGAGGGTTAATTTATTTTAATCCGTTTAAATCATCATTTTGAGGGTTAATTCATGTTAATCCGTTTAAATCATCATCTTGAGGGTTAATTTATTTTAATCCGTTTAAATCATCATTTTGAGGGTTAATTCATTTTAATCCGCGTTAAATCATTTTCAGTATTTTGGCGTGTTCCGGAACTTCCAAGGCAATGGATTGGTGTCGTCTTTTTCTTTGACAATACTTACATCAAATCAATGATGTCAAGTCGCGTCAAAGAGGGGCAACTGTAGACACCCCAATCCTGACCGTCAGGATCTCGGAACTTCCCCGATGATGAAAATGCCTGTTAGAGCACGCGAAGCTTGATTGTGAACTTGGAAACCCCTCCTAAACCTCTCCAAAATAAACCCAATCCTTCACCATCTTCTAGTACACTCAAAACCCTCTTTTTCGATATATAACTTGTCTCAATCCATTTTGAAATGAGGGAGATGTGCCCGTTTTTACCAAAATCACTTGTTTTCCCGACCTTCTGAGGGTAAAATGGTCACACATTTTTATGTACAAATCATCTTGGGTCCAAACCACTTGGGTTAGAAAGTAGACCTTTCAAGCTTTCCAACGCTTCTAACCATGCGCAAAACGGAGTTCGGTAGCACCCGGAATGGCCCCGCGAAGTTTCATATTTTGTGCTGTCTCGCCATCCAGGCGCCTGAACCACCCTCCTCCAGGCGCCTGAACCCCCTTTAGGCGCCTGAACCACCCTCCTCCAGGCGCCTGAACCCCTTCCAGACACTTGCTGACCAAAGACAAAAGAGTGGGGAGCAACGTCTTGGGAGATTCTTCTGGGGTTTTGCTACAGAATATATGGGGGACATCCCAGCACATGCTTCTTCCCTCTCCCTAGGTGAACCCTCACCCTTTTGAAGGGTTCAAATGGCCCATATTGAACCCTCCTTTGCCTATATATATCCCCTCCCCTCCTCCATTTGAAAAGGACAGCTCTCTCCCTCTCTTCCTTGCTGTTATGCTGCCCAAATACCCCAGAAACTCACCCCCAACTGATCTCTATCAATTCCATCCATCAAAACTCCATTTTTCTCCATCATAACCCCCCCCCCCACAAACTCACTTGATTCTACCCATCTTTCATCATCCATCATCAAATCTCCAATCAAACCACCTATAACCAGTTAGATACACTTCCAACAATCAAAATCCAACCTACTCAAACATCATAAATCACCCAAACCAAACATCCAAAGTTCATCCGTCAAGCTTTTCGAGGTAGTTTATCTACCAAATTTTCTCAACAAGCCCCTGAGGGGAATCCATTCAAGTTCTTTCTGGTCATCCATACCAGCAAGGAGCTTGAAAATGGTTTGAAAATCATCAAAACAGGAAAACATTTTGAGTATCAGATTCTGGTCCAGGCACCTGAACTATCCCTCTTCAGGTGCCCAGACCCAGTTTAGGCGCCTGAACCATCCCTCTTCAGGCGCCCAGACCCAGTTTAGGCGCCTGAACCATCCACCTTCAGGCGCCTGGACCCCATTCCGGTGCACATTTTATAATCAATTTCGGGATCATTTTGAGACATTTTGGTGGTATTTTAGTGTAAACTTCGTATTTTCAGTACATAAGCCATCCATTTACAGTGTTTTGCATGAGCATGTTCACCTATTTCGTTAATCTCTTCGATACATTTGTCGTGTTTTCCGCATGAGTTTGTGTTTGAAGTCCGTTTAAACAATAGTTTCAAAATCCTTTAAACATTTAGTAGAGACCGGCGTTCACACCGGGCGAGAGGGGTGCTTTAAATTCCTTCCCCTCTCGTAACCTAGCTCCCGGACCCGAGAAATCTCATTTTGGAGACCGGTAAAGTATTTTCCATATCAAGGGTAAAAGAGTCATTTTTCAATGGTTTCTCGGGTATGGTCCTCAAATCCGGGTGGCGACTCCATTCAATCAATCAAACCAAATCGATCAATCAAAACCATTTTTCAAACCAAACAAATCGATTTTCGTGGACATACGCGTCGCGTTTTCCGCGGGGTGTTCACAGTATTCTTTTTTTGTGAGAACTTTATGGATATTGTTGGGAACTTTCATTATTGGAAGTCCAGGGAAATTATTCCTTTATATAGGTGACCCTGGCCATTAGGGAAGAGACCCGGGTTAGGCCGGTGACCCTTTTGCTCAACTGCTGTCTTTTTGCCGAATCGACTTAGGGAAGAGTACCACGGTTTGCCAACGCCTGGTGACTCTAAGTTCGATATTGGATCCAATTTTGAGATTATTGTTCTGTTGGCCATGGTACTATTTGGTTGTGGTTCCCCATTGTTATTGAGTATCATTTTGTGATCACCATTAAGAATTTATTATTGTTTTATTTTACATCGTGTGTGCCAAATTATGATCATACGGTAATTTAATTTAATTCCTGCTTTAGAACCTTATTTAATATGCATGCTTTTCCATTCACTGAGCTTGTCAGCTGACGGATTTATTCCAACACCATTTTCAGGAAAATCAAGTCGATAGGTGAGGACTCTGGTGACGTCTTGGGGAGTTACTATGTCGCCCTCCATAGGATGTTGCATTCTAGTTTTATAATTTTATTTATTCGCTTCCGCATGTTAGTAAACTTTTTTTGATTTAAATCGAAACTCCTTTTTCTTCTGGTGATATATTTTATCATTTTGGTTTATGGGGACGGTTGTTCCCCCATGGTTATGATTTGGGACCTATTTGCCTTTGGTTTGGTTTGATAACATAAAAAAAAAAAAAGGGGATATTTGATGTCCGATGAATTTATAATAATTTTAGGCTGCGTGTTTCACAAGTTGAAGCCTTGTGGTTCACGGCCGGTCACTTCTCATTTTGTGGTGTGACAATTGTGGTATCAGAGCTTATGTTTCGACAAAATATGTTTATCTTCAAAAAAAAAAAAAAATTGCATCATATGCATTTAGTGGAGGTTCAGTCCCAGAGTCCTTTAGGCATTTGAGAAAACGTTGGTTACTTTATTTGTATCGATATCTACATTGTATCAAGGAGATATTCAATGACATAATTCCGGTAACATTTAGTTTTCTTTGGATTCCATCTGATAATCTGGAAATCATTTTCCGGCCCAACATGCTTCATTTTCCATTGGCGTTAGAAAATGTTTTCCGGTGACTTTACTTTTCCGTCGTACCAAACACTGGAAAATTTTCCTAGAAAACGTTTTCCGCCCGAAACAAACGGAGCCTTAATCTTCTAGTCTGGTTAATTTTATGCTACTAATTGTTTTTATCGTAGTCTAGTATTATTCAAGAATCAATAGTCAGTTGTAGTCTTCTTGAATAACGACCCTGTCAAATTACAAGGGAAATTTTTTTACACGGATGCCAATTTCAACTAAGATTGTACCATTGTTTCAGATACTTAACAAATTCTCCTCCTAGTGAGATCTCGTTTGAGCTACTGCAATTTTAGACATGGATTTTTCAAAGATGATTCTTTTTGTTAACTGTTATCTTGAAAGATTCCAAAATTGCACTATTTCAATTTTCAATAAGTTCATTCTGGTTATGCTTATTATTATTATTATTTTATGCATCTTGCATTTTAGTAGGAATTTCCAACTGTTTCATCGAGGTACTTGCACCCTTTTCATTTCATATTGGGACAGTTATGGGGTTCTCAAACTTGTCTATGCCTATTATTTTCTAACAAAAAAAGAGAGTTTGTCATTTTCAGCTGTAATAGTTGTTTGCTGAGGACCTCTGAGTTTGATGCTGACCTGACATCTTCTTGCCTGTTTAGCACTCACTTTGAGGTGTCAAAAGAACTGAAACATAACACACTCCAGCGCATTTGGTCATTAACTTTACTCTTGTTGAAGCATGCATCTTTTGGTTTTCAGGAAAATCAGGTTTTGTACGGCTGAGCATATTATTGATTATTTTTGTTTGCCGGAAAATTGCGGAAACGGTGACTTTTTGTGGTTTGTGCATTTGTTAACAATAGTTTTAGGGTTCATTTAAGGAGCGATAACCATATCAATTTAGTTTTTTACGATTGTAACTTTGGGAACCCAAATGCTCTTAGTCGGTTTCGTTCTTATTGTCATTCTTTGCTTTTTGCATCTATGATCTTCGCTTGGGACATTCAACGTTTTACTTAATTTGGTTGACGTTTTGCCATACCTGCATGCAGATTCACCTGGAGTTGAAAGTCTATGGTTCATCTTGTATGATGAAGAAAAGAAAAGAAACGAAAAATGAGATGGCAGTAGAACACCCAATGATTGGTAGTTCTTTTAACAATAATTCAATTCAGATGAATGGGAGCACTGACCATGTTAACTCCAACTTTACACTCAACAGAGGTTCACCTTTCGGTAGAGGCTACAAGGAAGCTTGTAAATTGGGCTTTACAGGGTTATATAATCTGGGCAATACTTGTTTCATGAACAGTGCCATTTAGTGCTTGGTTCATACTCCGAAGCTTGTTGATTATTTCTTGGAGACTACAGAAAGGATATAAATATTGGAAATCCATTGGGAATGAATGTATGTATGTTCGGAAGCCTCAAATTTATACTGTTCTACTTTTGTTAGAACTCGTTGTTGCTTTCTTCTCCCCTTTTTGCTGGGTTGTCACTTGTGTTCTCGCATTTATGTTGCACACAGTTGCTTAGATATCTACTCTCTCCATCTCTCTTTCAATGTACACTTTTTGGCCAGGGTGAACTTGCTTTCCGATTTGGAGATTTGTTAAGGAAGCTATGGGCTCCAGGAGCGGCTCCAGTTTCCCCAAGAGTGTTCAAATTGAAACTTGCTGCTTTTGCTCCGCAATTCAGTGGCTATAACCAGCATGATTCCCAAGTTAGACGATTTCCTAGCTTTCAAAGTATACTCTGTATTGATTGTATCTTCAGGAAGCAAAAGTACTTATCAATTCGTTATTTGAACGCAGGAATTTCTTGCTTTTTTGTTGGATGGGCTCCATGAAGATCTCAATCGTGTGAAATGCAAGCCTTACATAGAAGGAAAAGATGTAGAAGGTCGTCCCGATGAAGCAGTGGCAGATGAACACTGGCGGAACATCTAGCTCGCAATGACTCCATCATTGTTGCTTTGTTTCAAGTGAGTTTTGGTAATTTAGGCTGCCTTGTCTACCATGGTAAATTCATTTTATTCTGTACGTAGCTTCATTAAAGTTTTCGAAGTGGTGAATGTTTTTCTCTTTATGGTGAGACTAAAGTAGTATTTACATGAATTTTACGGGTTTAAAACTTTATGATAGAAATAGCGTATTCTGTGGATTTGGTTGGTCTTTTTTTTTCCTCAGTTGCATTCTTTCCCTTTTACTATAGGGTCAATACCGGTCAACATTAGTTTGTCCGTTTTGCAAGAAGTTGTCTGTTACATTTGATCCATTCATGTATCTTTCGTTGCCACTGCCTTCGACAACAACGCGCACAATAACACTGACAGTCTTGAGCACTGACGGGACTGCTTTGCCATTTCCTGTCACTGTAACTGTACCGAAGTAGGGAAATTGTAAGGATCTTGTACAGGCCTTAAGCACTGTTTGCTGTTTGAAGGACGAAGAAACATTCTTGGTAGCTGAGGTATGTTTCATAGCGTTGTTATTGAACTTTAGTTAGAATACTTTTGAACTTTTGTTATTCCCTACATATATGCAAAAGGCAATTTACACTAAGGCTCATTGAAAATGATGTGGTTTCAAATACCATATTGACATGTCACAATTGCATGATGTATAGCATGGACTTCAATCACTGTAAGTCTGTAACTGGTCATGCAACACTTGACCAGTTATGTTCTTTGACCAAATAGAGCTTCCCGCCACATGCCTGATAGCCCTCTGGCCCTGGTGCCTTAAAGGCCCCGTGGAGAAAAGGGCATCTTTGGTTTCTTAGTCTGTTACTCCTTGGTAGGTCGTTTTTTCACACCAAAAATATATTTATAAAGCAAGGAATTAACCCTTATTCAGAAGAATAGTGGTTAAGTCCGAGTGTCGATCCGCAGGGACAATTTGGCTAAATTACGTTAACTTCGATTAATTTATATTTTAATTCGGAAAAAGAGATTGAGTGATTGATTTTGTAAATTACTAAAATAAAAAGAGCAATAACAATAAATTGGGTGAAATTAATGGAGAGAGGATCTAGGGTTCCGAATCCACCCCGACCACATAACTTAGTTATGTATAGGTTAGGAATAATATTTCGAATCATAAAGGAATATTGCTAGGACTTGCAAATCCTATCGATATTCGTCTAGAAAATAATTGTGTTGCCAACAGGCATGGGCTATCCCATAGCACGGCCCGTCTCGCTGGCACAACCCGTCTCTTTCACGGGCTGTCCAGTGGCACGATCCGTCTTACGAGCATAACCCATCTCAATCACCCAAGCACAAACATTGAAAACTATTGATTAACTTGGTATTTGCAAACTAGTACACAAATACTCAATAGATGAAATCATTAAAATAATTCATTCGATCACAATGAAAAAGAGTTCTAGTTAATCAATCGATTCGAAATAATAATCCAAAACCTATACATACACATAGTTACTTGAACCGGGGTTTCATCTTCCCCCTAGAAGAAGGGGTTTAGCTAGCCATCGAAAGGAAAAACGTTGCTCCAACTTGTTGCTGTTCGGCCATGATGCGAAAGAATGGGTTAATCGGAACAGGGCTCTCGGTTGGCTGCTTTTTAGTATGCCGAATGTGTAGAACTCCTCAAAACAAAGTTCTATTCTCCCTTTTATAATGTGCCTCAGCCGTGTAACTTAAGGAACGTAAATATTATGATTTGTATTTGTTTCCTTAATCAATTCTCCTAGGCCAATAGCACAATTGCATTTGCCTAATTAGAATCAAGTACACCGCCTCTTTAATTTTATTGCTGCTGCATTTATTTCCTTGATCATGACCAAAGCCTTTCCCCATGTGCATCTTCTGCCGAGATTCCTTATAATAGGAAATCAAATCCTTGGCAGAATCTCACTTTGACTAGGATTTCCTCATGCACGTGTAACATGGGTCGATTAATCAGAAAAGATGTGCGCTTTCGTCTCCACGGCATTCGACTTTAACTCCATATATTCGATAATTTGGCACCGAGTCCTGAAATGCGAAAAACAAGTATCACACTCTAAACAATAAAATAGATATACATAACAAGTGTAAATTAGGGAGCGTAAATAGGCACATTTACGCACTCATCACACCCCCCAACTTACACTTTGCTAGTCCCTAGCAAAGCAAAAATAAAACATAAATTAAACTAATCTAAATAACTAGAATGAAAAAGATAGAGTCCTTAAACCCCCAGGCAGCCCCGGTAGGACGAGTGACATCTCGTGAGGGTTTTTAGAAATGACTACCCACAAAACATCGTGAATCCTTTCACATGGAACCTAAAGCCTGTCATGCAACTTATAGGTACTTCAAACCAAGGTGGTAAGCCACCACAAAGATACTAGGCAAGCAACAAGAGTTCCAAATGCTAACAAATTGAGAAGATAGACCCCGACACCTAATCATAGCGTGTGTGTGGTATAAGCCTCGATCACAAGTGAACAATGATTAATCGCTCTATCCGGACCCAGTCTCAACTTCAATTCTCACTGTGTCATTCACTCAACAAATAAAATCACTCGAAACAAGGTGCATTTATGTACTCTCATGTGTACGGTTGGAAGTTATGTAAATGGAAGCAAAGTATCCGCACACGATGACACGAAAAGAAAGCTCTTTAAAGTAAACACGATCTCATGAATGAAATGCCAAATGTCGGAATGCTCAATCAATCCACAAACCACACCCCGTCACCCCTAGGATCAAATAGGACTTTATTTCTGGTTATATCGTCAGGTAGAGGAAGATGTTTCAAGGCTAGGTAAGACGTTCAAGTGTCTGAGAATGGGCTAATAATAACTCACATAGGGCATATTTAACAATGTGTGCCCTCTTTGTAACATAATTTCTCGCTTTCCAACCTTTTCGACACAAGCCACAATGAGAATCAACCATTTCTTCACAATGAAATAAATTGGCGTTCCCCCTCTTCACATTCAAGTTTCAACCCTTTTTTTTAAGTTGCCATCTGGAGTGGGTAAAATCTGGTTACCCTACTAACTAGGCATAGCGCGTGCCTAGTGACTTCACCACGAGAGGGTGAATAGTTCGGCACCATATAGGGTACACGTGAGCCCTGTGCCGAGCTGGTTTGGCCATGAATAAGGCTAAAAAGATTGAATAAATTAAATATACCAGGATGTGCTAGCTCGATGTAGGTCACAAGGCAATGCCCCTGATATGGCCGAGCTAGCAGAGCTATGAGCAAAGCTTAAAATAGCATTCCGGGATACATAGATTCAGCTCGGCGTGAGTAGCTGGGTTATGTATGAGTCATACCGAGCTACGTGGAAGCTCGGCACCGCCTCAGATAAGGCGGTGAGACATCCCAGAATATTCTACAGCGGTTCCTTATGAGATAAGGAGTAATCCCGTAAAGCAAGGGATTGATATGGGAAGTCCTAATGTGATTGGGAGTATACCCCATATAGGAAAGAGTCCCATATGGAAAGAAAGACCCCTGCTAGACGAGATCTAGCAGGATATGGAAACTGGCTGCTAATAGGAAAGTCCTATCGGGAGATGGATTCCTGAAGCTAACAGGAAACCAAGGCACGAGATGCCTAAATCAAGCCTTCTTCACCTATAAATACAAGGCAATAACCATGGCAAAAGGTACGCTGTGAAACCTATTTTCATACGCATTGTGAATTGAGCTTTCAAGTACGTGATACTAACTTAGGCATCGGAGGGCCTTTGCCAACGAGAGGCAAAGGTGCTCTAACCCTTTCTCTGTCTTGCAGATCTAGGGTTGATCCAAGGAAGCACGTGATCCAGCGTTACGTGGTTTTTACCCCGTACAATTGGCGCCGTCTGTGGGAAAAGCTTACAAAAAGTTCGTCTCCCTCCAATAAAGGATCAACAATGGTGCTTTCAGAGCCCCTTTGGTGCACCCCACGGAGGAAAGAGGTGGAAGACGATGGTGGGACCACGTTGGTGTACACCACAAGAAAGGGCTCAAGGGTGGAAAAAACCGCTGCGGTACTAAGAGCACCACAGAAAAAATCAGCAACAAAGAGGTTTGACATAGGGAATATCCCTGAGATTCCAAAGTTCAGGGATACACGCCTAATACGCCATGGTTCTCCAAGGGGGAGACACTCAAAAACACCACCAAGAGGGGGGGAAGCCTCCACCCGACGTGAACGGGACAGAAGCCCCCCAAAAAGGGATGGTCACAGGCACACAAGGAACCGAGAGAGGGAAGAAAGCCTTGACAGAAAAGAGCAAGAGGCAGAAGAACTAGCCCGTGAGGTCACTCGACGAGAACGAGAGATTCAGGACCTGAAGAAGCAACTCCAAGAAAAAGAGAAAGACTTACGTTCACGGACGAGATCCGTGCATTATGAGGAAAAGGGAAGAGATCGTCACCACAACAAGGCCTCCACCGACCGAGCTGCCTCTCCACGAAAAAGAAGAGACAGGAGTGCTTCTGTGGAAAAGAGAGAAAGAAGGAAGCATGCTAGGGACAGATACGAGAGATCTGGATCCAATGAGCATATTCCCGAGCGGCACACGAGGAGGGGGGATGCTAGCCGAGCTGAGGAAAGCCCTAAAACTGCACAAGAAGCAGCTAAAGAAGCCCTAGGCCAAATTTCCAAGTCACCATTGGCCCATTGGATCCGTACGGAGAAGACGCCGAGCAGGGTGAAACATTCAGCATTCATCCCCTACGAGACCAGCACAGATCATGTGGCCCACATCCAACACTATCAACAGGCCATGTTCATGCACGAGCGAGATGACGCTTTGTTATGCAAAATGTTCCCCTCTAGCCTGGGAAAGGTGGCTCTGAGTTGGTACCACAAACTCCCAGAGGGATCAATCCTATGTTGGGCTCAATTAGCTGAAGAATTCACTGCCCGGTTCTTAACAAGCCGAGCAGCTCCCAAGACTTTTGATGCATTGACTTCTATGAGACAGAAGGACGATGAGACACTGCGGCAATACTCTAAACGCTATTGGGAGACTTTCAACGAGATTGAAAATTGCAGTGAGGAGTATGCTCTGGCGACATTCAAGACGAGCTTGCCCATGCATAGTAAGTTACGGGAATCACTTACTATGCATCCAGTGAAAACGGTGGCCAAACTCATGGAAAGAATCCAGGAGCATGCACGGGTGGAGGATGACATCCTGCAAGCTGGAGGAAGGATTGTGGCAGGGCAACCTCAGCTTCCAGAAAAGAAGTCAGTAGAATGAAGGGTGTACAAAAAGGATTACACGACAGGACGGAAAGACTACACACAGCAGAAGAAGGACAAAGCTGATCCAGATCCCAAGTCATACTTCAGCGTTATGGCAACTTTCAACATCCCCATCTATAAGATGTTGTACAGGATCAAGAACGAACAGTGGTTCAGAAGGCCCCCAAAGATGACTCAGAACCCAGAAAAGAGAAGAGCCACTAACCAGCACTGCAGCTACCACAGGGATTGGGGACACATGACTGAGGACTGTGTGGAATATAAGAAATTCCTAGATGAAAAGGTGGCAGAGGGCCATCTTAAAGAATTTTTGGCTGATGGCAAGAATGATGCCGAGCTGGTGGAGGAGTTGGACTACGAGAAAGGTCCAAAGGGGACAATCCATATGATACATGGACTCGTTGCCCCTTATACAAACAATGAGATAAGACACATTCAGAGGGTCAACGGACAAGCGAAACAAGTCATGAAGCTCGGCACGAAGAGGCCAAGGGCAGGAGGGGACATGGAAACCCCAATCACCTTCACTGATGATGACCTTGATGGGGTGACAGTACCCCATAACGACGCATTAGTAATAACCTTACGAATAGGAGAATACGATGTGGAAAAGATTCTCGTTGATCAGGGAGCTAGCACGGAAATAATGTACTACGACACTTTCAAAAAGATGGAGCTTCCAGTCAGCTCGTTACAGAAGTGCCTCGTCCCCCTAGTCGGCTTCAGTGCACAAACGGTGTGGCCTATGGGGAAAGTTACACTACCCGTCCGAGCTGGGTCAGTAGTTCTAAAAACTGATTTCCTTGTGCAGACCAGTTGTGCAGAAGGCAAGGAGGTCGGCACCACAGCACGCAGACGCTGTAATTGAGGAAGTGGAACGTCTACTAGAAGCGGATGCCATACGAGAAGTGAGCTATCCAGATTGGTTGGCCAACACAGTCGTGGTCAAGAAAAAGAATGGAAAGTGGAGGGTATGTGTGGACTTCACAAGCCTCAACAAAGCATGCCCCAAAGATAGCTTCCCACTTCCCAGAATTGATCAACTTGTGGATGCTACATCAGGTTATGAGAGGATGAGTTTCCTTGACGCATATCGAGGGTACCATCAAATAGCTATGTACAAACCCGATCAGGAAAAGACGTCCTTTATCTCTCCTAGAGGGCTCTACTGCTACAAGGTTATGCCGTTTGGGCTAAGGAATGCTGGAGCAACCTACCAGAGGCTGGTTACTAAGATGTTCAAGGAACAGCTCGGCAAGACTATGGAGGTCTACATCAACGATATGGTAGTAAAAAGCAAGCTGCGGCCTGATCACCTTGCCGATCTAGAGGTGACCTTCAACATTCTCCGGAAGTACAAACTAAAGTTAAACGCTTCCAAATGTGCCTTTGGGGTCAGCTCGGGGAAATTTCTTGGGCACCTGGTAACCAAGAGAGGGATTGAAGCCAACCCAGATCAAATAGCGGCTCTGCAAGGCCTTCAAAGCCTAAAAACCACGAAGGAGGTCCAAAGGCTGACAGGGATGGCAGCAGCTCTTAATCGATTCATCAGCAAGTCCTCAGACTGCTGCAGACCTTTCTTTTAACTTCTGAAGAAGAGAGAAGGCTACGAGTGGGGAGCTGAGCAGGAACGGGCTTTCCAGGAGTTAAAAAGCTACCTATCATCACCACCCTTGCTCTCTACTCCAGAAGCTGGGGAGCGGTTGATACTATACTTAGCAGTATCTGATCATGCGGTCAGCTCGGTCCTCCTACGAATAAAGGGGACGGAGCAGGCTCCAATTTATTTCGTGAGCAAGACATTGTTAGAGGCTGAGACACGTTATCTACCACTGGAGAAATTGGTATACGCCCTCATTATTTCTGCAAGAAAATTGCCTCACTATTTTTTGCAGAACCCCATCACCGTGTTCACCGAGTATCCACTAAGAGCCTTGCTCAGGAAGGCAGACTTCTCTGGAAGAATCTCCAAGTGGTCAATAGAGCTGAGTCAGTTCGACCTCGATTATCAGCCCAGAACAGCAATCAAGGGGCAGGTCTTAGCTGATTTCATAGCCGAGTTTAGTCCAACAGTGGCTCCGCCACCACCAGATCTCCACGAGAAGGAGCAAGTCAGTAATCCCAGGCCGCCAACGAGAATGGCCGACCTAGATTCAGACGAATGGAGGCTTTATGTCGACGGGTCAGCTTGCAACAAAGGATCTGGAGCAGGGGTTGTGCTTTTCTCTCCAAAAGGATTGATCATGGAGCATGCACTACGGCTGGGGTTTAGTGCCACAAACAATGTAGCAGAATATGAGGCTTTGCTAGCTGGACTGAGAAGTGCTCTGGAGCTCAAGGTACATAAATTACGAATATTTTGTGACTCCCAACTAGTTGTTAACCAACTTTTAGGAGAATATGCTACGAAAAGCGAAAAGATGGCCGCGTACTCAGAAGCTGCCAAGGATTTGCTAGACAAGTTTGATAGGATCCATATCTAGCAGATCAGCTCGGGTCAGAATGCACATGCGGACTCACTAGCCTGTCTTGGGTCAGCGGTCAAGACGGAGTATCGCCGCACAATTACAATAGACTATCTGGGCGAACCAAGCATTGGCCGAGCCGTAGAAGTCGTGATGGAAACAGAGCTTGGGCAGAGCTGGATGGACCCGATAGTGGCATACCTACGAGGTGGGACCTTGCCAGAGGATAAGAGGGAAGCACACAAAGTCAAAACCAAGTCAGCACGTTTTTGGCTCTCTCCAGAAGGTAAGCTTTACAGAAAGTCTTTCCTTGGCCCATATTTATTATGTGTACACCCAGCCCTTGTTCAAAAGTTTCTCCATGAAATCCACGATGGAACTTGTGGGGGACACACTGGTGGGAGATCCATAGCCCACCGAGCAATATCCCAGGGGTACTGGTGGCCATACATGCAAGAGGATGCAAAGGCCTTTGTCAAGACATGTGAAAAATGTCAGAAGTTTTCCCCCCTCATCCGAGCTCCAGCAGAGGATCTATTGCCTCTAACCAGTCCATGGCCATTTGCCCAATGGGGATTGGATATCGTGGGTCCTCTCCCTATGGCAACAGGGAAACGAAAATTCCTACTCATTGGCACTGACTACTTCACCAAGTGGATAGAGGGGGAAGCTCTTGCTAAAATCACAGAAGCTATGGTGGAAAGATTTGTGTGGAACAAGATAATCACGAGGTTTGGAGTGCCCTACTCTATTATCTCAGATAACGGGTCCCAGTTCGGCAAGAAGTTCAAGGCCTTCTGTGCTCAGTACGGCATCAGAAATTATTACTCGACCCCTGCCTACCCGCAGAGCAATGGCCAGGCAGAAGCCTCCAACAAGACTATCCTGAAGAGTCTCAAGAAGAGGTTGGAAAAGAAGAAGGGAAAATGGCCAGATGAGCTTCCAGCCGTGCTTTGGGCTTACAGGACCACCCCACGGCGATCTACGGGAGAGACGCCGTACTCCTTGGCATACGGAACAGAGGCAGTAATTCCCCTAGAGGTTGGTTTGCCAACCATCCGCACTACTCTTGTGGAGTCAGGGGGCAACGATAAAGCCCTGGCCGAGCAACTAGATCTCGCTGAGGAAAAACGAGAACGTGCACTCATCACCTTAGCAGCATACCAAGAACAGCTACGAAGGAGCTACAACAAGAAGGTGCAGCCAAGAGAATTCAAGGTCGGCGATCTAGTCCTGAGGAAAGTGTTGGCCAACACCAAAATATCCACTGATGGAAAACTTGGACCGAACTGGGAGGGCCCATACAAAATCGTGGGGATCGCTGGCATTGGGGCCTATTGTTTGGCCGACCTAGATGGAGACCCAGTTCCACGACCATGGAATGTCCAGAACCTTAGGAAGTTTTTTCAGTAATTTGCTTATGTGGTTACGAATACGATCACATTTCTGTTAGAAAATATGATTAAATTGGCATTTGTTTTTTATTTGGGATTACGAGTAAAATCGCCAACGTTAGTCAATCAGATTTTTCTTGACATTTTTATCCTGATTTTGATTAATATGAACCGAAATTTCAAAATTTGGATTCCTATTGGGGAGCAGAGGGAGAATGTGTACATCTGTAGAGAATGTGTGTGTTTGCAGCAAACATTGCAGCAATTAATTCTAAGTATGAAGAAACTTAGTCTGCTAAGTATGAAGAGACTTAGCCCTGCAACGAATATTGCAGAAATAAATTCTAAGTATGAAGAAACTTAGTCTGCTAAGTATGAAGAGACTTAGCCCTGCAACGAATATTGCAGCAATAAATTCTAAGTATGAAGAAACTTAGATTTGCAAAGCCTATTGCATAAAAATTCTCTAAGAAACTTAGATTGGCAACGAATATTGCATAGGAATTCTCTAAGTATGAAGAAACTTAGATTTGCAACGAATATTGCACAGAATTCTCTAAGTACGAAGAAACTTAGCTCTGCCACGAGTATTGCACAAGAAGCTTAGAGTATAAGCAAATTTAGATCTGCAACGAAACATTGCACCAAGAAAACTTCTGAGTATGAAGACACTTAGTTTGCAAAGTTCGTAGAAAATCAGCTCGGCAACAAATATTGCAAAGGAAAGCAGTGAGCCAACAATTGAAGGTTAAATGTCACCAGCCACATGCGGCCAAAACCAAAGTATCAAAGAAACAAAAGGCCACAGATTGCCGAACAGACCACGCAGGGTCAAAAGTAAAGATTCAAAATAAAACAGAAGTAAGTCTAAAAACAGGCATCAAGCCTCTTCACTGAGCCTTGGGGCATCAGTGGCAGGAGGGGGATCAGAATTGTTACCAGCATCCTCGGGGACAGGAGGGTCGGCACGGGTATCTTCAGTCTGGGTTTGCTCAGAGGCACGCTCGGTCTGGTTCTCAAGATCATTTTGGGTCTGGGCATCTGCTTCAGCATGCGCGGCGGCCATCTCGCTCGGCAGCTCCATGTTGGTCCAATGAGGGGAAGACTCCTCGACGCCGAGCTTCTCGAGGCAGCGCCGCCAAGCCGCCCCCCATATGGCATCCTGCACGGCCGGCATTTGTGCCTTGTAGTTCTCTGTAACCTCCAGCACGGCTCGCTCGTACTCAGCCTCTGCCTTAGCCTCTGCTGCAGTCAGTTGATCGCTCAGGCCATGCTCGACCTCCTCCGATCTCTTCCTCAGATCAGCAAGCTCCCCCTTCACGACCTCCACCTCAGCTCGGGCTTCCTTTAAAGACTGAGAGGACTGAGCATTTTCCTTCTCGGCTTTATCCGCCCTTTTCTGCTCCTTCTTCAGTTCTTTTTCAGCCTCTTTTGCTCGGTCGAAACCAGCAGAGGCCTTTTGCATAATCTGCAATTGAAGAAGAACACAACTAAAGACAGGAGTAAAGAAACAAACTCAATACAAGGACAAAACAACAATCAAACTTTTTGTACCTTGACGCTTGACTGGAAGATGGATTTCATTAGGGTGTCATATGAGCTCCCTTTTTCCCTCTCCATGTCGAGGGGGAGGAGTGCAGCCCTGGACACGCCAAAGGCCACGTCGGTGGAAGAGATCTTGTCCACCGAAGTAACAAGGGTGCCATCGGGGCAAGCAAGTGGAGGGGCCCAGGGCTGCACCAACGGCGGAGAGTCCGTCACTGGTAGACCGGTATCCCCAGTCCTTCTCCTCTGGGGAAAGGGTTGGACTTGCTGAGGACTCCCCGCTGGTCTTTTCTCTCTCTGGCGGTCGGTGAGTAGAGGGGACGACGGTTGAGCAGGTTGGGTGGATCGAGTGACCGGAGGGGCACAGGAGGCCCCGCCGAGGTTCAGCACGTCCAAAAGATTGATCGGCTGGATAGGCATTTCTTCTCGAGTTGGAGAGGGGGAGTAGCCTGGCGAATCGTCTGAATCTGCAAGAAGAGTGGATTGCTCGGCCAAAGACTGGACCAGTTCGCGGTGGTCAAACCCAGCAACTTCTTCTTCTTCTTCCTCTTCCTCTTCAACCACTCTCCCAGATGTACTTGGCCCTTGGTCAGTCCGAACGAGAATCGGAATGGCAGTAGGGATCTCTTGAATATGAGCAAAAGTGATCTGCTGCTGAAGATCAGATGGGGCTCGGGAGCGCGCGGATCCCCTTCTGGCTCGGCCTCTGCGAGCACGAGTCCTCTCTCGGTCAGAAGGTCGGCCTGTGATGGTCAGTGGGACAGTTGGCGGCCAGGGATGCCTTGAACGTGGCTCGCCGTTTCTTCGAATCCCTCCCCAGTAGGAGGGAGTATAACCTAATAGCAGGTGGGCAGCTCGGCCAAGACCGACTGGGGTTGGAGCGAAGCCGTCAAAGTAAAGAGCCCTGGCAATCTCCTCACAGTGGAGTTTGCTGTGTATCAAACGTCCACCGTGATTGAGATTATCCGCTGCAAAACAAACATGAAAGGATGATCACCTGCAAGTTTTGGAAAAATACAAAGTGAAACAGCTAGGGGAAAAAACACTAACGTAATCTGCCTGTTGCAGTAGGACAGCCGAAGCCAATGGGCCTCCCCTCGGCATCCCTGGGCTCCCAGTTGCCGGTGACTATGAGATAGTCATCTGCCTCTCCTTTTGAGGAATTTGGCAGGTCGGTGATGAGCTTCTGATTAGGGTCCCTGGCCTTGAAGTAGTAATTGTTGTCATTTGTGGGAACTACGCTATAGAGATAATGTAGATCCCACCAGTCGAGGTGGAAGCCGAGCAGCCTATTTAGGGCGATGGTGCCCATAACTACCCTAACAAAATTGGGGCAAAGCTGCATAGGGTTCAATTGGCACCTAGAGCAGACTTCTCTAAAAAATGGGTGCAGAGGGAGTCTCAAGCCACCCTCCACTATGAAGATCAGGGGGATATGGATCTTAAACTCGTCCTGGCCTTCCTCTTCTAAATCCTCGGACCCATTTAGCCGGAATTGAACGTCGGCAGGGATTTCATACGTCCTACGGAAATCCGCGATTTTCTCAGGGGTACTTAATAAGGCTCTATGCTTACCCATTACTACTGAAAACTAGGGTTTCGATGTTGAAACCCAGTTGAGGGAAGAAGAAGATGAACAGTAAAAGGGGAAAAACAGGAGAGGGCAAAATAGGAAAACAAAGAGGGTCACTTACGTGAAGAGGTGAACCTAAAAAGATACTTTCCGGCGAGAAAAAAGGTGTTTTCCGACGAAAATCGGAGACAGGTCTGTTGCAGAGAACGTAAGCGTCGAACAATGGCAAAACAGGTTCTCTTCTCTCTCTTCTTTTCTTCTGACGAATATGAAGTAAAGGAGAAGGGGAGGGGTTTTTGGGTTTAGGGGGTTTTTGGGAGGGAGAAGTAAATCATTATCCCGCCCGAAAACCCATGAAGTGGAACGTGACGTATGTGAAACGTCAGCGGAATCGTCCTTTCGACTTATCCGAGCCACCAAAGGGTCATTCACATTTAATATGAAAATGACGTTGCCACCCACGTGGAGGGAAGGCGTGCAAAGGGTACATCGAGAACCGTTGAAGCTCTGCACGCTACTGATACGTAACAGTAGCGGCAGAGCTGGGGAGCAATTGGAGTGGGTAAAATCTGGTTACCCTACTAACTAGGCATAGCGCGTGCCTAGTGACTTCACCACGAGAGGGTGAATAGTTCGGCACCATATAGGGTACACGTGAGCCCTGTGCCGAGCTGGTTTGGCCATGAATAAGGCTAAAAAGATTGAATAAATTAAATATACCAGGATGTGCTAGCTCGATGTAGGTCACAAGGCAATGCCCCTGATATGGCCGAGCTAGCAGAGCTATGAGCAAAGCTTAAAATAGCATTCCGGGATACATAGATTCAGCTCGGCGTGAGTAGCTGGGTTATGTACGAGTCATACCGAGCTACGTGGAAGCTCGGCACCGCCTCAGATAAGGCGGTGAGACATCCCAGAATATTCTACAGCGGTTCCTTATGAGATAAGGAGTAATCCCGTAAAGCAAGGGATTGATATGGGAAGTCCTAATGTGATTGGGAGTATACCCCATATAGGAAAGAGTCCCATATGGAAAGAAAGACCCCTGCTAGACGAGATCTAGCAGGATATGGAAACTGGCTGCTAATAGGAAAGTCCTATCGGGAGATGGATTCCTGAAGCTAACAGGAAACCAAGGCACGAGATGCCTAAATCAAGCCTTCTTCACCTATAAATACAAGGCAATAACCATGGCAAAAGGTACGCTGTGAAACCTATTTTCATACGCATTGTGAATTGAGCTTTCAAGTACGTGATACTAACTTAGGCATCGGAGGGCCTTTGCCAACGAGAGGCAAAGGTGCTCTAACCCTTTCTCTGTCTTGCAGATCTAGGGTTGATCCAAGGAAGCACGTGATCCAGCGTTACGTGGTTTTTACCCCGTACACCATCCTCAATTTTTTCTCCTTTTTTTTTCTTTTTTTTTATTTCGCTTTTCAAATAGTGGGAGAAACACCATCAATCAACATTTTTTTCTTTTCTTTTTTTTTTTTCAATTCACCCCCTTCTTCTCAAGGATCAATTCCCACAAAATTTACCATTTTCAAGACACAATATAGGTAGAGCTTAACAAGAGAAAGGCTTAAATGTAGGAGGCCCAAAATGGTTTACAAGGGATGATTATGTTTCAAAGAAACGAACCGGCTCAAAAGTATCAAAAATCGCCTATAATCCTTTCCAAGGGGTGATTCAACCATTCAAACCAAAACCAATAAGATAATATGATATGCATGCAATTCCGAGACTTGGCAACAAAAATAATGAGATCACAACACGCTTTTATCTTTTTTTATGACAAACAAGAGATTACTTGATACCAAACCAAACCAAGCCTTATGTCCCAATCAATTGGGGTCGGCTACATGAATCCTTTTTCTCCATTGAGCTCTGTCCAGTGCTGCTTCATCATTTAAACCTAGTATACTCAGATCTTTGCGTACTACCGCATCTAATGTCAATTTGGGTCTTCCCCTCCCTTGTGCGTTTCTACCCAAAGCTATCCTATCCACTCTCTTAACTACTGCATCCGCTGGTCTACGATAGACATGCCCAAACCACCTTAGCCTATTTTCCCTTAACTTCTCCTCTATAGGTGCTACGCCTACCATCTCGCGAATTGTTTCATTTCTAATCCTATCTCGTCTAGTCTTACCACACATCCACCTCAACATCCTCATTTCCGCTACACTTATCTTGTTCACTTGCTGCTTCTTAATAGGCCAGCATTCTGTCCCGTAAAGCATCGCTGGTCTTATGGCAGTTCTATAAAATTTTCCTTTCAATTTTGTTGGTACCCTCTTGTCACACAGTACACCAGTAGCACTCCTCCACTTGAGCCACCCCACTTGGATCCTATGAGTCACATCATTTGCAATCTCTCCATCTTGACTAATAATAGATCCTAAATACCTAAAATGGTCCCTCTTTGGTATCTCCTGATCTTGGATCCTCACTCTTTCCTCATACGTACTTCTGGTATCACTAAACTTGCAGAAGATTACTTGATACCACTCCAAGGAAAGTAAGGCTCGAAAGCTCACATGGGCATAAGTCTCCACTAATCTAGCCATCAAAAGCAATCAACTCAATAGTTCATAAGTGATCAAAGCCCAAAGGTGTGGTGAAATGGTGCTATGCATAAGTGCCATGGTCCACTTTGAACAATAAGCTAGCAAAAGGAACTAACATTGCCCACGAAGTATGACAAAGCAATAGGCAATGCACCCCAACTCAAGTACCCACAAGTAAGTGCAACCAGTCTCAATTCCAAGCAAAGAGATCCCACTTTTTTTTTTTTTTAATTTTTCAATTTTTTTTCATTTTTTGGATTTTTAAGACTCTAAGTATAAACAAGTGACAAAGTAATCTCTCCCCCCAACTTGAATAGTGCAATGTCCTCATTGAACGCATAGACACTAAAAGATAAGGACAGAAATAAAGAGAGAGGAAAGAGATCACCTCGAACGAGCGAACAACATGAGAAAAATAGAGGAGGCAAGAGGCCCCCCCAACTTGAACCATGAAACCTGCATGTGTTAGTCCTCACAGACACAAAATAAAGAAAAATAAACAAATCACAACTGAAAGCAAAAAGAATCAGTATGAAAGCAATAAAATCCACCACTTTCTTCACGCGAAAGGCACGGGTACTACTTTTCTCCCTAATTCCTCACTTAAATTTGTGTAGAGAAGGTCATCATAACAATCCCGGGTAAGTCACGACTCAACAGGTTAAATCACTCAAGGTTTTTCCTTAAAGAAATCAGAGCCAATCATCTTTTATGACTATCCGAGACACGGCAATAAGATTGTTAGAAACCCACATACACAAATTTAAGGCTAGAAATTAGGTGGCTATACCAGATCATTGATAGTCATTCGAGCACGGCTAACACTGGAGTTGTCGCAAACTCCAAGGATTTATAGTCTCCTAGACTTCATGAATGCTCAAAGATCCGAATAAACAGGATCCACCAAGTCGATCTCCTCGACAACCTCTTCATTCACAACTCCCTCCACGTATGGTTTCAAACGTTGACCGTTGACCTTAGTGATTTTACCATCCCGCGGATCCCTTATTTCAACCGTCCCATGGGGAAACACTTTATAAACAATGTAAGGGTCATCCCATCTTGATCTCAACTTACCTGGAAATAGACGCAAACGAGAATTAAAGAGCCACACTTTTTGGTTAGGCTCAAAAGTCTTGCGAACAATGTGTTTATCATGAAAAGCTTTGGTTCGATCTTTATAAATCTGCGCACTCTCATATGCATCATTACGCAACTCCTCAAGCTCACTAAGTTGGAGTCGACGATGAGACCCGGCAGCGGCCATATCAAAGTTAAACTTCTTAATGGCCCACAATGCTTTATGTTCCAACTCTACGGGTAAGTGGCACGCCTTACCAAAAACTAACCGGTAAGGAGACATGCCAATAGGGGTCTTATAAGCTGTACGGTAAGCCTACAACGCATCGTCTAGTCGAGTAGACCAATCTTTGCATGTCGTAACAACCGTCCTATCCAAGATTTTCTTAATCTCCCTATTCGAAACCTCAACTTGGCCACTAGTTTGTGGATGATAAGGTGTCGCCACCTTGTGCGTGATTGAATACTTAGCTACTAGTGCTGCAAAATGCTTGTTGCAAAAGTGGGTGCCCTCATCACTAATTATCGCTCTCGGGCAACCAAAACGACTAAAGATGTTACTCTTAAGAAACTTGACCACAACTTTGTGGTCATTTGTTTTGGATGCCACAGCCTCGACCCACTTTGAGACATAGTCAACCGCCACCAAAATACACTCATTCCCAAGTGAATTAGGGAATGGTCCCATAAAATCAATTCCCCAAACATCAAATATCTCAACCACTAAAATCGGGGATAACGGCATCATGTCTCGGCGAGACATGTTTCCAGAGCGTTGGCACCGAAGACATGTCTTGCAAAACTCGTGGGCATCTTTGAACAAAGTTGGCCAATAAAAGCCACATTGGAGCACCTTGGCTGCTGTTTTCTTCCCACTAAAGTGTCCCCCACATTCAAGAGTGTGACAAAACGTAAGAATACTATAGTACTCACTCTCGGGAACACAGCGGCGGATCACTTGGTCTGCACAATACTTGAAAAGTTCTGGATCCTCCCACAAATAATGTCCCACTTGCGAGAAAAATCGGTCCTTATCGAGACGAGACCAATGCGAAGGAACCTCACCAGTGGCCAAGTAATTAACAATGTTAGCATACCATGGGGGCCGGGCTTGTGACACCGCAAAAAGTTGCTCATCGGGGAATGAGTCACGCAAAGGTATCGTGTCACAAGAGGAGTCAATTATGATCCTTGACAAGTGGTCAGCTACCGAATTTTCGGAACCCTTCCTATCCCGAATTTCAAAGTCAAACTCTTGTAGCAACAAAACCCAACGAATCAACCTAGGTTTCGCATCTTTCTTAGAAAGCAAGTACCACAAAGCGGCATGGTCAGAGAACACAACAAGCTTAGACCCGAGGAGGTAAGACCGAAACTTGTCGAGCGCAAAAACTACCGCAAGCAATTCCTTCTTTGTAGTGGTGTAATTCAATTGAGCATCGGAGAGGGTCTTACTCGCGTAGTAAATAGCATGGGGAATTTTGTCGCCTCGTTGGCCAAGGACAGCACCAACTGCATAGTCGGATGCGTCACACATGATTTCAAACGGTAAAGACCAATCGGGTGACTGCATAATCGGAGGTTGCACAAGGGCTTAGCAATCTTACTAAAGTCTCGAATAAAACGACGGTAGAAGCCTGCATGTCCTAAAAAAGACCGAATTTGCTTAACAGAAGAGGGGGGAGGAAGCTTAGAAATTAAGTCAACTTTGGCTTTGTCAACTTCGATCCCCCTCTTAGACACCATATGCCCCAAAACTATTCCCTCTTGAACCATAAAATGGCTCTTCTCCTAACTAAGCACTAGATTTTTCTCTATGCAGCACTGAAGCACCTTATGCAAGTTTTGGAGACAATCCTCGAATGAGGTCCCAAAGACCGAGAAGTCATCCATGAAGACCTCAAGGAACTTCTCCACCATGTCGGAAAAGATGGACATCATGCACCACTGGAAGGTAGCAGGTGCATTGCACAAACCAAACGGCATACGCCGATAAGCAAAAGTGCCAAAAGGACAGGTGAAAGTTGTTTTCTCTTAGTCAGCGGGGTCGACAGGCACTTGATTGTATCCAGAATAGCCATCCAAAAAACAGTAGTAACTTTGGCCTGCGAGTCGCTCTAGGATTTGATCAATAAAAGGCAATGGGAAGTGATCTTTCCTAGTCATGGAGTTGAGCTTTCGGTAATCAATGCAAACACGCCAACCAGTTGTCACGCGTGTAGGGACCAACTCACCTTTCTCATTCTCAACAACCGTGATGCCCGATTTCTTGGGCACCACTTGCGTGGGACTCACCCATTTGCTGTCAGCGATGGGGTATATAATACCCGCATCGAGGAGTTTCACTACCTCCTTCATCACCACCTCTTTCATGTTTGGATTCAACCTCCGCTGCATCTCTCGTGAAGGCTTAGCACTCTCTTCGCAATTAATGCGATGCATGCAAACAGAGGGATCAATTCCCTTCAAATCCGCCACAGACCACCCTATCGCACCCTTGTGCTCTTTAAGCATGTCAACAAGTTGACCCTCCTGCGCTGCAGAAAGGTCAGACGCTATGATAACCGGGAGGGTGTCCTCACTACCCAAAAACACATACTTGAGATTGGCCGGAAGCGGCTTTAACTCAAGCTTTGGAGGAACCTTAATAGATGGAGGAGCAATTTCACTAGATAGAGAGGGAAGAGGTTCAAACTGGGCTGCCCACTTGGGAGGTGAACTATCAAGTAATAGATTCACCTCTTCAATGGACTTATCAATATCATACTCCTCATACCCAAAGTGTGCCAAACATGCGGCCAACGGGTCGTCAGTTAAAATGTAAGGCAAGGCCTCCTCAACTGAGTCTTCTATCACATCGACTGCAAAGCAGTCGTCCTCCAAATGTGGCTGCCTGGTGGGATTGTAAACATTGAGCTTGAGCGTCATGTTCCCAAAGGTAACCTCCATCTCTCCACTCCTCACATGAATATTAGCATTGGCCGTTGCCAAGAACGGGCGGCCAAGTATGACAGGAGTTTGCTTTTTGAGGGTTTGCATCGATTCCGTGTCAAGGACTATAAAATCAGCAGGAAAGTAAAACTCATTGACCTTGACAAGAACGTCCTCAACTACGCCACGTGGTACCTTAATGGATCGGTCAGCTAATTGTAGGGTCACCGTCGTGGGTTTCAACTCCCCAAGTCCCAATTGTTCATACACCGAGTAAGGAATTAAGTTGACACTAGCCCCCAAGTCTAAAAGCGCTCGCTCTATGACATGACTACCTATGACTATGGCAATGGTAGGAGTGCCGGGATCTTGTAACTTAGGAGGAGTGACAGACTGGAAAACGGAGTTCACTTGCTCGGTGAGAAAGACCTTTTTGGACACATGTGTCCGAGATTTTCGCTTGTGAGTGCAGAGGTCCTTGAGGAACTTGGCATAATTAGGGATTTGTTTGATGGCATCTAGTAGAGGTATATTGATATCCACGCGTTTGAATACCTCAAGAGTGTCCTCCATAGATGATCCCTTTTTGGTGTAGGGAGATGGCCCGTTTAGGGCAGCAGGGAAGGGGGCTTTAGGCACATAGGGTGGTGCCTTGAAGCCCATGGTCGTGGCGGTGGGTGGTGAAATAGTGGTTGGAGGGATTGCCTCATTGCTATGAGAATGCCCCTCCCCGTAATTAGATGGGGAGGAGGGAGCTTGGTGCTCCTTGCTTTGTGGCTTCTCTGGTCGGGTTTCGACCTCTCTTTTATTACGAAGGGACATGAGAACATTCGCTTGTTGGAAGTTATTAGTCCCTTGATTCCCCTCACACTGGTTTTGGCCTCTCGGGTTCTGAACTGGCTGACTAGGCAACCTACCCTCCTCTCTGCGGTTCATCGTGTTGGCCAATTGGCCCAATTGCGCCTCCATTCGTGCAATGGATTGTGTATGAGAATTCACCTGCTGTTGGGTAGCAGTCATCATCTCAAAAGCTTTTAAAAACTTATCCTCAAAGGAAGGGTCCCTCGAGGACTGGGCTGGCGCTCGATTAGGGGGTGGCGGCTGATGGTTCGCATAACGATAGGCCGCAGGATTATGCGGTGTGGACCATGGCCTAGACTGTGGGGCAGGGGCATTGTCTTGTGGTTGTCGCCACGACAAGTTACGATGATTCCTGAGACCCGGGTGATAAGTGTTAAAAGAGGGATCACCCGGTTTAGGATAACTCTGAACAATAGAGTACCCCTGAGCAGCGTGAACTTGCTCTTCCGCAAAACCTGGAAACTAGTCTCTCGCTGGACACTCTGTAACATAGTGGGCTGGACTAGCACATAGGGAACAAGCCTCCTGAAAAGTAGGAGGAAGCGGAGTGGAAGTCGAACCCAAACTAAAAAATTGGTCAAGTTTCTCAGCGAGAGAGTCAACCTTAAGCGCGAGTGGTCAGAGGGGCTAACCTCATACAAATCCCGTGGCTTTGAAGAACTGGTCGCGTTGGTTGCCCTATCACTATGCTGGTAAGTGGCATGGTGCTGGGAGGTATCACTCATTGACTCAAAGAGTTCCCACGCCGTCTGCTCATTTTTATTCATTAACGAGCCTCCACATGAGGCATCAACCATCATCCTATAATGAGAATTCAACCCATCGTAAAAACATTACACCAACTGCCACTGTGGAATGTCGTGGTGCAGACACTTCCTAATAAGGTTACCATACCTCTCCCAAGCCTCGTGAAGAGGTCATTTTTCTTTTGTTTGCATTTTCCAGTTGACAACAGGACGACAATGTGTTGCTTGAACCTGTGGTTTCTAGTGTATCGGAGTGTAAATATCTTGTATTTGAACCTTAAAACTAAAGTTTTTCAAGCACCAGTAGGTGAAATGGAACATTTATAGTTTTGTAAAACAACAAATTTGACCAAGACACAGCAAATGCTAGAAGTAAGCTTTTCTGTATTTCTCTAGCCAAATTAATCCTATACGTAATAGTGGGAATTTGATTACACTGTAATCAATATGTGTTGTGTCTTGTGCGTTGATCTGTGTCTTGTGAGGTGAGACCCTAGTCGACCGAAGATCCCCTTCTATTTATTTTTTTTTTTTTTGGCAAGATTTTTACACAAATTTGGCATGGGATACTTGTCTACATCGACTTAAAAAAAATTCTTCTACATGATTGTGCTTGTAAGATTAGCATATTGTGATATGATCCTATGGGTGCTTTTGCAGATATTCAACAATCGCATTCTCCATACTTTGGATAAGGCATCCGATTTGATAGATCTTATTCGAGAGGATGATCAACTTGTTGCTTAGACTGCCAAAAGACAATGAGACATCCCGTCTAGTTGTATTCATGCATGAACAGAGGTTAGTTGTGCATACACAATTCCATTATCTGCATTTTTGTAATTTATAATGGGCTCCAATTTTGTTATCTAGTCATTTGAAGTCTTCTGAAATCGGAACTCTAGATGTCCTCTTTAATATTGCACCCTTTAATTGTTTATTTCGTTTTCTTTTTCATCTCTGTTTGATTCTCGATCGTTATTTTACTGTTGCACCTGCCTTAGAAATTACCCAAATCCGTTCAACTATGTGGAGTTGGCTATATGAATCTTTCTTCTGAAGGCTGCCCTTATAGCCACCTTATAGTGTCTTGTCTTGCATAACAAACCCCAAGACGTAGACCATTTTAAGCGCCATTTGTATAAACTACACACGAGATGTCCTTAATTCTTTGTTCTTTCTTCTTTAGACTGGGGTATGAGTTATTTTGTGTGTTTCAGAATCTTATCTCTTGCATTCCTTGCTAAGAGTGACATAGTTAAAATCAGGTTAAATATCTATTCGCGACAGTGGTGAATACTATGACCCATGAATGAACTTCTGAATTTTATTTTAGCGTCTTGGATATTTCAACAGTGGCGGCTCCAGAAATTTTGGACAGGGTGTTCAACATTTACCTTAACTCTACTAGCTCTACTAACTAGTACTCCTATATATGTACAACTTTTTCATAAATTAATGTGAATAATAAGGCCAAATGATATGGAAATACATAAGATGTCACAATTTTTCTCGGCAAATTCTATGTTGTTGGATCAAGTAAATTTAAATCGGGGGATAAATACACTAATATATAGTTATTGTAGAAATTTTTGTGCTAAATAGGTTCACACAGATATTTGCTTTTTTATATATAGAGTTGATTGTTGCTCAGAGGGAAGTCATAGGACGATATCAATACAATAGATACTTTTTTTTTCCTTGATTTTCCTAATTTTTGTCCTAAAGAGTGTGCACTTTATTTTGAACTGGTGCATTAAGGATGCTATTGTAAATTATCAGGATTGGTGTGTTCATAGTACAAATGTTCAAACAAAACCCGATAAAAATTTATCACATGTAATATAAAATATAAAAGGCTTTAGAGTGTGCATTGACTATCTACGGGAAGACTTTAGACTTTCGTTGGTTGTTTACATAAAATTGATTTGTTGGCTAATTTGTTGAGCTAGGTGTTCAAATATTTTTGAGTAGGGTGTTCAAATATTTGTGAATAGGGTGTTCAACAATGGCTATATTAAACTAAAACTAAAATTTTTACATGTATTTTTAAACAAATTTTTTTCTTAAGGGTGTTCAAGTGACCACCCTTATTCAATGGTGGAGCCGCCTATGTATTTCAAGGTAGTGTAGTACATTGATTTGCTAAGATATACTAAATATATTTTCAACCTAATTCGCAGTTCAATGTTGGGTCTCTAGTGAATAACACAATCATTTTGGAGTCCAAGGTCTCTTGTAATTCCCTATGAAGTGCTTGTTTACCACTTTGGAGGGGGAGAGGTAGGGGTGAGAATCGGTGTCCAATTTCATCGGGAGAGAAATGGAGAAGGGGTTGCTAGGCTGAAAGGTGTGCTGGAACAGCTTGTTTCAGTCTTTTAGAATACATTGGTTGGAGGAAGGAAAATTTTGGATGCAGTTCCAGTGAATGTGTATTGACTTGAGTTTGAGAAATGGGATTCTGGCCATGGTAATGTAATTGGACATTGAGAATGCTTATGAACGTGTTAACTGGTTCTTCTTGCTCTGTATGATGGAGTATGGGAACTGGCCGGGGACCAAGGGAGGAAATGGAAATGGATATCTCCAGAAAGAAAATCGGCTTTAGTGAACGGGATTGCAACAAGATTCTTCCAATCCATGGGGGGAAAAGGTAGGGTACCCCTTTTCACTCAATATTATTCATTCTAGTAATGGTGGATTTGAGCAGGATGGTTATCCAAGCAGTGGAGAATGATTTTGTGGAGGCTTTGAACTGGGAAAGATAGATGGCTCCGTGGTGGGGTGGTCCTATCTGTCAAATGTTGACGTTCCTAGTATGTTTTATGAAGCGGATGTGGCGTAGTTGGGTTGTTATAATGTATTCTACTGTGCTTTGAGGCAGTCTCTAGCCTTTAAGTCAATTTGAGCAAGTCAGAGATCAGGGCAGTGGGTGGGTCTCAAATATTAAGTATCTCGAGTGTCGGGTTTCAATGCTGGTATATTTCCTTCGTTGTACCTGGGCTTGCCATTGGTTATACTTGAATCCTAGGCATCTTAGGATTCGGAAGTACACAGAATTTATAAGAATGGTTTGGGTGAGGAGTTCAACTATCATCGAGTTGACTGAGGGATGGTGTGCAATCCGACTAGAGGGGGAGCTTGGGTATTAGGAGGTTGGGTATCTTCAATCAAGCTTTGCTTGGAAAGTGATTGTGGTGGTTTGTTTGTGAAAATGGAGGTGGTGGCAGAATGTGGTGCAAAACTATTCCGGCCGGTGTAAATTATTCTCATGATGGCTTTTCTTCGTAACATGGTGGTATTCCAATTATAATATCTTATATACCACTGAATGACTTATCCAGGGAAAAAAATAAAAAAATTCTGACTTATCCAGGATAAAAAATAAAAAAATTCCCGAGGAGGAGTGGGGAAATAAACTCGGAATAGTGAGAATTTACGAGGAGGCTTTGGTCTGGTCAATATTTGGGCTGAATTACTCTTACTGTATGTTGAATTGTGAGGTGGATATGCATGACTGTAGGCTTGTTTGTGTCGGTTCTTCATAGGCCATCAATAATGAAATTTCGTCTTCTACAGTTTCTGCGTGATCAGCTAGTTGAAGTGTTTTTGTGGCATTTTAAAACTTCCAGTTTGACTTAATGAGCATTTTCTTTTCTCTTGAGCAAGGAACATCTTCTTGCAAATAGTGCATAGATGCGTTCTAGATAACGTAAGCTATGGTCACATTCTTTTGTTCTTTCTTTATCATCCTCTTTTTTTTACTGGTCTTCGGGGTCTAAAGATACTGTAGTCTTTCTGTAGAAGTAAAGCATTGGGTTTCAGTTATAACATAAATAGACCCATTTTTTTCCTATTTAATCTCTCTCGATAGCATGTAATTTTCGGGGTGTGGGTAGTGCAGTTGTATTCTACCCACCATCCTTAACCTTTTTATCCATATTAAGGTAGTGGAAGATCATCAGTCATTTTCTTAGTAGCAGAGATTGGTCGTTAAAGCTATGTACTCTTTCCGTCCCGAAGCTATGTAAATGGACTTAACATGGCCGAATGTATGTTCTTAGGAATTCATTGCCGAAGAACTTGGGTATTCCTCTTGTGGCAAGGATCTCTAGCCTTTCCCGAGGATCCGAGATACGTGAAGAGTTCCTCAAAGTACTCAATCCATTTTTGATGGGGGCTGAAGATTCTATGAATGGTGATGAGGATGATAATCAAAACTATTCTAATGAAGTTTTCGAGATGGAGGATGTTACTGGCACCAGATCATCTGAAGGAGATGTGAAGTCAGACAGTGCACCTGGGGATGACTCGAATTTGGGTCCTGACTTTGAATTTTACTTGAAGAATGAAAGGTCTCAAGATACAGATGACTGAGCCAGTACCAATGAAAGGGTTAGCCAGGACCATTAAAGTGCTAGTTTCTTGGTCAGATGAAATGGCCAAGTTATACGATACTTGTGTTCTAAGCTCTTTGCCACAGGTTTGTAAACCTGGATTAGCTTCAAAGCAACCTCAAGAAACGGTTTCACTTTATAAATGCCTTGAAGCCTTCCTGAAGGAGGAGCCTCTAGGGCCAGAAGACATGTGGTTAGTAGGCATCCCAATTATTAAGTCACTTCAGTTGTCAAATCTGGATGTTTGTTTATCTTCTTGGCATTTCCTGAGAATCTGACTAGATTTGGCGACGTACCAGGACATCTGTGTTTTTTCTTAATTTTATTGCTTTAACTTATATTTAATAAAGTGCGGTACCAAAAAGCTTACTTCATTTGGGAAGAATAATTAGATTTCTACATAGGCATGTTTTCCTTCTCTTGTGGGTTGTGGCCCCTCTAATGCTAGAAATTCTGTGTCTTGAAGGTACTGCCCTAACTGCAAGACACATCGACAGGCCAACAAGTAGTTAGATCTTTGGCGATTGCCGGAGATTTTAATTATTCATTTGAAGAGGTTTTCATTCAACCAGTTTTTCAAGAATAAGCTGGAAACATATGTTGACTTCCCAATTGATGATTTTGATCTCTCAAATTGCATTGTTCATAATAGTCAGCAGTCCCATCATTACATGCTGTATGGTGGCTTGGGCCTTGGGCGGTGGTCACTATATTTGTCCAAGCAAGCATTGCTTATAGTTTTATTTGGAGGTTACCAATGTGGTTACTTTGTAAGATAGTTACTTTGGGAACCATCAAGAGTGAAAGATTAGTCTTCCGGACTAACTAAGGCTAAGTTTTCCGTTTGATTTTAGCAACCCAGTTGCTAAAATCAACCATTATTTTAGCAAATGAGTTCTGCAGGTGCAAAAATCATGGCATTTCAAATAAAAAACTTAAGTGTTTCTGTGTATTATTTTTTGAATTTTTCACACCGAATTAAAGTACACGAGGAGTACTTTAATTTGGTGCAAAAAAAATCAAAAAACGATACACGGAACCACTTCATTTTTTTATTTCAAAACCATGATTGTAGCACATGCTGAACTCATTTGCTAAAATCATGGTTGATTTTAGCAACTGAATTGCTAAAATCTTTTGGAAAACTATGCCTAAATATTATTGATGTATTTATCACAATCTCATATTCTCTCATTACAACAATATCTCCAGATTTCACAAAGCTTCTGCATGAATAAAACTATGAAAGGAATGTCCTATTTATAGAGGAAGATCCAGGGGCAAGGTGTAATTATTTATAGGGCGCAAAATGTAATAAACCAAATCTGCTGCCTAACTAATTAGTCAGCAGCCGTGGAAAAACCCATTCAGCAGCCATGGAAAAACCTCCCATCCAATCACATCCTTCATCCATTCATATCACAACAGAGATGTTTTTTGGTCCCATCTGACGTTACTATGAAACCTGTGGACGAGGTTGCATTGTCTGACATGTGATTTACCGTTAACGAGTACTTAAGCATTAACCCTTTAGGAATTTCGAAATGCTACGGCTACCGATAGTATATGCTGCACATCTAGGATCTACTTCAGAGTCTACTACAAATGATCCACACTGTTTGGTAACTTATAATAAATAAAACTAGCTTAATAAGATTATTAATTCACATTTTAATTTTTTTCATTCAGAATCCGGAAAATCTGAATTAGTTTTAAAGAAATGTTAGGTAACTAAATCAAAAACTCATTGTTATTCAATTGAACTGAGATTTTTTGTATGACTACTTGAAAAATTATTTTTAAATTAATAAACGACTTAAATTATTTGTGCCGGATTCTGTAGTGGACCCCACATACAGATCTGTGCACTATCGGTCGGTTCCCATAGTTTGGTTGGAACGAAAATATTGCCATTTACCACCAGTACGAAAGTGGCAAGTTGCACCTCTTGCCCAGCTCATTCATTATCATTACCAATTCCATTATTAACACACAATTCACTATCACACAATTCTCTCTCTCTCTCTCTCTCTCTCTCTCTCTCTCTCTCTCCGAAGTAAGCTGTGAATGGTGAAGGAATTTAGGCAAAAACAAAGCAAGAAAGGATCAAAAACTCTCAAATCTGACTTTGAGAGCAAAGCTGTTTTGTCCAAAGCAAAGCAATCCCTTTTTTTCTAATATCAGGTAACAAAAAAAATTCCTACTCTCTCCAATCTGAAAAGTCTTAAACCAAATTTAATTTGGGGCAAATTGGTTATTTGTTAGATTGTGAATTGTTGATCGGGGAACCAGGATGGAATGTGCAGAGTTGTTAAGTTTTGTTCTTTGGAATTCTTGCTATCTGCATTTGTTTGCTTTGAATTTAAGAGTATGAATTGTTTTACTAAGCTGGGGCTTTTGATTCAATCCGATCTAAGCCAACTTGTTTTGTGACCCTCTTTTGTAGATTAGAGATTAGGATTAGAGGCGTCAAATGTTAGATTTGCATCCTATAGTTTGAGTACATCCCAACTATATTGACACCTATTCAACTATAAATTATTTGCATTTCTCAAATCTTATAATTAAACACACAAAAAATTACAAAATAAATATAATACTTTTCTATCAGTACTCATGAGTATTGTAACTCATTCTCTATTAGATTCATTGTTTACATATAAGTTTGAAAAATATTTAGCAATGTCATCCACTCCTTTAGGCAATGCTTTGGCGTGGCGTGCCGTGCACGTGCATCTTCACAAGCCTTTAGGCAATGCCTTGGACGTTGATGTCCAAGATGTGCATCTTCCGAGTCCTTTAATCGTGAGTGCCTTGGCATGTTGTGCATGCCATGCTGTGCCATGTTTGTGCCTGTGCCCGTGCACGTGAGCACGTCGTGCCCATCCTCGTGTCGTGCCATGTCCGTACCCATGCCACATGTTTCGAAACAATGACCAAACCTAGCCGACATTTAACAGGCCCGGTCCTGGGCGTAGACCCAGTAGGCTGGTGTTTGACGCACCTCAAATTTGGCCCAAAATTGGGGCTCTCAATTAGCTATAACCGTCAATGACTTACTAAATATGTAATGAAGTGAAATTTATCCCAAAACGCCTACTGACCCAGCGGCAGAAGCCAAGAGGTGCTTGGTTTGAGTCCAACATAAAGTTGACCTTTTTAGTTATTTTTCCCCCTAGAACTCCTACACAGTCACACTTTTGCAGTTTTTATTATGATTGAGGCTTATTTAGTCTTCAATAAAGTGACCAAATTTTTTGGAATGAGCTTTCTTTTTTATTTTTTGTTCAAAAGTGTTGACTTTTGATATTGCTCTTGATTACAATAATTTCAATAGATCAAAAAATTAGATCATATTTTCAGTTATTTTTTCACCCTTAACCTTTTCAGTTAACTTTCCCCCTTAAAACTAACTAGGGGTGCACACAGTTCGGATTGGATCGGTTCTCTAGAAATCTAGTAACCAGACCATTTCGACCGGTTCTAGAAAATTAAGAACCGAAACCTAACCAATATACGTGTAGAACCTATCCAGATCCAAAACGCAAGATCGGACCAGTTTTGCTTCGGTTCCAATTCTACCGATTAGCGTTAGAACACTTTTTCACAACACATGAACTCAAAAGATTATTTAGAATTTGGAGCACCAGACAACTCATAAAATAATTATAGGATTTTATAAGATTCGAAACCAAATATGGTCCACATGATACACAAAGTCCTTGACAATCTATCATCAATAAATCAACTCCAAAAATTGATGAAAACAACCAATAAAATAGCTTAAATAAAGAATGTAATAGTCTAACTACGAGAAAATAAAAATTATTTTAAGTTACAGTTACTTATCTCGGACCTTATTTTCATAAATTAAAAAAAAAAACCACATTCTTTTTACTTTATTTTAATTTATTTGGTGAAAATAAGAAAGTATCCCCTTTTGAATCCATTGACAATGCCAGAAAATCAAAATTTGAATCATATCAAAATCTAGATTTTTAGTTTTAGTACAAAACACAAAATTGCACATTTTACTCAGAAAGTGATGATTTCAAACACAACTTTACTCTTGACCTAGAAAGCATGCAAAGATGCAATTGCTCTTGGCAAAATCCAAGGATCAATTACCGGTACTTTTCATTCCTTAAATCACTATTTTCCAATAAGTCATTTTCTGTACGTAGTGAGATTCTTTAGATAGAGCTGAGAGTAATTTTTTTATTCGTGTATCTTTTTTTTTTTATGACTTAATAGTAAGTGGGCAACCACCTTGGGATTGGGATGGGGATCGGGATCGGGCAACCCAAATATCAGGGCATGCCCATATCTGTTTCAAAATTTAGCCCATATATGGTTTCTATTTTTTTTTTATTTAGACAGAATTGTTCCCACTAGGTGTGTTTTGATCTCTAGAAAGGAAAACGTAGTAGTACCAGCAGTAGGGGAGAGATTTTTTTTATTGACATGAATTTTGGGGGGAGAGAGAGCTAGAGGAGAAGACAGAAGGAGCTAGCGGTGGTCTCGACTCAAATTGATTTCTTTCTTCGTTCGATAACTAAACCTTCTTGTGATGTTCATCTACTCCATAATCGGGTATCTGGATCAATTTTTGCCATTCCTCGCTACCCAAAATTTTGTTTCTGTTGCCTTACTTTTACAAGTACCCTGCTCCCTCTAAGTCAGAAATTTTAACCCCCACCTAGATACATGCATAACTCTGCCCAATTTAATATGGTTTGCTTACTTTTGTTGCTCATATTCCGCATGGAAGAACGTAACTTGTAGGTTAGGAAAATACTACAATACACACCCCTACTTAGCCATGTATCATACGCACTCCTAAAAATGCTACGAATCAATTACCTCTTATGAGTTAGAACTTAGAAGTTACGATTTTTTTGTGTAAAAGTTACGAGTTTTCAATATAATAGTTACGAGATAAGTTAAAAAAAAAACATTACGATTGTTATGATGTGATGTGGCACGGTATGGATCATACGTTTTCTAACATGCAGCGGCAAGAGCAGGTGAAAGGAGTTAATTTGAATGGCTGAGTTTGAAATTGAGACATGTAGAGGAGTTGATCAAGGAAGCAGCAGTACTTCCGCACCTGCTTCAACTACCACAAAAAACACGTTGGAAGTCAGGGTTGATGCTCACACAGAGCCTAAGCCACCAAAACGTCGTATTGGAAAAGTCCCATTGACAATGCGAAGAGATGAAAAGACTAAGGGATATTTTGATCCTAAGGTGGTTTCAATAGGTCCGTACCACCATGGGAAGGAGGAGCTCCAGATGGCTGAGAGGATTAAACCTATTTTAGCGGAATTTTTTATTTCGGGGAGTGGAAGGGACGTGGATGAATTTCGTAAGAATGTTCTAGAGATAGTTGACGAAGCCAGAAGCTACTACCTTGAAGGATCGACAAATATGTATTCAGATGAGGAATTTGCTGAAATGATGCTCCTTGACGGTTTTCTTGTTGCAGCTTTTATCGAGTCCAAAACTCCAGGTTATAAGAATCCAAAAATTTTATTCGCATTAGAAACACAATTGGGTCAACACGATCGATTCCTTCTGACAAGTGATATATTGTGTTTGCTTGAGAATCAAATCCCATTTCAAGTTCTCGAGTTACTGATGAGCTTAAAGTCCAAACACCACAAATTGACCGAAATGCTAGACAACGTGTTCCATAGTATTTTGTCTCGGGAGTCAACACGACAAGATAAAAGAATTGATGATACGAAGCAACCCATTCATCTCCTTGAATACTTATGGTTGTGGCAGAATAAATCAAATCGAACTCGCGAAACATCAACCCGTCGTATCTGGGATAAATTTTACTCCTTCAAATCTGTTGCTGAGCTCAAAGCCAAGGGAATCTATGCTAGGAGGGGTAGTGATTTTGGTCAACGGGATTTTAAGCTTAAATCTTTCTTCTTCTTCTTCGCAGTGCTCGAAATTCCTCCAATTGTTTTGAATCCTCATTATGTTATACATATTTCAAACCAAATTGCATACGAGTGGATGCCAAACAATCCTACCAACCTTCCCAGGATGGCTTATGTGAATTTTATGAAATCCCTTATTAATACCGTAGAAGATGTGAAAGAGCTGCGAGCAAGGGATATATTATTCACCCCGTGCATGAGTGATCAAGAAGTGGTCCAAATATTCAACAGCATCCCCACATTCCTAATGGAGGACTTCAGCATATATGATGAGGTGAAGCAGAAAATCCAGAGGCATTATAACAACAAGGCGAAGACATGGTTTGCCGAATTGATTCACAATTATTTTTGCAGTCCATGGACATTCATCGCTTTTGTTGCGGCCGCTACTCTTATTATCCTGAGTTTTCTTCAGA
The DNA here is from genome assembly GCA_020921065.1 of Vaccinium darrowii. Classification (NCBI taxonomy): domain Eukaryota; kingdom Viridiplantae; phylum Streptophyta; class Magnoliopsida; order Ericales; family Ericaceae; genus Vaccinium; species Vaccinium darrowii. The sequence continues at coordinate 33,906,018 of CM037161.1, read as the reverse complement.
CCTTCTTCACAATTTTCCCTCACAAATGATTGGTTTCAACTTCACTTGTGGCTTGTCCTTGTTTTTTCCCCATCGGTTTCTATTTGTTCTCCGCTTCCTCTTCCTTCCATGAATGATGATGGCGTGTATGGACCATTTCCAAACCTATTGCTTTGGAGTTAATGTGTGTATGTTTTCTTAATCATCCAACATTTCTGTAAGATATTGCTTTGGAGTTGATGTGTGTATGTTTTCTTAATCTTCCAACATTTCTGCAAGATATTGCTTTGGAGTTGTGTGTATGTTTCCTTAATCATCCAATATTTTTGTAAGATAGTAGTAATTGCTTTGTATGCAGATTGTTGTTGTGCCTCAAAAGAAAATGTTTATTGTAACCATAGTATTTCAATGTCGATTTCAATGTAGAACAAGCAATTACCTTTGCGAACGGCACTCTCCAAATGTTTCCCTGTTCTTTGGATTGTTATAAGCTCTTCCCATAAATTAGACTTAGTAGCATGACCATGGACTTTATCGTTGTTAAAAAATTAAACATAAAGGAAAAATAAAAACTTACTATTTCTTAATCTTCAAGCATTTTTTTTTTCCCGGCTAAAACCATCTATTCAAAGTAATATAAGTATCTCTTGATATTAATTGGTAAAGAAGGGGCAAAAACACGCCATTGAATGAGCAAAGAATCAAAGAAATGCTATTGGATGAAACCAATATTCTAAATCGTTTTCAAAAAATATGTGTTTTGGGGTCGTGTCTAAAGGCACTTCTCAAATATATGCCGTAAATTAAATCAACCATTCTTACATAAACTTAGACAACATATGCCGACCAAAAAAACAGAAAACATTCTTAGGCAACATTGATCCCTACAAATTCAACTCCAATCCTAGTAAATGAGTACAGAAGAATCCTACCAACGTTTACGGTTGCCAAATCCCATTAAATAAACTAAATATTGAATCCCTTCAAAAATTAAATAAAAAAAATTACTGAATAATTTGTTTAGATGAACACATTAGTCAGGAAACAAAATACGAATAATTAGCATCTATATAATAAGGGAGCTCAGTGTTTGAAATCCCTATATTTTCGACCATTGGATCTTAATTCAAGGGCTCAGATTGCAAGAGAACTACTTCAAGGTTGAGATTTGGCCCTTGGGTGGAGACTCAATACTCACCGTTGGATGCTTTAAGTTCCTTGATTTCCCACAGGGCACACAACTGCCTCCAACGAGTCACGACTGCAATAACTACCCACTACTGATTTCATGTATAAAATCGTTTGACCTCATGTATAACCACCCACTACTGATTTCGTGAGAGCGAGAGAGAGAGAGAACTGTTTGGGTGAAATTATAAAATCATTTGACCTCATCCAACTCAACTGACCAAACATGCACCCACATTTGGATACATCTCTTTCCCTTTCAACTCCTCCGTTCTTCATTTTCACAGAAAAAGATAATACGTGTATACTATTTTAGAAACAGAACTGGTCATGACGAGAGAGAGCGCTTAGAGATGGACCATTTTCATGTAATTGTGTCTGCCAAATGTCAAGACTTCTTCATAGGTTTGTACTTTCATCTGTACTTCTCATTACTTTCCACATTATGTTTAACTTTGTAGAATCTGTGTAATCTGTACGGGGATAATTCCACCCCCTGGATCACGTGCTTCCTTGAAACAACCCTAAATCTGCAAAACAGAGAGGGTTAGAGCACCTTTGCCTCTCGTTGGCAAAGGCCCTCCGATGCCTAAGTTAGTATCACGTACTTTCAATGCTCAAATCACAATACGTATGAAAATAGGTTTCACAGCGTACCTTTCCTCATGGGCATGTTGTTGTATTTATAGGTGTAGATGTTCTTCATATTTAGGCATCTCGTGCCCTTGTTTCCTATTCTTTTTAGGAATCCTTTTCCTAATAGGACTTTCCTATTAGGGACGAGTCTCCATATCCTGCTAGATCTCGTCTAGCAGGAGTCTTCCTTTCCAGATAGGATTCTTTCCTATATGTGGTATACTCCTAATTACGTTAGGACTTCCCATATTAATCCCCTGTTTCACGGGATTGCTCCTTATCTCATAAGGAACCGCCTTAGATTATCCTGGAATGTCTCACCGCCTCATTCGTGGCGGTGCCGAGCTTACACGTAGCTTGGAGTAACCCGTACATAGCCCAACTTATCACGCCGATCTGAACTTATGTATTCCAGAGTACTGTTAAAGCTTATATACGTAGCCTTCCTAGCTCGGCCATGCCAGAGTCATCCTTCTGCGTTCTACGCCGAGCTAGGGCATCCTGATTTATTAGTCTACACTTATTATTCTGACCTCCTTCGTGATCAATTTCAGCTCGGCATAGGGCTCATGGACCCCCCTACGTGGTGCCGAGCTATTCACCCTCTCGTGGTGAATTCAATAGGTACGTGCTATGCCTAATAGTAGGGTAATCAGATTTTACCCACTCCATAATCTTCCCCAAAGGAGCATTTTCCATACTTTTGTTATCTGAGGACTGAGGATGTGGTTTCAGAATTTCAGAGTTTTGTTGTGGTTTGATAAATTGGCTTTACCCTAATTTTATTCAGTTACATATTACAGAGAGAAATTGTGACAGCTTAGGACCCACCTGGATGCAACGGCGTTCTATGATATAAGAGAATAGATCATGCCCTAACTTGCACAAGGCCTTTTAAAGCCGTGCGGGCGTCAAAGCTTGTTGGTACTTCACAGTTAAGCGTGCTCACCCTGGAGCAATCTAGGGATGGGTGACCTTCTGGGAAGTCCAAGGAGCTTGGGTGACCAAAGCGGACAATATTGTGCAAGGCGGGGGCGGGTCGTTACAGTTGGTATTAGAGCACAACCCCGGACTATGGGGTAGGAGCCACCTCTAGAATCTGCAGAAGCCACCTCTTGAATCCTGGAATGGGAACAAAGTGCTATGCAGAACTAAGTGCTATACCTCCCGGGGGAAGGTCGTTGGGCCAATATGCAACGAGGACGTTGCATCATAAGGTGGGGAGAACAATGTGACAACCCAAGACCCACATGGATGCAACGGAGCTATGTGATATAAGAGAATAGATGTCTTAACTTGCACAAGGCCTTTTAAAGCCATGCGGGCGTCAAAGCTCGTTGGTACTTCACAGTTAAGCGTGCTCACCCTGGAGCAATCCAAGGATGGGTGACCTTCTGGGAAGTTCAAGGAACTTGGGCGACCAAAGCGGACAATATTGTGCAAGGCATGGGCGGGGTCGTTACAGTTGGTATCAGAGCACAACCCCGGACTACGGGGTAGGAGCCACCTCTTGAATCTCGGAGTGGGAACAAAGTGCTATGCAGAACTAAGTGATATACCTCCTGGGGGAAGGTCGCTGGGCCAATATGCAACGGAGGTCTATGATATAAGAGAATACATCATGCTCGAACTTACACAAGGCCTTGTAAAGCCGTGCGGGCGTCAAAGCTCGTTGGTACTTCAAAGTTAAGCGTGCTCACCCTGGAGCAATCCAGGGATGGGTGACCTTTTGGGAAGTTCAAGGAGCTTGGGCGACCAAAGCGGACAATATTGTGCAAGTCGGGGGCGGGTCGTTACAGAAATGATTTTGGGTGCGAAAATCAAGTCTATGTGGTTAACAATTTGGAGAGTGTGAAAATGAGTCCCCATTACAAACTGTTTTAATGTTATTCAAATTGCTCCCTTTTCGACATTAAGTACTCAAATTTCACAAAAAAAAGAAAGATTGGGAGATGGCAACAAGATGAGATTTTTGGCAGGAAGTACTTCAAACTCCACACTCATCAAGGCTACAACAAAGTTTTGACAATGCATTGGGTATATTTTTAAGTAATAATTTTTTACCTTAACCAATTCTTCTGCTTCGATTTTAAAAAAAAATGGCTTTGGGCCCAATCCTCTGTCTCTCAATACTCTTCGGCGGAAAATACTTTGGATGCTTGATTAACTGTACTTAACTCCATTTATTGGTTAATTACACAGGTTCACGTTCATGTTTCCGAAAAAACTCCGTTCAATTCGAGTAGAATGCATATGATTACCCAAAAAAAAAAGGTATGTTTCTAACCTATATTTTTGTTTGGCTCTCTCTCTAAAAAATTACTCAATTTTTTGGTTAATTATGTAGGATTACGTACTATTCATGTTTCAAAAAAGCCTATCAAATCAGATTCCATGCGAACACCCAAAAATAGGTATGCTTCTGGCCTATATTTGTATTTTGCTCCCCATATTTCTGTTTGTGCAATGATATATATGAACGGTATATATGACCCTTGAAAGAGACATTTGGTTTCGACTTACGATTTTAATTTGGCTATTATTACTACCTTGCTAAATTTGAATGCACATGGAGATTCTAGAGTATAATAGAACAACAAAAAATGTAGAACAAAAAGTAATTGTGTCTTAGTGATTTTCCAAAGCAATTGCATTGATGTTAGTGAATGGAAATGTAAGATTTTTTTGGGTGCAATATTACGCATCTCTGGACGAAAATGGAATATAAAGTAGGTAATTTAGAAGTGCAATCACAGAAGTTAGTGGGCTGAATATGAGTAGTTTTCATTCAAGGAGGGAGAATAAGAGATGGGGAAGTAATAGAAGTCGGATATTTCTTTGTTTTTTTTTTTTTAAGAGTTTGGGAGTGGGATATTGTTGGCATCAAATCAGCAGTAGTTCTTTTTTAAGTTGGAATTATGACTGTTGCATACTAGAAATCAATAGTGCTTTTCAAGAGTAGTGGTCCTTTCTCCATTGGTTTCCATGACTGGATTCTCAATAGAATTTAGGAATTGGTAAATTATTCATTCTTTATTTGTTCATTCCAATTAACCAAGTCAATTAATTTGCTTGAGCAATTGATTTGGGTGCATCGATTGTTCGAGTCGTGCCTGAATATACTAGTGTTAAGTATAAAAAGCTTCAGGACATTGCTCGTAACTGAAAAAAAAGAATTAATTGATCTGCTCGAGTATATTTTTTCCCCCCAAAGCAAAGGGGGAAAAATGCCAATTTCACACGATTTGTAAACCCAAAAATAGAAATTGCTACACAGATATCTAACGGGGTATTTGATTTCTATGCATTGTCTATAGAGAATTCTCCGTCAATTATTGTGCTTCGATTTTGCATTAAGTACATTGGAATAAAAAATGGGAAATTTTGGATAGAGCATGACCGACGCTGCCCCGAATGGAACGACAATAAGTAGGCAGAAGGATCGATATCGATAACTATATATGCGAGCATGCTTAAAACACCATTATTGGAGCATAAAATTGTTAAAGTGGTATTTTGGACTTATTGTCTACGCTGTGAAGACAATATATATTTTGTCTAATAGTACTTTATGAAAGCGTATCATGACTATTAAAAATACCAAAATTACCATTTAGACAAAAAAAGCCAACGTGGAAATTTTTTTGGTAAATAACTGGTACTTTGATGCTATTATAAAGACAAAAAATTTAGCATGAATTAGCCCTGAGCTGTTGCAAAAATTAATTTTTGGAATTTGGAAAGGTGGCAAGATTAGAGTTCCATTACTAACTCAAAGAACCATGTTAATTTGTTTGCAGTTCAAAGAAAACCCAGAATACTTACCACAAGGCCTTGAAGCAAAATTCATTTTCATTTCAGTTTTCGACACAATCCAAGTTCAACCGTAAAGCCACCAAAAGTAGTGGCTTTAGCACTTTCAAAAGGAGCAGGGATAGAGCTACTTGGTGGGGCAGGGTGTCACGTGTCATCCCGGTTCACAAAAATTTTATTTTACATTTGTGAATTTGGCATTTATCGGTATTCAAAGACCTTGATTTCTCACACAAATATAGAAAAAGTAACAACATATAAGACGAATAGCTCAACTCTCCACTAGTCTAATCAAGCCGAATTTTGTTAAATTTGGCTTAATATTTAACAAACTTAAATTAATCTCAAATACAATTCATTTAGTACCTAGTTAAAACTCGTACCAGTTTTTACCGAGTCGAGCTGAACCGAGTTGGGTGTCATTTGCACTTTTGCAGTTCTTAGCCACAACAATATCTGCCACCACCACCACGTGTGTTACTCCCGCTAGAACCCTCTATTCCCTTCCCACTCTGAAGAGCCCTAATTCAAACAACCTCTCTCAATGAAACACACTCTCTCAAATTGATCGATCAATCACCACTCTCTCTCATCTCTCTCTCTTCTGTATGACCGATCGGCCTCCGAACCAGAACCCACCTTCAGCTTCTCGATTGAGCCGTCTCTTCGGTACCCTCCGTTTCTCTCTCCACACTCTCATAGCCTCCGTCTCTCTCCTCCTTTTCAAAACCCTAGATTTTCTCTCCATGGACCTCCTCTTCCCCGTCGACGACGACGACACCGACGTCGTCGACCGCTGGTCCCACACTCCCTCCTCCTCGTCCTCCCAGCGCCTCGACGCGGACCGCGAAGAAGAACAACTCTACTTCGTTCCTTACAGGTACAACCACCTTTCTCAAAAATCTTAAAGTTGTAGTGTAAGTTTGCCTGCGCTATATTGGGTTGAACCTAAGTTACGTAATTCGAGCGTCTTTGAATAACATCTCAAACTACTAAGTCAGTGCAAGAATTGAGAGACGGAGTGCAGGGCATTTTGATGGATTATGTGACTAAGGTTTGAACAATCCAACACACGCCCAACCAAGATTTTGTTGGAAAATAACGTTATTTTAAGCAATACTTTTAAATTTTGTGATCTTACTTTGCTTCTTAAAATTGGTAGGGCTGTTCAAGGTTGTATATACCTATGATTATGGAGGACCATCCCTTAGTAATTGAGTATACCCTAGTAATTGGATAGGTGATTGAACATATTTATAAAATCTGTTTAATAGTACTTTGACGATCTGTATTGACAAAAAGTAACACTGCCTCTCACATGTTAAAAATTTCTTTGAATGTTCGCCCATCCAATCTTAAAATTATGTGCCCGTCCCTGATTTTGCCGTCAGTTCTTGTTAGGAAAATGCTATATGCCACTTGATTTCTACTTCTGCCGTTTGATGCTATGTGATTCGTTTTAGTTTTCTTGGTAAATGGGGTTTGGACTGGTGTTTTCAGGTGGTGGAGTGAGGCAAGAGAGTCGTTGTTTGGGAACAACATGAGCGCAGTGAAGGGCGATTTGTATGCCGCGGAATCTTCAGGTGCTTATTTGGAGCCAATGGGGATTTGGGGCTACGATATGAAGGCGGAAATTGTTCTTAATATGAGGAGAGCACATAGTTCAACCAATAAATTAAAATCTTTGGACTGTACAGAAGGAGGTGATTACGCATTGATTACTGAATGGATGTTCTTGCGGGCTCTTAAATGGTGGGAGGTTATATTTAATCACTTGTCTTCAAGTTTTTCTTGTGTGTATCTTTTAGCCTTATAGATCAAATAGAAAAAAAAAAAGGGGAATTTGCAATTACACCCCCTGTACTTTTACTGATTTGCAATGACACCCTTGAACTCTATTTTTAGGCACTTATACCCCTCATACTTCAGACTAAACTGCAACTCTTAAAAAATCCGTTAATTGTGACGGAAAATAGGAGGGCGGGAGTTTTCCCTCCAAAATGACTAAAATAATTCCAAAATTATCCTTGTTGTAAAATTCCAGACCTCCATGTCACAGAATTCCAAGTATTTCTCCTTACAAATCATTTACAAGTGTATGTGTCTGTGCTAGAGAAAGAAAGACAACCTTTCTTAGTGAGACAAAGCAGAAGAGGCAAGTAATCCTCCAGTGCTCGCTGTAATTCAGTAACATCAGATCCACCTGTAGAAATTACAATCCTTCAATCAATGCTATTCCAAAGGAGAAATAGGTATCAAAAAAGGAACTCAAGAGAAATGCCCTACTGGTGTCCTCGGCAAGTAGAACAATTCGATTTCGGAGCGAAACTATCCTATCGGTGAGATCCTTGGAAATTAGACCTCTGAGTGCCCTGTGAACATCAGTTTGAAGCGGAACAGGCATTGAGGGGACAAGTATAGCAATTTTTGGATTTTTTTTTTTTTTTAAATGCGTGATCAGAAACCCAGGGCAACTAGTCATAGTTGTCAGCACCGCACAATTCACGATTCGATTCACGATTCAAGTAAAAACAATAAGAATATATAGGTGAATCAAGGTTTATCTAGAATCGGTAGTGAATCATTCGATTCACGATTCATGCAAAAACGGTACGAATCTATAAGTGAATCAAGATTTCCCACAATTATTACATTCGATTAATGTGAAATCACTTTAGCGGTTTTACCTTAATTTTGCCGTATAAAATAGTTTTGTAGCTATTAGGTTACAAACTTTTATTGTTATTTGTTGTAAGGCAAAGCTTTCGTTTTCATAATGAATATTTATCTCTCTCTCTCTCTCTCTCTCTCTCTCTCTCTCTCTATATATATATATATATATATATATATATATTATAGTATTTAGTTTCATGTACAAATATCTACTCTTTCCTACTAAGATCATGTAATCATCAGTTTATGTTAGAAAAAAACTTCAATACTGATTTAAGCTTAAATCTGTTAATTTTACATCTCTATTATGCAATTGCATAGACACATTTTTCAAGTATTTTTGAAACTTTGACCGAATCATTACGATTCACGATTCGATTCATGATTCGGAAAAATAAAATTTTTCGCCGTTCAGAAAAAAGATTCATGATTCGGAAAAGCATCATTCCGATTCTCAATTTGATTTGCAACTTGACAACTAGTAGCTGAACAAGCGCTTGACGGAATGGTCGATAGATTCGGATGTGAGGCAAGGCGAATTGGGGCTGAGAGCCAACAAGGTGACGCTGTTGCGGTGATAGCGGAGAATCCTCGGCAGGCTTGAAAGCAAGAGGGCATTGTGAATGCGGATTGAGTTGTTGGATGAAGATGAAGTGATGATGTGCTGAGCTTGGAGGTCCCAAAGGATCGAACAGAATGAGGCGACGCCGTTGTTGCTGCTGTTCTTGTCAGCTTCTCGATGCTTGATTTACCTTAATGGCGAATTGGTCAGCTTCTTGTTCAGCTAGTGGTTGATCTGGTTTTTGTGGGAACTGGTGAAGTTTTCGGGTTATTCAGTCCACAAAGAGAGTCGGCCGATGTTACCCAAGAAAAAGGAAGGCAACCCAAATCAATTTCAAGTGGAAGCAATGAATGGTTGAGAAGTGGAGCAGTTGAGAGAAAGAGAGAGAGGAGGAGGGTGTTGGGTTAGTGTAAAGAGAGAAATGGTTTCGCAAAATGAGTAAGGGTTAGGGTTGTGAATGGGCATTTTTAGGGTTGTGAATGGGCATTTAAGACTTTTCGTACCTTCCATTAACGGCATCCACCATTTCCACTTTAGTCTGAAGTACGAGGAGTATGAGTGCCTACAAATGGAGTTCAAGGGGTATCTCTGCAAATCAGTCAAAGTACAGGGGGTGTAAGTGCAAATTCCCCAATAGAAAATTTTTGCTTTCATTTACATCGAAAGACTGGAAATGTTCATCTTCTGGTTAATGTGAGCTTCTTTTCTTGAAATATCACTTGGTGATCCAACTTCCAAGTGTCTAAATAGGGACGGATCGATGGTTGGTCTGCCACGGACATTCATTAGAGTCCATGCAATAGAGATTTATGTATCAAAGGAATTTAAGGCGAACTGATATAGCCTCTTGATCTTGTGGAATATTATTGCATCTCTCTCTCTCTCTCATGTTCTTGCCCTTTACAATGATAAACGGTGTGTTTGGTTGAGAGTTTTGAGAAGAATATTTGGAGAAATATTTTTGAAATAGTGTTCGGATGGGTTTTAGAAAAACTAATAAGTAGAGAGAGGTGTAATAATTGGAGAGAGAGAGAGAGAGAAATGAGAATAATGATTGGAGAGAGGGGTATGAGTAGAGAGAGAAATATGACTAATGATTGGAGAGATGAGAGATGGGGAAATAATTTTTTTGGAAATGTGAAGTGAACAAAGTGAAAATGTTCAAGCTGGATATAGCATGTGCACATGGGTGAACTACCTTTTTTTGCATCCTGATATGCTTAATCAATGGACATTCTCAAGGATGTTGCATTGGCTTTTCGGATTTATTTTGCTTACCTTCTGTGGGGTCCTAAAATGTTTGAAAGTTCACTTTACAATCTAAATGTATATGTGACAAAGTTGTCTAGGGGTGTTTAAGAACTACAAGTATCTGGCATATACCTTAACATTGTTATGGTTTCTCTTCTGTTTTTTTATTTATGGAAGTCATTGACTGCTAACTAAAGTTCCATCTAAAATAGTTGTGTTTGCTGCAGTAAGTTTTTCATTAACTGATTACCTATCTTGTTTGATCGTGTTGAAATATATTTGCACCAGCTGTCTAAGCATTCGTCCAGACTTGTTGGGCACTGACTGGGTATTCGTGGAAGCTGATTATTACCGTTTATTTTTTTTCCATCGTAGGCATAGTGAATTGAAGGAAGGGGAAGGCTTTTATGCTGGTGAAGATACCCTTCACGATCTGTTCTCTTTGCAAATCAAGCTTTCTGTTTCGGGCGAAACAAATTCATTGGTTGTAAAAATTAGTTGGAAGGTCTGACAAAGATTGCTTAACCTTGGTATCATAATTTGATTTGGTTTTCAATTTTTATTTGTAATAGAAATACAAGTCTTTGAACCAGCAAGTAAAATGGAATGATTTCAAGACCTTACTATTTTTTAGTTGCATTTATTTGTACTCATCTGTCTCTATCCCCTCTCCCTCAAAAGGATTTTGGAAAATCTGTTTACAGAACTTCAATGTGTCAAAGGATGGAAAAACCATGACCCAACTAAGAAGAACTACTCAATGGTGTATGCAAGCTGATGTTTGTTGTGTGGAAATTTTTTAACAATGCCTTTGTTTATGAGGCGCTAATTTGTGGAGGGCTGAAAGGAAGGATTGAGGAACATGAACCACTGGCACAAGTGGAAAATAAAAGCCCTGCTTTCTCTATTATATGGGATTTCTCTATGACTGGTTTAGGAAATTTTGTATATACTGGTTCATGACCGATGTTTTTATTTGTCAATTTTTTAGGTAAAGCTGTTTATGATGTTGGATAGAGGTTTGAAGGTCCTTGGTACTTGGTTGAGGTGTGTTGGGAGGGTTTCGAGCAATTTCTTGAAATGTTAAAGTCAAGGAGACGTGATGCAACACAATCAAGAAAGTTTAGGTCCTAGGATTGAACTAAGAAGGAATCTGGTGACATCAGAGATCAAATAGAAAGTTTTTTTCTTTTTTTTTTCATTCTTTTCTGAAAGCCCTTGACAGTCAGAAAATGTTGGTGACAGTCAGATAGATCCCTTTGGCATTTCGAGTTTTGTTCGGTGGTAAATTTTAATTTATTGTGTTTGTTTTGACATTTTTCTACTAATAGAAACAAATCATCAGTTGGGAAACTTTCGTGAATTGCAAGTTTACTTCCGATTTTATCCAGTATAAATTCTCCCATTGCCCTCATTGATCTAGGCATGAATTGTGGGTCTAAGTGTGAATGAAAGATTCTTAAATATGGTTATTAGCATATTGTTATTCACAGCGGAAAGGAATATAAACTTTTAGGTTACCTGCAAAGATGACCGAAATCAATTATTTTAGTTTGTGGAGGCTGGGGGTGAGCTCTTGCTTTGAAAAGGCACTAAAGTTGTGAGCAGAAAAGTGCACATCCCAGATATGTTGTGTCTTAAACGTATTCTTCCGTTATTATAATGGCCTGAATATACAGTTGCAATTCTTAGTAGCCTTTTGCATTTGCCAAGTGGAAAACATTGATTTTAGTCTCAATCATTACAGATGCATGCACATGTAAGTTGAAACAACCTGCCCTAGCGGACCTCCTAACTCTTAACCTAACCACGTGGCTCAAAAGGTTAACCTCAAGTTATACAGTAGCTGTTTGGGGTTTGTTATATACTATTCCTTTTCCTTTCAACCCACCGATGTGGGACTATAAGGGGATGTCACAATCTCCCCACCTTGTGATGCAACGTCCCCGTTGCATTGCCTAGCAACCTTCTCCCGGTGGCCATGGTGTGGCACTTAGTTCTGCATAGCACTATGCTCCAACTCCGGGATTTAAGAGGTGATTCATGCAAATTCTAGGCCGGGATTGTGCTCTGATACCCCTTGTAACGATCTGCCCCAGCTAACCTGCTAATTCTTGGCCTAACCACATGGCTCAAAAGGTTAACCTCTAGTTATACAGTATTTGCTTCGGGTTCGTTATGTACAATTCCATTTCCTTTCAACTCACCAATGTGGGACTATAGGGGGATGTCATATAAGTTGTAACATCTGATAAACTTAAGACGTAGTTGGTATATGTGTAAACAACTTCTCTCATCGAAGAAGAGAACTGATTCAATGATTTATAAAGTTTGTTTACTTGTTTTTTGTTGTCAGTTTCGGTTTCGTCCCCAGTTTCTTATCCTTGTACTCTGTGTGTCATACTTACTACCCTAAGAAAGTGATGCCGTGAAATGAATAATTGGCAATGCTGTTGACTGTACTTACTAAAGTACATTTAGATTACTGCATATGACTTTTTTGGGAGGATCAATACTGCGTAGGAATTTATCTCTGCCTTTTTTAATGAAATTTTCCTGCTTTTTAATGTGATTTTTCAGGACAATGACAGTGCAGCTTTCAGTAAAGCCTGTGATATTTTTTGTGTAGAGTCTGGGATGGTGAGATAAGTACATTAACAGCTAATGCCATGATTGGTCCCTTTTTTTTTGGTGGGCAAAGTTTGACGACTCATTTTACCTCTTGGGCAGCTGAGCATATGGGATTTCTCCGGGAAGATAAATCAGTTTTCCACACATGGCAGAACTTCGTTGTCTGATAATTTCGTGCAACCGGACGCCGAGGTAATCACTTCATGTATTTGATTTATGCTCTTTAGTTCCTTGTTTTTGAACTCGCACATCTTAGCATTTGGCATATACTAGAAGGCACTTCCAGATTCCAATCATGGCAAGCTGCTTTTTCGAAGTAAGTGGGCTTTCACAGCTAATTTGGTGGTCGTAGTTCAAACTATGAATCAAATCGATCTGAATTGCCCTGACCTGGTCATGATTTCTAGGATATTTTCAAACATATGTTGCTTTGTTTTGACGCGGAAGATGTATTGCAAATGTGACCATTTTAGGCCTGAATCAATAAAAAGCTTGTCTTAAGTGATGCATATAGGATCACATGGTCTACTAGGGAAGATCCTTGTATTACAAGAGACGTGAATTCGATGAATCGATTTTTTGGCTTTTTTTTTAATTGGAAAAAAAATATTCAAGTAACCCTCCTATGGCCTTTAGGATTATTTTATGCCATCTTTTGGGATTTGTCTCCCTCATTTATGTTATTATTATGCCATGATTTATTAGTCCCTAGTCTTACAAATACTGAAAACAAGAATCTTAGATATATCATCTTAGAAGATAAAAGAACCTATATTTTGACTCAATTTGAGAGAGATTGTACACAATGTCTGTCCCTATTTTAGAAGTATATAGATCCATTACAAGATTTTCAACTCCATAAAATTTAGCAATAGTGATTGTATTTGGTACTGTTTGTTTTTTTGTTTTGTTCTTCTATTTTCACCAAATCAATTAATACAATTTTCCCAGTTCATCTAATCTTAATACTCATTTCACGAGGTTTACAATTCTCAGATCACCACACTTAGAAAATATCTCATTTGATGACTTCAATTTTATCCTTTTGAAAGCAAAACAAGTTGAAGTGAATCAAGTTTTAGGCATATCAAATTGAATGTACGATCCCAATCATATGATTCTTGTGTTCCAGCTAGTCACCCAGTAGACAAATCGATAGCTGGGTGAATTGGATTGAAGTTAGTGTGCCGGTGGCCATGTTGGTTTCGGGGTAGATGGTGGTTAGTCCCACATTGGTTGTTTACATGAGTGATCTTGGGCATATAATAAACCATTTAAGAGATTACTAGTACCTTGGACTTAAGCATTTTGGGTCATGTGGTGTGGCTTGTGGATCAAATCAAGGTACTAGGCCAGTGGTCTACATGGGGCGTTTCAGTTGACTTATGCTAAGAGCCTGGGAGTCTTTTCACATATACTTTGCTATCAAGATGCATCTTTTCTTCCTTTCTTATTATTTTGTTTTTTTTCCCCCTCTTCGTGTGCAACGGCTGTGAGTTTTTTCTTGCTAAAACTGACACTACTAGGATGCTAAAGGACTACACTCGCGCCCCCCACGTCCATTCTTTCTTCAATGGGTAGAGAGGCTAGAAGCATAGAACAAGTTTAATATGAGAAAATAACTTTTTGCTTGATTTCATGCTCCTGTCCAAGGTTCTAAAACTCGCTAGGCGCTCTCAAGGCGGCCGGGCATCTTCTAGCTTCTAAGGCCGAGTAATCGGCGCCTAGTCGGGCAATTAGTCGGGATAGTTGGGTTAGTCGGGCTAGTCGGCATGGGGCCTTCTAGTGCCTAGGCAGCGAGTACTCGGCCTTCCATACCTTCTTTTAGAACACTGCTCCTGTCTTTATAGAACCTTGCTTATGTAAAAAGAAACGAAATTAGAACATCGGTGGACTCTACTACATGAAGCTTCGCTGTAGGATGGTGCAACACACTTTTTTAAGGGTGTCTGTAAAATACTTTCGCACTATCTTTGACATGTGCTCCACAAACCCAAGTGCTTCTGGTTATTGATTTGCTCGAGGTTCCTACAGACAAGGGTCACAAATACGTAGGAAATGGTGATAATATAATTGCAATAACCAAAAGTCAAAAGAGTTCCAAGCTTTAGGGATATCTTTTTGGTAACAAGGCTTGGGGTCCTCTAATAAGATGGTCAATAACCAATGGGTGAAAGGTTGAGGAGTGGAGTTTCGATAAGGGGAAAAAACAAGAAGCATTACCATCTGGAAGCATGAGGGAACAGGAAAAATAAGTTAATTTTTGAAGCAATGAAAGAGAATAAATAGCTCAACCATGTCTTCTTTCTTTCTAATTCTCTCTACTTTTCTGCATTCTGCTTTCTCATGTTCTCTACCAAATTCAAATGATCTCTGTGTTCATCATTATCATTTTTGTGGGGGGCAATAGAAGCGAAATAAAGAGAATTTGGATTAGAGATCTTGATACAAATCAATGCTTTGTCATGTTTCATGTTTCAATTGTGTTTCGTACGTGTCAATGGAAAAGTTAATGTTTTAATTTCCTGTGACTGAATGGTCTGGCCATTTCTGCTGGAATGAGTTCGAAATTGTATTTTTTTGACTATGTGTAGTCTGAAGTTAGAGTATAGGATAATTTCTCAATTTATGTTGAGGTTGTCCCTTCTATTGTGCCTATTAAACTCACTGTAATGGTTATTCTATGGTGCTTATTTCATTACTTTCTTGTGAATGGAAAACATTTTATTTAATCTTCTAGTCTGGTTAATTTTATGCTACTAATTGTTTTTATTGTAGTCTAGTATTATTCAAGAATCAATAGTCAGTTTTAGTCTTCTTGAATAACGACCCTGTCAAATTACAAGGGGATTTTTTTTACGGATGCCAATTTCAACTAAGATTGTACCATTGTTTCAAATACTTAACAGTTTCTGCTCCTAGTGAGATCTCGTTTGACCTACTGCAATTTTAGACATGGATTTTTCAAAGATGATTCTTTTTGTTAACTGTTATCTCGTAAAGATTCCAAAATTGCACTATTTCATTTTTCAATAAGTTCATTCTGGTTATGTTTATTTATGCATCTTGCATTTTAGTAGGAATTTCCAACTGCTTCATCGAGGTACTTGCACCCTTTTCATTTCGTATTGGGACAGTTATGGGGTTCTCAAACTTGTTTATGCCTATTATTTTCTAACAAAAAGAAAAAGTTTGTCATTTTCTGCTGTAATAGTAGTTTGCTGAGGACCTCTGAGTTTGATGCTAACCTGATGTCTTCTTGCCTGTTTAGCACTCACTTTGAGGTGTTAAAAGAAATGAAACATAACACACTCCAGCGCATTTGGTCATTGACTTTACTCTTGTTGAAGCATGCATCTTTTGGTTTTCAGGAAAATCAGGTTTTGTACGGCTGAACATGTTATTGATTATTTTTGTTTGCCGGAAAATTGCGGAATCGGTGACTTTTTGTGGTTTATGCATTTGTTAACGATAGTTTTAGGGTTCATTTAAGGAGCGATAACCATATCAATTTATTTTTTTGCGATTGTAACTTTTGGAACCCAAATGCGCTTAGTTGGTTTCGTTCTTATTGTCGTTCTTTGCTTTTTGCATCTATAATCTTCGCTTGGGACATTCAACGTTTTACTGAATTTGGTTTACGTTTTGCCATACCTGCATGCAGATTCACCTGGAGTTGAAAGTCTATGGTTCATCTTGTATGATGAAGAAAAGAAAAGAAACGAAAAATGAGATGGCAGTAGAACACCCAATGATTGGTAGCTCCTTTAACAATAGTTCAATTCAGATGAATGGGAGCACTGACCATGTTAACTCCAACTTTACACTCAACAGAGGTTCACCTTTCGGTAGAGGCTACAAGGAAGCTTGTAATTTGGGCTTAACAGGGTTATACAATCTGGGGAATACTTGTTTCATGAACAGTGCCATTCAGTGCTTGGTTCATACTCCGAAGCTTGTTGATTATTTTCTTGGAGACTACAGAAAGGATATAAATATTGGAAATCCATTGGGAATGAATGTATGTATGTTTGGAAACCTCAAAGTTATACTGTTCTACTTTTGTTAGAACTCGTTGTTGCTTTCTTCTCCCCTTTTTGCTGGGTTGTCACTTGTGTTCTCGCATTTATGTAGCACACAGTTGCTTAGATATCTACTCTCTCCATCTCTCTTTCAATGTACACTTTTTGGCCAGGGTGAACTTGCTTTCCGATTTGGAGATTTGTTAAGGAAGCTATGGGCTCCAGGAGCGGCACCAGTTTCCCCCAGAGTGTTCAAATTGAAACTTGCTGCTTTTGCTCCGCAATTCAGTGGCTATAACCAGCATGATTCCCAAGTTAGACGATTTCCTAGCTTTCAAAGTATACTCTGTATTGATTGTATCTTCAGGAAGCAAAAGTACTTATCAATTCGTTATTTGAACGCAGGAATTTCTTGCTTTTTTGTTGGATGGGCTCCATGAAGATCTCAATCGTGTGAAATGCAAGCCTTACATAGAAGGAAAAGATGTAGAAGGTCGTCCCGATGAAGCAGTGGCAGATGAACACTGGCGGAATCATCTAGCTCGCAATGACTCCATCATTGTTGATTTGTTTCAAGTGAGTTTTGGTAATTTAGGCTGCCTTGTCTACCATGGTAAATTCATTTTATTCTGTACGTAGCTTCATTAAGGTTTTCGAAGTGGTAAACGTTTTTCTCTTTATGGTGAGACTAAAGTAGTATTTACATGAATTTTACGGGTTTAAAACTTTATGATAGAAATAGCGTATTCTGTGGATTTGGTTGGTCTTTTTTTTTCCTCAGTTGCATTCTTTCCCTTTTACTATAGGGTCAATACCGGTCAACATTAGTTTGTCCGTTTTGCAAGAAGTTGTCCGTTACATTTGATCCATTCATGTATCTTTCGTTGCCACTGCCTTCGACAACAACACGCACAATAACACTGACAGTCTTGAGCACTGACGGGACTGCTTTGCCATTTCCTGTCACTGTAACTGTGCCGAAGTATGGAAATTGTAAGGATCTTGTACAGGCCTTAAGCACTGTTTGCTGTTTGAAGGACGACGAAACATTCTTGGTAGCTGAGGTATGTTTCATAGCGCTGTGGTCAATAACATATGGATTACTTTTGAACTTTTGTTATTGCCTACATATATGCAAAAGGCAATTTACACTAAGGCTCATTGAAAATGATGTGGTTTCAAATACCATATTGAAATGTCACAATTGCATGATGTATAGGGACTTCAATCACTGTAAGTCTGTAACTGGTCATGCAACACTTGACCAGTTATGTTCTTTGACCAAATAGAGCTTCCCACCACATGCCTGATAGCCCTCTGGCCCTGGTGCCTTAAAGGCCCCGGTGGAGAAAAGGGCATCTTTGGTTTCTTAGTCTGTTACTCCTTCAGCAATGGCAGCTTGATTGTCAGTGGTATCGCATATAGCATGCATTTTCTTTTGTTTGCATTTTCCAGTTGACAACAGGAGGACAATGTGTTGCTTGAACCCGTGGTTTCTAGTGTATCGGAGTGTAAATATCTTGTATTTGAACCTTAAAACTAAAGTTCTTCAAGCACCAGTAGGTGAAATGAAACATTTATAGTTTTGTAACACAACAAATTTGACCAAGACACAGCAAATGCTAGAAGTAAGCTTTTCTGTATTTCTCTAGCCAAATTAATCCTATACGTAATAGTGGGAATTTGATTACACTGTAATCAATATGTGTCGTGTCTTGTGCGTTGATCTGTGTCTTGTGAGGTCAGACCCTAGTCGACTGGAGATCCTCTTCTTTTTTTTCTTTTTTTTTTTGGCAAGATTTTTACACAAATTTGGCATGGGATACTTGTCTACATCGACTAAAAAAATTTCTTTTACATGATTGTGCTTGTAAGATTAGCATATTGTGATATGATCCTATGGGTGCTTTTGCAGATATTCAACAATCGCATTCTCCATACTTTGGATAAGGCATCCGATTTGATAGATCTTATTCGAGATGATGATCGACTTGTTGCTTATAGACTGCCAAAAGACAATGAGACATCCCGTCTGGTTGTATTCATGCATGAACAGAGGTTAGTTGTGCATACATAATTCCATTATCTGCATTTTTGTAATTTATAATGGGCTCCAATTTTGTTATCTAGTCATTTGAAGTCTTCTGAAATCGGAACTCTCGATGTCTTCTTTGATATTGCACCCTTTAATTGTTTATTTCGTTTTCCTTTTCATCTCTGTTTGATTCTTGATCGTTATTTTACTGTTGCACCTGCCTTAAAAATTACCCAAATCCGTTCAACTAGGTGGAGTTGGCTATATGAATCTTTCTTCTGAAGGCTGCCCTTATAGCCACCTTATAGTGTCTTGTCTTGCATAATAAAGCCCAAGACGTAGACTATTTTAAGTGCCATTTGTATAAACTACACACGAGATGTCCTTAATTCTTTGTTCTTTCTTCTTTAGACTGGGGTATGAGTTATTTTGTGCGTTTTAGAATCTTATCTCTTGCATTCCTTACTAAGAGTGACATAGTTAAAATCAGGTTAAATATCTATTCGCGACAGTGGTGAATACTATGACCCATGAATGAAGTTCGGAATTTTATTTTAGCGTCTTGGATATTTCAAGGTAGTGTAGTAAATTGATTTGCTAAGATGTACTAAATATATTTTCAACCTAATTCGCAGTTCAATGTTGGGCCTCTAGTGAATAACACAATCATTTTGGAGTCCAAGGTCTCTTGTAATTCCCTATGAAGTGCTTGTTTACCACTTTGGAGGGGGAGAGGTAGGGGTGAGAATCGGTATCCAATTTCATCGGGAGAGAAATGGAGAAGGGGTTGATAGGCTGAAAGGTGTGCTGGAACAGTTTGTTTCAGAGTCTTAGAAATTAGAATACATTGGTTAGAGGAAGGAAAATTTTGGATGCAGTTCCAGTGAATGTGTATTGACCATGGGAATGTAATTGGACATTGAGAATGCTTATGAACGTGTTAACTGGTTCTTCTTGCTCTGTATGGTGGAGTATGGGAACTGGGGACCAAGGGAGGAAATGGATAATGACCTGCATATCTCCAGAAAGAAAATCAGTTTTAGTGAACGGGATTGCAACAAGATTCTTCCAATCCATGGGGGGAAAAGGTAGGGTACCCCTTTTCCCTTAATATTATTCATTCTAGTAATGGTGGATTTGAGCAGGATGGTTATCCAAGCGGTGGAGAATGGTTTTGTGGAGGCTTTGAACTGGGAAGGGTGGATGGCTCCGTGGTGGGTGGTCCTATCTGTCAAATGTTGACGTTCCTAGTATGTTCTATGAAGCGGATGTGGCGTAGTTGGGTTGTTATAATGTATTCTACTGTGCTTTGAGGCAGTCTCTAGCCTTTAAGTCAATTTGAGCAAGTCAGAGATCAGGGCAGTGGGTGGGTCTCAAATATTAAGTATCTAGAGTGTCGGGTTTCAATGCTGGTATATTTCCTTCGTTGTACCTGGGCTTGCCATTGGTTATACTTGAATCCTAGGCATCTTAGGATTCAGAAGTACACAGAATTTATAAGAATGGTTTGGGTGAGGAGTTCAACTATCATCGAGTTGATTGAGGGATGGTGTGCAATCCTACTAGAGGGGGAGCTTGGGTATTAGGAGGTTGGGTATCTTCAATCAAGCTTTGCTTGGAAAGTGGTTGTGGTGGTTTGCTTGTGAAAATGGAGGTGGTGGCACAATGTGGTGCAAAACTATTCCGGCCGGTGTAAATTATTCTCATGATGGCTTTTTTTTCGTATCATGGTGGTATTCCAATTATAATATCTTATATACCACTGAATGACTTATCCAGGAAAAAAATAAAAAAATTCTGACTTATCCAGGAAAAAAAATAAAAAATTCCTGACGAGGAGTGGGGAAATATACTCGAAATGGTGAGAATTTACGAGGAGGCTTTGTTCTGGTCATATTTGGGCTGAATTACTCTTACTGTATGTTGAATTGTGAGGTGGATATGCATGACAGTAGGCTTGTTTGTGTCGGTTCTTCATAGGCCATCAGTAATGAATTTTTCGTCTTCTACAGTTTCTGCCTGATCAGCTAGTTGAAGTGTTTTTGTGGCATTCTAAAACTTCCAGTTTGACTTAATAAGCATTTTCTTTTTTCTTGAGCAGGGAACATCTTCTTGCAAATAGTGCATAGATGCGTTCTAGATAACACAAGCTTTGGTCGCATTCTTTTGTTCTTTCTTTATCATCCTCTTTTTTTACTGGTATTCAGGGTCTAAAGATACTGTAGTCTTTCTGTAGAAGTAAAGCATTGGGTTTCAGTTATAACATAAATAGACCCATTTTTTTCTTATTTAATCTCTCTCGAAAGCATGTAATTTTCGGGGTGTGGGTAGTGCAGTTGTATTCTACCCACCATCCTTAACCTCTTTGTCCATATTAAGGTAGCGGAAGATCATTAGTCATTATCTTGGTAGCAGAGCTTGGTCATTAAAGCTATGTACTCCCTCTGTCCCAAATTATTTGTTCGGTCAGCAAAACAAGAACTTGAAAATAATACAAAATTTTCAAGAAAAATTCAACATTTGTTTAACAATTTACTAGATATCAACGCGTACTTTTAATTTATGAAAAAAGTTTGAAATTTTTGTTTAAAAAGACTTAGGCCCTATTCGGTAAGGGGTTTTAGTTTTGTTTTAGTTTTGATGACATCATCATTTCCGTCATTTCTCTCTCTCTATCTCTCTCCACTCATTGCACCTGCTTACATCATCAAAACTAAACTAAACTACAAACCAAACACAGCCTTACTAATTTTAGCTCATCGTTTTTGGACCGGACAAACATTTTGGGATGGAGAGAGTATTTGTTTTCACTTTTTAATTTGTAGTCATACCCTTGTTTTGTTGTCAATATGTAAATGGACTTAACATGGCCGAATGTATGTTCTTAGGAATTCATTGCCGAAGAACTTTGGTATTCCTCTTGTGGCAAGGATCTCTAGCCTTTCCCGAGGATCCGAGATACGTGAATTGTTCCTCAAATTACTCAATCCATTTTTTATGGGGGCTGAAGATTCTATGAATGGTGATGATGATGATAATCAAAACAATTCTAATGAAGTTTTTGAGATGGAGGATGTTACTGGCACCAGATTATCTGACGGAGATGTGAAGTCAGACAGTGCACCTGGGGATGACTCGAATTTGGGTCCTGACTTTGAATTTTACTTGATGGATGAAAGGCCACTGTTGAAAGGTCTCAAGATACAGATGACTGAGCTAGTACCAATGAAAGGGTTAGCCAGGAACATTAAAGTGCTAGTTTCTTGGTCAGATGAAATGACCAAGTTATACGATACTTGTGTTCTAAGCTCTTTGCCACAGGTTTGTAAACCTGGATCAGCTCCAAAGCAACCTCAAGAAACGGTTTCACTTTATAAATGCCTTGAAGCCTTCCTGAAGGAGGAGCCTCTAGGGCCAGAAGACATGTGGTTAGTACGCATCCCAATTATTAAGTCACTTCAGTTGTCAAATCTGGATGTTTGTTTATCTTCTTGGCATTTCCTGAGAATCTGACTAGATTTGGTGACATAACAGGACATCTGGTTTTTTCTTAATTTTATTGCCTTAACTTGTATTTAATAAAGTGCGATACCAAAAAGATTACTTCATTTCTTCAGAATAATTAGATTTCTACATAGGTATGTTTTCCTTCTCTTGTGGGTTGGCCCCTCTAATGCTAGAAATTCTGTGTCTTGAAGGTACTGCCCTAACTGCAAGACACATCGACAGGCCAACAAGAAGTTAGATCTTTGGCGATTGCCGGAGATTTTAATTATTCATTTGAAGAGGTTTTCATTCAACCAGTTTTTCAAGAATAAGCTGGAAACGTATGTTGACTTCCCGATTGATGATTTTGATCTCTCAACTTGCATTGTTCATAATAGCCAGCAGTCCCATCATTACATGCTGTATGCAGTTAGTAATCACTATGGTGGCTTGGGCGGTGGTCACTATACTGCATTTGTTCAAGTAAGTATTGCTTATAGTTTTATTTGAAGGTTACCACTGTGGTTACTTTCGATTTTAACTTGATTCTTTAACACCATCATGATCAGTGTTCTAAAAATCGGTCAAGTCGGCCGACTAGTCGGCCCTAAGTCGCTAGTCGGAGGTCCTCCGACTAGTCAGGCAAAAGTCCGGCGATTACTCGGCAAAAAATCGCTAGTCGGCAGCTGACCGACCTAGGACCGACTAGCGTCTTTTAGAACCTTGATCATGATTATAAACTGTTTACAGCCATCTTGAATATGTTGTATGGACTTGGGTGGGTATATGAAGGGGTCTGACCTCTGACATATCAAAATCCAAATAATAGGATACAAGGAATCGAGTAAAAAACCGGGAAAAAATAGTGACGGATACGGGGATACTTCATTTTTAAAGGGGAACAATTCATACACCTGGAATTAAAAGTTATTCATTGAGTGCGATGACTTTCAGTTTTAATTTATGAAATAGACACATATAATTCAGTTATACTATTTGCTTGCAGACCGGACAATATTTTTAGGAAAGAATTAGTTTCTTTTGGTCTTGGTCATCTTAAACAAGAATAGTACTCCTATCTTTCAAGTCTTGTTGATTCTGATTTAAGACCTCAAGAAGTCGTATTTGTTGAATCTGTGTAATTAGTGCCATCTTGTACTTAAAATACTATGGGGCGTACTGTTTAAGAAAGTCTTATGCTTGTTGTCTACAGCATGGGCGTGATCAGTGGTACGAGTTTGATGACAATCATGTCTCCCCTGTTGGTGAGCACCAGATAGATTCATCAGCTGCCTACGTTCTTTTTTACCGGAGGATAGCAGACGTTTGATATTACGTGGCCGTACAGTGATTGTTTTTGAGGCGTTAGATGAAGAGGGAAACTTCAATTTCTTTTTGAACTTCTCATTTGTTTCTCCGAAGGCACCAGGGAACCTGGAAAGAAGCATCTTTCTGAACTTGAAAAAACCGTAAATATGCAAGGTAATAGAATGGTGAAATTTTTATGTATATACGCTGCAGGATGGCAAATTCCCTCAAAGGGCATGCCCTTTGTGTTATTTTTGTACATGCATGCTGCCACCCCAAAAAGGAAAAAAAACGTTTTTTAATGTTAGTTTTTTTTTTTTTTTGGAAGCCAGAATTATTAATACAATGAAATGCATTTTGCATGTATATATTCTTTGTTTTTGCGAGATTGCAAATTCTTCCTTTCTGCTGAATATTTCTGAAATACTACATGGATGTGCTCTCTCACGCCGCGGCCACATGTATTTTTTTTTTTTTTTTTTGTTTCATTCGTCATTCCTTATCTATTACATGGGGGAGGGAGAATGGGACTCAATGCCGGAATGCAGTGTGGGGCATCTAAAAGCTCTACTGCATTGATTTGAGTTGTAACAATGAATACAAACATTTGGATAATTCTTCTGGAGCCGCAGAGATGTAACTGAAGGTTGGCTATGGGGCAAGGCCCACACTTCCAATTAGGAAAGACAATTATTATCTAGAACACTTTATTTTTACAACCATATCCAGCCCCCCATATATCGCCGTATAAAAACATTACCATCAAAGGAATTGGAAATTACAACCTATTACTCTTTACACCCGCACTCTACCCTGAAATTCTGAAATATTGTTGTAGCTATTATGGCCACCTATATATATGAAATATTGGTTTGGTCCCTATCTGGAGGTGCAACTATTGGAGAAAGCTAGTACCATGAAAATTGTGCATGGTGTTCTGGCCGGTGTTAAATTATTTTGGCTTGTTTTTCTATTTTTATAACCACGTTCGGGGCAACTTGTGTATACCTTGATTAATTCCAGGGTCCTGGAGGCAATGACTGGACACAACTCTCAGTGGCCTCAAGAGTTTGTTAGAAAAGAGAATTGAACATGAGATCTATGGCGGAACAAGAGTTGTGTTATGTACATATGAATGAGTGTACTGTAGAAACCAAGGTTATGCATCTTTGACACTTTGGGGTGTTCCACTAAGTTGGTTTTTTGAATGAACTGATTTTTCACAGTTTTTTATATGAGAATGACATGTCTCGATTTTTGAAAAAAACTGTTTTTTGTTAGTTACGAACTTTGTCCGAGTTAAGCAAATCTTTACACTCCAATACTCCATCTCCCCAATCCGAGTAGTAAAGTAAATCTCTTATATTTTACGATTGCTATTAAAAAAAAAAAAAAAGCTTTTAACAAATGCAAATTCGAAGCTTAGTTGATTTACAATTTTTATTGTAAAAGCAAAAATAATATTGCTCTTTCATCGTGAACCTTTCACAACTTAAAATTAGCACAAAATCAAACTTTTTAACTAACAAAACTTGAATCAGTTTTAGAAACTACAAAGAAAAATACTACTAATAAAAAGCAAAATGATTTTTACACTCCCTTTTTTTTTTTTTTATCATTTGGCACTCCTTTTTTTTGTTTTGTTTGTCTTTATTGTGACTCAAGGGGTAACAATAGTTTAACAATTTTAACATGAACAATGGGGAAAAAAAAAAGGTAGTGCAAGTGATAACAAAGAAGCAAAATGGCAATCAAATTCAATGGTTTTGGTTAGGGCGTGGGGCACAAGAAGTTGGTATGATATCTTGTGAACATATTTTTGGGTATCGTGCATTTTACCAATTTATTGATAGAAAATGTTATTTTACTCGTGTAATTGTGACATATAACATGATAAAAAGTTATCTAATCACGTGGTTAATGACAATGTACGATTAATTTCATTCTATACAAAGATTTCTATTAATTACATTCCATAATGTGAGCCGTTCAGAAGGGAAAAACAAAAACACGCACTTTAATACGTTTACACCTATTTTTTCATATTTTTCAAAGCACTTTTTCAATCTTATTTTTTTTACTAGCAAAGATTGGAAATGACAGCACGTGGACTGTTATCTTGCCGTGACATTCGGAAAGACAATAATCTCCCACAAAACCTTGAATTAATTTGTTAATTCCCGTGTTTTTCGCCAAGTACACCTTAATACACCCGAGGATATTTTCGGCAACAGGACTTCGTCTTTCTTCGGATTTTTCGGCGAAATACTACAATTTGGCAAACATATTGCCAAAGTACTCCTCTTTTGAAACTATTTGTAAAAAGGGCCACTTAGCCAAAAATTCAAAACATTTGACATTTTTCAAGGGAAGGAGAATGAACTTTTGCAATCGAACATAAAAACAAAAAATATTTGACATTTTTAAAGGGAATGACAAGAAACTTTTGCAATCGAACATAAAAACAAAAAAAAAAATTAGTGAGACGTCACTAATTTTTAAAAATTCTAATTTCGAACATAAAATTCAAAAAAAATTTCATCCCACCTCCGGCTGAACACCACCCACCTCCAGCCGACCACTTCCGGCGACCAAAAAAATTAGTGAGATGTCACTAATATTTAGAAATTCTAATTTCGAACATAAAATTCAAAAAAATCACCACCCCACCTCCGGCCAACCACAACCCCACCTCTGGCCGACCACTTCCGGCGACCAAAAAAATTAGTGAAATGTCACTAGTTTTTAAAAATTCTAATTTCGAACATAAAATTCAAAAAAATCACCACCCCACATCCGACCGACCATCATCCCACCTCTGGCCGATCACTTCCGGCAATCAAAAAACTTAGTGAGATGTTACTAATTTTTAAAAATTCTAATTTCGAACATAAAATTCAAAAAAATCACCACCCTAACTCCGGCCAACCGCCACTCCACCACTGGCCGACCACTTCCGGCGACCAAAAAAATTAGTAAGATGTCACTAATTTTTAAAAATTCTAATTTCGAACATAAAATTCAAAAAAATCACCACCCCACCTCCGGCCGACCACAACCCCACCACCTCTGACCGATCACTTCCGGCGATCAAAAAAATTTGTGAAATGACACTAATTTTTAAAAATTCTAATTTCGAACATAAAATTTAAAAAAATCACCATGTCACCCAAATCGTTATGCGGTCCACAAATACAGAGGAACAGGAAACCCATTACCCACAATTATTTGCGCACCTTCTTCCATTTCTCAGGGTGCAGCTTCGATCAATTTGGAACTCTCTGGACTCTGTGCTGAAGTTCGATCCCAATTGCTTACGGAAGTTCGTTCAAGCTGGATCCCAATTGGGAATTCTAACGAAGTAAGTTCAATCTCTCTCTCTCTTTTCGACCGTTTCTTGGATTTTGTATTGCATTGCGGTTGTAATGTAGTTTGATATAGATATAGACACAAAAAACATGCAAAACACTAACCATTACCCAAATATCGAAACTCAAACTCTGAGCATTTTAATCAATTTTATCCCCTGAAGTTATTCTTTGGCCGGGGTGGTGTGTTTGAAAAGAGAATCAAAGGAAAATACTAGCGTTGGTTCATAACTGGAGTTTATCAGTAATGTGTAGTTAGAAAATTTTAGCTGGGTTAGAGCAGTTTGTTGATGTTGGTGAATTAGAACTTTGAAGTCATATGACTTTGAACTGAAAAAGGTACAATTAGCAGGAGTAGCTTGCGACAAGGATCAAATTCTAGGGTTTTCTTTGTAATCTTCGCTGCATTTATCCAATTTCTATACAATCGGAACCACCCCTCGATTGAACAGGGGCCCAATTTTCCCAAATTTTCTACTTAGCTTTAAATTCCAAGAACATCTCCATGATATGAATGCCCAGGATATGTTTATATCAAAAATCTGTTTAGTTTCTCTCTCTCTCTCTCTCTCTCTCTCTCTCTCTCTCTGTGTTCTGTTTTTTATACTTGATACAGATGCTTAAACATGATATTGGGGCTTGGTCTCTCTTACTACGTCGTCTTTGCAACTTCTTGGCCTCCATTATTTTAATCATGGTGGTTAGTGCTATTGGAATTCAAATCGGGACTTGAGGTCCGATTGTTGTTCTCCGTTTTGTTTATGGAGAAGAATAGAGAGATTGACAAAGTGGAGTTGATTCTAAAATTTTGGGAAAATATTGTGTCTTTATGTTTGATTGCAAATGTTCCTTGTCTTTATATTTGATTGCAAATGTTCCTTGTCTTTCCCTTTAAATAGACAAAATATTGTGTATTTATGACTAATTATTCCTTGTAAAAATACTCTTTAACGCGATTTGTAATTGCGCTAACTATAAAACGCGAACTGGAATTGCACTAACAGTTCCCATGTGGCACCCGAAGTCCACGTAGGTGTATAGCGCGATTGCATTTTGCGTTACCCAAAGCTTGAAAAAAAAAACCTGAACGTCTCTCCCTTCTTCGACACTGAGATGGTATAACCCAGTATTCATTGGCACAATAGAGATACCGAAGGCTCTCTTCTTGATTCTGTCACCTACCCAGAGGGCCAGAACCCAGTATTCATTGGCAGAAATCGTAGTTGTTGCATCACAAAACCCTCCTCCAGATTATCCATAGTTCCGTACTATAAGCAGGAAGGGTATTCATTGACAATAGAGAGACCAGAGAGAGAGAGAGGGGAACAATCGACCTTCCTCTCCGCCACGAATTCCCAACCGTCGGTAACGATTCCAACCAACCACTGTCTCCCCCCAAAACAGAACACGAGGGCATCTCCCAACTGCTCAGCCACATCAAGCTCCTCCTCCTCCGCAAGACAGCCGCCCTTGATGCCGGACTCTACTCCAAAGCCATCAGGCACTTCTCCAAAATTGTCGAAGGGATCGTCTAGCGCCGCCACGACACCTTCGTCTTCTCTCTGAAGGGAGGAGTTTCAGAGGAGTCAGTTCAGGCCCATTTTTTAAGGATTGGGTAGTTCAATTTCAGATTGCGCTAAACACCTATGGTAGCGCCCCTACGTGGACTTCGGGTGCCACATGGGCACTATTAGCGCAATTCCAGTTCGCGTTTTATAGTTAGCGCAATTCCAAATCACGTTAAAGAGTATTTTTACAAATAGTTTCAAAAGAGGAGTAGTTTGGGAATTTCTTTCTGAAAACGCAGTAGTTCGACGAAAAATCCTCTTTCTTCACACTTCTCTCTCTACTAGCATTCTCTTCCAGTCTTTCTTCGCCAAGATCCTCCGGTTGGCAGACAACTGCTGCCGGCCCTCTCTCTCATTTCCGGCGATTCTCTCTCTCAGGTATGACTCTCTCTCTCTCCCCCCTCTCTCTCACATAAAAATCTGCTTCAAGGCTAACCGGTTTCTTGAAAAATCTTTGAAGCTTATTGAGACTACTTCAAATTTGCTTGTGTAGCGATTGAGACTATTTCATCTTTTATTGCTTGGAAAACCCATGTAACAGAATGGTTATTTTGTGAATTTGCTTCTGTCCCTAATTTTTCTTGATTATAATGAATGCATTTATCTAGAGACATACATCGATAAGTGTTTTTTTTTTATTATTTTATAACCGGATGTCCGGGACAGCTTGCGCACACCTCGAATAATTCCGGGCCTGAAGGCAACGACCGGGCATAACCCCGTGGCCCCAAGTGTTATGCTGGAAAGGGGAATCGAAGCTAAGGATATTCACATGAGTGTTCTTAATAAAGAGAGGGGAAAGGGTTGATCTTTGTCTTGACGTGGCAATAGAAACGCTTGAGATATAGTAATTCATCATGTTGCAATTTGAAGGGAACTTTTTTATTCTAATTGAACAGTGAATTAAGGATTTAAGTTTATGTTTGCTGATGCATACCTTGCATCTGATGGACTGTCCACGTGTTTGTGTCAAATTAGAAGTGGAAGGCTAATTCATCAAAAGTTGGTAGCCATATTTGCTTGGTGGATTACTTTGTCTGCTCTGCCTTGGTGCATGGAGTAGTTTAGGTTTGTAACTGTCGTATCTATGGGGAAATTGGACAATGCAAAAGAGACAGAGGCTTCCACTGAATCGGCTACTTGGATAGGATATTCATACTAGCAATTTGTTGTTTGAGATCAGTTGTGTTGGTAAGAATTTGAAAGTTGAACATTGTTTTGCTAATTGTGATATGAAGCCAGGCATTTGATCTTTCCTTTTGCTACGTTCGGCCAAGGGTGGATACGCCCAATATGTGTACAGGAATACCAGAGAAGCTGGGAGAGCTCCTTTCTTCTTTGCCTCCATCTTCCTATTCTTCATGAAAGTTCAGAGCGGTTGGGTAGAACACTAGCACATTTTAATTTTGCTTGAATTGTTACGATAACGGATTACCTCTGGTACAGTCTTTGCATTTCTTTGGGAGTTCTCTTCCTTTCTCGGTAGGGTTTTTTCTGTTATTGGTGGTGATCATCAGCTGTCACTATCTATCTCATTTTTTTGGTTTGTGATCATAATCTGTTACATACTGGGGGGGTGAATGGCTATAATGCTGTCTGTTGAGTTAACTCATTTTCCATCCATTAACGCGTTCTGATGTTGGTGGAGAGATGCAAATATGTAATTTATTGCAATCTAATTGCATTTGTTGTTAAAGATTTTCCTCCTTGCATGAGTTATATACAGACATAGATACATATGTACATATATATACATTTTGAAACCAGATGTTTAATGAAAATCCATTATACTGATCCTCTTTGTTTCGCATTATAATGGATGATAGTTCAATACATTTGTTATAAACAAATCCAATCAACTTGTGTAGTGTTAACTTTTCTAATCCAAGGATGCATTTCTAAAAGCAATGTTTTTCCATCAGGAGCAATGATGGGCCATGATGAGGTAATAAAAGGGGACAAACTTGTTTTAAGAGGACTCAAGTTCCATGGGTTTCATGGGGTGAAGCCGGAAGAAAGGAAGCTGGGTCAGAAGTTCTTGGTAGATGTAGATGCATGGATGGACCTCCAAGCAGCTGGTAAATCCGACTGTTTGGAAGATACAGTTAGTTATTCCGACATCTATCGGTGAGTGATGATTGTAGCTCTTCAACTTTTTTTTCTTTCTTTGAGACTAACAATCAATCATTTCCTCCACTCATTGGCCAACAACATTTCATATACGGTGTGTGTGTGTGTGTGTGTGCGCGCGCGCGCGCGCGTGTGTGTGTGTGAGAGAGAGAGAGAGAGAGAGAGATACCCCATGTATCTTTTATTTTCTCATGATGGTGTATAGGGCCTTTTTGTCGGTGGCCTTTCTTTTGTATATGGGTAGCATCCCTTTATGCTCTCTTTAATATAATTATTTACTTATCAAAATAAATAAATAAATAGTGGTTGATTGGTATTGGTTAACTTATTATTAAAACAAAATGGCTTAATAGGGTGAGAATTCAATGTATGCAGATGCATAATATTTTTTTTTTTCAGAGAGAGAGGATCGATGCTTACAAACATGCTGGCATGGAGGACACAATTGTTAATTTTGTAGGTTGTGTGTGCACTTGGACATAGAGGCTTGAGAGAGGCCAGGCATTTGATAGTGCAGTGGGTTGGTGGGGCCCATAATGAGACAAAAATGCCAAAGGAAACAAGATAGAGTAGAAGTAAGATATACACGTGAAGGGGAAGGAAGGGGACACCCTCATATAAGGTTTGGGTGTTATTGTGAATTTATAACATGTAAAGGGAAATTCACTCACAGTTTTGGGGGAGTAAGGGAGACTTTAAGTTTGATGGAGTTGGAGTGGGGAACTTTGGTTGATTTCAATATAGTGTTAAATGTGTTAATGGTCGCGAGGTTTATGGACTTAACGGCTATGTTTTTATAAAGAAATCGGATCGTTAAGATATATATTAATATTCATAATTTCACCTGATGTGAAACTTCTTGTTTTGACACCTTCTAATAATTTTTCTGAGGCCCATATTTCCCCAAACCAACCAACTGTATAATTCACTCCTTTACTCATGCTCAGTTTCTGGTGGACCAGAGTTCGTGATTTTTCCATTCAGTTTTTGATTCAGTGTTGGTCTATCATATGAGATGTGACCTTATACGTCTAATTGAAGGTGGTCTTTGAACAGCTTGAAATGTGCGTTGCACAGAAATGTATCAAGTTGTGCAAGTAAAGAAGTTCCCATTAGGTGTAATTTAATTTTCCTCCATATATATGTATAGCCCCCAAGTTATATAGATTCCAATAAACATATTAGGTTCTCGTATCAGGCCTAGGAGGTTTAGTGAGGTTCGGTATACTTGTTCAAAATATACATACATCTCACAGAATGGTTGATCACGCGTGTAGAATGTAATTGCACTTAATTTTCTTGTACTATATTTCACTTGGTGGTTCAAATGATTAAATTGTTTGATGCTTAATGATCTAGAGTCTAGACTATGCAAAAGTGCCTTCATGCCCTGGAAAATATCCTTGATCTTCTGAATTGATGAATATAATTTGTAAACACGACTTCAGGGAACATACATACCTATTCATGTATCTATTGTGCGTATATTTATGTGGTAGCACGTGGTGATAAATGTCTAAATCGTTTCTCACAAGTATGTTTTGGGTTCCACCACTCTTTCGATGTTTAGGTTCAGCAATCAGCAGTACCTTACACACATCTACTTTTTAAGTTGCAAAATTAGTATTCTTGCTGATGCTTGCTGAACAGTGTTTTATCTTAATATCTTATTACGCATCTATAGGCCATATACAGCCTGTTATCCGTGCAAGGCACCTAATATAAATGTTTCCCAAGTTTGGTTGTGTTATGGATTTCTAGCATAGACACAGAAAGATGTGTTATCAACTTGTATAATGCAAATTTGGGAGATTTAATGGTTTACATCCCGAATTTGAAGCACATGTTATTTTCTTACCATAGTTCACCCCGCCCGCTTCCATTAGTTCTTCCTACAGAATTGGAGCTGTACAAAATTTTTCGGAAGGAGACCCCCATTGTCACCCATGATTTATGTGAGTTCCATCACTGGAGCGTGAACTTCTATAGTTCTATTTCTCAGTAAATGGACTTATTCCTACGATTGACTGGATCCTTCTGTCCCTGCCTCATATGAGTCCCTACCTCCACTTTTCCAGTAGTATAACTATGCACTAGGACCTACTGTACTAGGATAAATAGTAGGTTTCCCTTTGTTTGGTGCTGGCGGAATTTGTAGGACTTGGATTTATCAGATATGCTAAAATCAATTAATCCAATGTCATTCCAAGAGATGTAATGTTGGCTTACATGCGAAAGGTTGGAGAAAAACTCTGATGGAAAACTGGAAGTGTTTCTCCGATGCTTAAGTATCTGCTTCTGCCATCAATCTCTGTTCTTGCATGTGTGAGCATGTTAATGTGTCCATGCCCACTTGTGTATCCATGTATAATTTCATTCACTCTGAAATTTCTTCTGATGGTAGACCTATTATGGAGAGAATTCCTGTTGGCCCGCTTTACATTCACTTGAAAAGAACAATTACCTTTTCCATCTTTTGGACTAGCCTTGGGTTTGAGAGAAAAAGTACAATGAGGTATCCTCATTTTACAGGAAAACAAACCACCTCGTAGGCTATACCTAATACCCACCCCTGCCTACATTTTAAATCTGCTGTAGTAGAGAGTTATGTCAGCAGACTCAGCACAGTTACGCAACACCCGCATGAACTTGGCTCTTGCACCTCACCTGGGAAGTTCACACTCTTCTTCACAAAAGACACAACTCCATGCTGATACTTATTAAACAACAACTTAGGGATTCTAATTCGAGGAGTCTTTCATGTTTGAAGTCTTATAATGATGAAACAACTTAGAAAACTAGCTAAGCTCCTCCGTGGGGAGATTCTAATCTGAGGATTCTTGCACCATATGTAATTTCATTGCATTATATTCTACTTCTGAGGCCATGAGCTTACATTGCTCGATTACCATTCGCTCTGAACGGTGTTTGTTGTTGTAGCAGGCACAATTTACCGGCATGTAAATGCATTATGCTATATTGTTTTGGTCAAAACCAGGGAAATCCTTGCATGCCGTTGGATTATATATTAAATGTTCTCTCACGTTACAATTTTATAATCCTCTCATTTATAATGCCTGCTGCTTATGGTTTCATCCGGTGGATTGGCAGAGCAGTTAGACAAATTGTGGAGGGACCACCTATGAATCTTCTCGAGTCAGTGGCTCAACAAATAGCATCAACAACCCTGACTAAGTACCCTCAGATATCTGCTGTTCGTGTCACAGTTGGTAAGCCCCATGTTGCTGTTCAGGGTCCGGTTGATTACTTGGGCGTGGAGATCCTCAGATATCAAAGAAGCGATGGACAACAATAAGTAATACTCTATTATATTTACGCTTGCTGCCCATCATTGTACTCAAAACAAACTTTTGTTAACCGTCGGACTCTGCTGTGATTCTGACCTGATGAACAAAATAAACGATATTGCTTTCTTTGAGTTTCTACAAAAAGGTTGCTTTTTTAATCCTGCAATTGGAATTCTATTTCCTTGAGGGTTGTCTTGTCATGGATGATTCGAAAGGTTTTGTGGTATCCCTTTCTTGGTTTCTTCTCGTATGTCGCATCGCAAAGGGTTGTACTCAATGCATAAACTCTCTAAGAGCCAAATTAGAGAGAGAGAGAGAGAGAGAGAGAGAAAGAGGGTGTCCTTTCCCAAAGGTATGATACACTTTCTTACGAAAGGGCGGGAAGGAAGGATTGATTCACCTAGCCTATCAAAGCCAGACTTTCAGACTTGACATGCCTAGGTTATTGATCCCAAGTCCCAATCCAGGATGAAAACTCCATATTTTGTAAAAGTGAGGCGATCATCCGTTCGGAACGAATCGGTCTGTTAACCTCCGGGTGCATCAGAGAGAATCAAATTGACTATCTCGAACTTCAAGACGGAATCAAATTGACTATCTAGAACTTCAAGCTGTGATACGAGACAAATCGTTCTGTTAACCTCCGGGTGCATCGGACGGAATCAAATTGACTATATCGAACTTCAAGCTGTTATATGAGAGAGAGAGAGAGAGAGAGAGAGAGAGAGAGAGCATCCATTCTGAGCTATAGGCTGATAACTTCCATTTTTTTTTTCTCTTCCCCACTGTTTTGGCAAAACAAGCAAAACTTTCTGTCCGGCATATGCTTAAGAGTCCTCAAGAATTGAAGCCATATGTAAGGTAAGGAAGGAGGCAGCATTATGACCATTCAAGAAATGTCTAAAAAACCCTCAGACTCAGCTGAATCAAATAACTCCACATACTAAGGACTAACACCAACAAAACAGAGAACATTAACACAGAAGTCCACGCATTTGTCGTTCCACATAACAAAGCTCCTTCTTGTCAAAGTGCAGTACAGGTACTGAAATTTTTTAAACCTTCTATCAAAATGACAATGATTCGAAAGACAGTTTACAATTAAGCATCTTTCAACCGCCGCAAGATTTCATGCCAGAATGTGAAATTTTGAAAAAAAGCTTGGTCACGGACCCATACTAGCTCATCCGTGAGTTCTTGCGCCTTTGCGGTTCCAAATTGGAGTAGTCTCGATAAGCTTATGGGGAACAAGCCGTCTCTCCCGCTTGGTGAGCTTGACGAAATTTAGCACTCTCAGCTTAGCTATCTTAGCCTCCTCTTCTTGAGTTATTTCCCTCACTACCACGGTCAATCTACACTCCGGTATCGTCATCATTCCGGATCTACCTTTATTATGGTAAGAGACTCTCTTTAGGAAGTTGCCCTTCCCAACGAATGCCTCAGCTGTAAGAAGAATGAAAATGTACAATAAGCATGCTTCAAAATAAAAGCAAGAAGGGGGGATTCATTTCTTGTAGTTACCAACGAGGAGACGATCTGGGTCTAATCCGTGATTGTGGGTTGCATTTGCCCGGGCTGAGTGTATAACCTGCACAGAAAGGATTTACTTCATTTTGAAAATGCACGAAAAATATTTGAAATGCCCTCAAAAACCAAAAATTGGCCTTGTTTTTACAGTAGGCGAAGACAGATCTGCCTACACTTATATGGACGTGACTTTTGAAGTGGTCATGATTTAAAAACTGACGACATATTTCAGTATTAAAACCCCTGATTGTCAAACACAGAATATCACTTAATAAAATATGCTCCAGGTTAAAGAACTTGTGGGATGAAAATTCCATCTAAAATAAGCGGCTTTCCTTTCTCCTCACCCCACGAACTTGTTTTTCCTTTGGCACGTGAAAAATATGATAGAACCATTATCAGGACACGTGCTGTATAATGACGTGTGCAATGTTCAATAGTTTTTATCACCTGATATACAGTTTTGGAGGCTCGCTTAACCGTCACTTGTAACTGCAACAATGCGTCTTCCACACGCATGCCACGAACTAACGCAGCAACCAAGTTCACCTTCTTAGGACTCTGAAAACAGCGAGATATTAAACTTAGTCAACGCAAAACAAAAACCAAATGAAATTAAATAAATGCACAAGGAAGCTCCCTTTGTCAACCTTTTGGTCTATTGACTCTATTCTGAGTCTGCCAGAAAAATCTAGCTTAATGATCTTTTCAAATGGGCCAAACTAGCAGACCATCATGTCAAGAATACTTTCAGGAGTTAAAAACGGCAAAATGTTAATAACTTCTGACATTCGCAGATTGGTTTGCATCCGCCATTTTCGTTGAAACAGTTGAGGGATCAATTACATTCACTTGCATATAAACAACCATTATGTACGCATAACACAAGGTTTGATTAGTTTCCGATTTCTTCAAGAATGTCAGTGTACACAGGGTGGATTGGTTGGGTCGTAAACAAATCATTCCCAAAAAGCAAGATTGATTTGGTTTAGGTTTGGTTCTTGTCAAATCTTGTCCTACATTGGTTAATTATAACCTCAAAAATTAGTATATGATTCTAGACGGCCTCTAAAGCTTTAACATGGTATTAGAGCTAAGCCTTTGGAGGCTTTTGGACGAGACTCTATGTCATTGATGGTTGGTTGTCGTCGTTTGTCGTTGATGGTTGATTGTTGTCGCATGTGTTGAATCGTTTTGTCTCCAAAACTAGTATATGAGCCTATGCGGCTCTTCACTCATTACCAA
The DNA here is from genome assembly GCA_020921065.1 of Vaccinium darrowii. Lineage (NCBI taxonomy): Eukaryota > Viridiplantae > Streptophyta > Magnoliopsida > Ericales > Ericaceae > Vaccinium > Vaccinium darrowii. The sequence continues at coordinate 33,869,288 of CM037161.1, read as the reverse complement.
TTGATTTTGAGTTGGATGCTTTAACATGGTATCAGAGCTAGGCTTTCGGAGGCTTTTGGCCAAGACTCTATGTCGTTGATGGTTGGTTCCCCTTTGTTTGTCATTGATGGTTGATAGTTGTCGTATGTGTAAAATCGTCTGTTTAACTCATTACGTATGAATCAGAGGTCACACATGCAGGGGAGTGTTAGAGCTTATCCCACATTGGTTAATTATAGCTTCCAAAACTAGTATATGATCCTGGGCGGCCTCTCCATTCATTGGCAATTGATTTTGAGTTGGATGCTTTAACAGTTCTCAATCACCCATGTTGGTTAAACAATATCTACGTCAAATTGTCAAAGAAACGGTACACAAACAAGAACACATAATATTTCTACAAATTTTATTAGCACTAACCTAAATTAGTTCACGAATAATCTGTAATCCGCCACCACTAAAGCAAGTCACAAGAATATATAAAACCCATAGAAAAACTAAAAAAATCATTTGAAATAGTCTGAAAAACATACAAGTTTAAAACTTGAATGAAAATGGTCCATTGAGGGGGAGTTTGGCAGGCTCCAAAATACTTTTTCCACTATGCATTTTGGGACGTTTGGAAGAGATTATAGAATGTACACTCGAATAATTCAGTCTCAAAGCTGAACAATCGAGATTCACCCCAAGAGGAGATTTTGCATTCTCATTTTCCATTTTCATTTTGCCTATGGGAAAAAAGACTAAAGCACCCTCAATATTTTCATGAAATTCCTTCCCTTGGAATAACTAAGAGCAACATTGTCAAGAATCAACTTAGATCTATTTTTCAGATTTCACGACAAATCCTACTATGATGCAAAATATTTTATGTACACATATCATCCAAACATTTACACAGAATCATAGCATATTCTAACTGTTATCCGAGATATAAAATTCACAATCTAAACTCCAAAATCTTAAAGAAATATTGGCTTCCAAATGCGTAATTCAACCATTTATATCTATAGTCATTTTAAAAAGTCTGAGCTTTTTCTTTTCTAATTTCATATGGGTGTATGCATAATCATATTTTTAGATAAAGAGAGAAACCTGTGCAGTTCGATTTTGACACTGGTTCCTACATATGGGGCCAATAACCAAACCAAAACTATTGGCTCATTTTTTTTTGGACCAGAACTACATCATTAAACTGTACGACCAGAGTTACCAGCTATTAGGGCGGGGTGGGGCGGTTCGGTTTGGTTCAGACCGGTGTATCGGTTTTCCCGGTGTTCGTGCACACCACTAGTAAAGAATAGGAGGTTCAGGCCATCCTCAAACTGAACCATTGGAGGTCGAGATTCGTTATTCGACTTTATTTTCGTTCAAAAGAATGCCCCTGACAATTAACCTCCATAACACTTCTAGGTACAGTTTTTCATGCAACCTAATGGGGAATCTGCATATCTTGTGAACTGGACCGGGTAGACCTTCCATTTGATCTGCTGGTCCTCTCGGTCCTTTTAAATTCTGACCTACCCTAATTACTATTGGATATAGGAGCACGTATTAAGCAGTGTTCTAAAAGAAGGTCTGGAAGGCCGAGAACTCGCCGCCTAGGCACTAGAAGGCCCCTCACCGACTATCTTGACTAATTGCCCGACTAGGCGCTGAATACTCGGCCCTAGAAGCTAGAAGGTGCCCGGCCGCCCTGGGAGCGCCTAGCGAGTTTTAGAACCTTGGTATTAAGGACAACGTAGATCGAAAGGAAAAGGAAGGAAACCAAAAAAAAAAAGAATTTTTTACAAGTAACCTAATAGATTCAGAAATAAGATCATAAAATTGCATTATCACCTATCAATTGAATGCCACACAAAATACCTGGAAGCGTTTAAATTACTGACTAGGAGTTTATCAATGAAAGAAGTCAAAGAAAGAGGGATCTCGTACCTGTTTTATGCCTTTCAAAACTGCTTGAACTGTTGAAGGTTTAGATAAAACTTTTTGCTCTTCAGGTTTTCCACTGTTCAATGCCAGCATCGGTGTCAATGGAGAAGAAATAGGTGTTTCATCAGATGAATTAGCAAGCAACTTCCTCGAACCAGAAAATTGCTGCAATAAAAGAACAAAGAATGAGAGTTAACAATTAAGCAATAAAAATGCAGAAATAAGATACATGAAGCGGATCAACTATCAAAAACCATCAACATCAGACAAAATACATAAGTCGACCCACAATACCAGGAACAAAATGAGCCATTTATACATATCATCAAGTAGGAGAACAATAAGCCTTAGTTAAGGATCTTTTATGAGCACTCTGGAAGTCCACACAAACAATATGCCATTGATCAGTATCTTGTACTCACACATTGTGCATGTGCAACTTGAGATAGTCTGTAAAGGAGGACAATAAATTTGAAGACAATCATACAAAAGAAGCTTGGTTGAAATCAGAAAAAAATATTAGCATTACCAACTGCTGCCAATATTGATACAATGGCCTTGAGTTGTTTAGAGAAGATGAAGAACGTAGGATCTGCAAATAAGGCAGCTCACCTGCTAAAAAAATTTGAAGTTAAGACATCAATGGCTTAAAGCTACCCACAACATTGCGATGCATCAAAAGAGAGAGATACAAAGTCACGTAGTAGAAAACTAGGTAACATGGACTCTTCTAACTTTTGAAGTTTTAGAACGTGTTGGCTGTGTGTGCAACATGTCCAGCTGGATATGCATCCAACAGGTTCACATAAGTAGTCAAGTTCAGCAAATAAATAGGCTAACAATTAACAATTTAGGCATAACATATTAACATGCACTGCATTTGTTTTTAAATCTAATTACACTCCAAAGAAAATAAACTAAGTCCTCAAGAAAAAAAATATAGCCATGCCCCATTGTCATCAGTCATGAGAATTAAAAGGCCCCTGTAATCATATATGTACCTGTACAGTGGAACCTAATTCACATACTGAGCCGGTGAGCCCATGTAAGTTTTGGTCTTGAATAATTTTCAAAGCCATATTGATTTTTGACTAGTGAAGAGAAAAGATATTTTTTTTTCCCTAAAGCAAAACATCCGACCTATATTGTTCTCCTACTAACCAAGTAAATACTTTAATAACTTTAGAGCATATCACCAATGGCAAGACTACTCACAACAAGTTTACGCAGAGAAAATTTAGAGATAGACCTACCAGGTACTAAGGAGGCGCTTGAGAAGTTGACCGAAGCATTGTAGTTATGCTCGAATCGCTTCCCAACCTGACAGAGTATGGATTGGAAATTTCTGTGCCAGCCCACCATGACTTAAGCTAAAGGATTCTCTTCACAAAGAATCTTCCTTCGGATAGCAATGTATCATCTACGATTCTACAACAGTTAACATAGAGAATTTACTATGGTATCAGCAAAAGCGGAGAAATCCAATTTGGAATAAGTCCATGGTAGCTGTAGAACATTAAAAAAAATGTTGTTGTGAAAATATATGTGATGAAAGATTTGAGAAGCCAATAAAATGACAACTCGACAAAAGGTTCCGTAATCATTCGTAAGATGAGATAAGAAAATAAGTAGGTTTTCCAATCAATCATGAAGCAGTAAACAAGTGTCGGGCTAGGGTTCTAGGAAACTAAACGTTCAACTTGAATAGGAACAATAGGCATTTCATCGAACACATGGTGTACAAAAAACCTCTCATTTTTATCGTCCTTCAAACATTAATTTTACGTCTGCTCTTCCTGAAAGGAAGTTCTTAAACCCATAAAAATCGAGGTTCAAACGATTAAGAAACGCGAGAGAGAGAGAACCAATCAAGAGATTCATTTGTAAATTTTTATGAGTGCACCTGACTGGGAATGTTGCCGGATTCGCCAGAGCAAAGTAGAGATCGAGTCGGCTGCCCTTCCTCTCTCTCTCTCTCTCTCTCTCTCCAGTCTCCACTCTCTCTCTCTCTAGTGCCAAGTGAGACTTGCACATACTCTCACTTGGCACTAGAGAGAGAGAGAGAGAGAGAGTGGAGACTGGAGAGAGAGAGAGAGAGAGGAAGGGCAGCCGACTCGATCTCTACTTTGCTCCGGCGAATCCGGCAACATTCCCAATCAGGTGCACTCATAAAAATTTACAAATGAATCTCTTGATTGGTTCTCTCTCTCTCTCGCGTTTCTTAATCGTTTGAACCTCGATTTTTATGGGTTTAAGAACTTCCTTTCAGGAAGAGCAGACGTAAAATTAATGTTTGAAGGACGATAAAAATGAGAGGTTTTTTGTACACCATGTGTTCGATGAAATGCCTATTGTTCCTATTCAAGTTGAACATTTAGTTTCCTAGAACCCTAGCCCGACACTTGTTTACTGCTTCACGATTGATTGGAAAACCTACTTATTTTCTTATCTCATCTTACGAATGATTACGGAACCTTTTGTCGAGTTGTCATTTTATTGGCTTCTCAAATCTTTCATCACATATATTTTCACAACAACATTTTTTTTAATGTTCTCCAGCTACCATGGACTTTGGACCATTATAAATAAAGTAGACATTCACATATTTTATAGTCCTAAACTCCTAATACAAGTAAAGGCAGAATGTTGATAATGAACGTTTACCAATGAGGTTTTGTGCGCATAAGGAGTTGTTATAGTCCTGATGACGTTTTTACGCAAATTATGTCCAAAATCCAGGACACATTACATATGTAATTATATTGGTTGTCTTGTTCAAAATATACTGTGAAACGATTTGTAGAGAGAGGGAAACGATTTGTAGAGAGAAACGATCTGTTACCCGAAACCAGTATAAGGAATCGATCAACAAAATCAACAATATCTTAGTTTGAAGTTAAACCTGCAAACAAAACAAAATAGAGAAACATTGGGTTAGGATAAACACCACTATAAACACCACTGTCCCGTTACCAGTATAAACCATATGAGGAATCGAAACCAGTATAAACACCACTGTCTCGTTACCCGTAGCAACAGATCGGTAAGTGACTAAGTGTAAAAAAAATTCCCATTTCAAAGGGTTTTAAACCTCGGGGGGAGAGAGAGAGAGAGAGAAAGAGAGATTACCATTTCAGGGGGTTTTAAACCTTGAAGACTTGATGTTGATGTCGAATAGGTTGCCGATCGGAGGTATCCCCAACGGCCGGACCAAGAGATGGATAAGGCTTGCCGATCGGAGGTATCCCGGACGGGGGGAGAGACAGAGAGAGAGACGACTGATTAGGGACTTAGGGTTACGGGGAATGGGGTGTGGCCGTGTGGGGGGGGGGGGGGGGGGGGGGAGGCGAGTGACTGAGTGAGAGAGAGAGACGGGTTTAAGAGTTAAAGATAGGGTTTTTTTTTGTGGACGGCTGAGATTCAATTAATAGATACGGACGGCTCAGATTCAATTTATTCGGTTCCGGTTTTTTTCGGTTTTTTTTCGGTAAATAAACCGGTTTGCACCGGAAAAAAATATTGTGAAAAAACGAAACCGAACCGAACTGGTATCTTCGACCGAACCGGACCGAACCGGTTTATTTGGTCGGTTCGGTTTTTCCGGTTAAATTTTCACCCCTATGTGCAACAGTAATTAGCTAAGAATCCTTTGTTCTTTAATAGATTTTATGAAAAACTCATAAAATGAACATTTTATAAATGAGTGATAAAATGAAGTTGTTTTCTCAATTGATAAAATGTAGTGGTTTTCTTATAAATTTTAGAAGGATTTTATGAGAATCTCATAAAATTACTTTTACATTTTATGTGTTAAGATTGGAGTGTCATAAAATGTGAGATTTTATGTACCTAAAATCTATTGGAGAATAAGGCCTGACCATAAAATGTCATTACAAACTTACAATTTCCGTACGTCTTACAAAACCCTAATAGTATATAACAGCATCTCCACTCCTGACTCAATTTTATACTCAAACTCAAATTTGAGTAAAAATCAACAAAAATATCACTTCACTCCTTACTCAAATCTACTACCAAATTTTTTGCGAAATTTGGTTTGAACCAAATCTTTACTCAAATTTTTAAGGCTATTTTTTCCCTCTCAAATTTACAATTGTGCCATTAATGAAGCCTTTACTCAAATTTATGCCTACATTTGCTTTTTCCCATTGGAGTGTTCCATATCAAATCAAAGTTTCTACTCAAATTTAGGTAAAAAAATTGAGTCAATAGTGGAAATTCTCTAACTCCCATCGCACAAGGGGAGAGGGAAAGTATTGGTAATAAATAGTGAAACAGGGTTTGGGTGGTAAATAGTACCTCTCTGAGTTTGAAGAGTAGGGGGTTGTTTGGATCAATCATTTTGGCTTTTGATTGTTTGGATGGAAATTACAATTTTTTTTTTTTTTTGAGCAAACATAAACATAGATATGCATTCCACTAAATTAAAGCATACATTGCTTGGCTAAGGTATGAGCTACCCCAACCATTTGTCTTGCCACTTTAGCAATACAAACAGAGGAAAAAGACTTAGCAACATACAAAATATCTAACAAAATAGGCTTAACTAGGACATGAACATTATCTAAATGCATTAGGCCTTTAACAACAGATGAGCAATCTATGCAAATCTCCACGTATTGGTTGCCTCTGCTCTTAACCCATTTTAGCGCCTTCAAAACTGCTAAAGCTTCCGTCATAAAAGCTGAGCTCGCTATGACTTTGCAAGTCCCTCCATCATTTTTATTGGCCGCATCAACCCATGCCACCACTCCATCCCATGATTCCTTCCTCCACACCCCATCGACCAAAACCTTCACATTAGCCATACCAAGACCACAACCATCCTCAATCTTCAAGACTGCACTTTTAGTCCTAGAGACGCAATTTCCAGAATTGGGTTGAAACTCAGAACTTGCTTCTTGAGAATCCACCTTCTGCAGCAATTTACAAAGCATTTGATACCATTGTTGCGCATTCTTCATATCCTGCAAAACATCTTCTTTAGTATGTTGAAACACAATTTTATTTCTGCCGCACCATATTGCCCACAATAAGGAAATTGATTCTAGAATTGCGTATATATCCGGAACCTCCTCCAGCCACCTTAAAAACCAATCATCAAACATAACCGGACATCCAATTGAAAAGTCCAAACCTAACCCAGACCCTCTTCAAATTCTACGAGCTCTATCACATTGGAAAAATAAATGCTCTATGGTTTCAAGATCTTTCTCACAAACTGGACACCTCACATCCTCAACCTTAAATCTCTTACCCAAAACTACCATGACCGACAAAATCCGGTGCACCACCTTCCATAAAAACAAGGCAAATTTAGGAGGCAGTTTCAAACTCCAATTTTTCTTCCAAATTTTATCCTTGTTACTATCCTCCAAACTTCCAAACGAATCCGACACAGCTACAAACTACCCTGATTTAACTGAAAAATTTCCATCAATCGAAAATTTCCAATAGCATTCATCCCTCACCTTATCCTTAGCAATATAGATGGAAGAAATTTTCTTAACCAAATCTCAGAGGAAATAATTGATTCACTAAGGACCTCCACCATTCCCCTGTAGACCCATCAAACAAATCTTTAACTTTGAAATTACAAATCCCAGAAGGTTTACCCCGAACAAGATACGGATTACAATCCTGGGCTATCCATTGATGCCCAAAAACCGTAACATCCTCACCATCCCCCACTCTCCAGCATAAACCCTTCCTTAATAAATCTAGACCCCACATGATACTTCTCCAACCCCATGAACAGCCAGGTTTTGGATGACAATCCCACAACGATTTTCCCCAACTATACTTACCTAATAAAACTTTGGCAACAAGAGAGTCAGGGTCTCTTATCAATCTCCAAGCCATTTTAGCTAATAAAACTTGATTAAAACACCCCAAATCCCTAAGACCCAGTCCGTCCTTATGCATTGGTTTGCATAATTCCGACCAACGCCTCCAACACACTCCTCCCCTATCACCTTTCCCCCAAAGAAACTGAACCATCAGACTTCTCACTTTTGAAACAAAATAAGAAGGAGCTCTAAACACAGAAAATAAATAAACTGGAATGGACGATAAGGTATGCTTAACAAGAACAAGCCTACTAGCAAAATTCAACGACGGAGTACACCAATCTCCCATGAAATCTATCCAAGATACGTTTGAACAACTCCCCCTTCCTCCTTGTAAAGTCGAGATCCGAACCCAAATAAATACCAGGCTTCTCAACAATCCGGATACCAAACACTCTCTTTAAATCCTCCCTATCTTCCACAATCATATTGGGACTAACAAATAGCTCCGATTTATTGAAATTCACTCTTTGCCCCGCAAAATTACAATAGTCATCAATAATTCTTTTTAAACACCACACTGCCACCAAATTATACTTAAGAAAGAAATAGTTGTCATCTACAAATAAAAGATGCGAAATGGGAGGAGAATGAGGGCTAACAACCACACCCTTACAAATATTGGCACTACCAAACATCGACAAATTAGCCGATAAGACCTGACTCACCAAAATAAACAAATATGGAGACAGAGGATCTCCTTGACGCAAACCACACTTAGGATAAAAAACCAGCGAAGGAACACCATTGACAAGAACAGAAAAGGACACTGTGGAGATACACTGTTTAATCAAATTAACCCATCTAGAGCTAAAACCCAACTGCTCCAAAACAGACACGACAGCGGACCACTTAACCCTGTCATACGCTTTATTCATATCAAGTTTTAACGCAAAAAAAGAATTTTTCCCTTTGGTACGATGCCTGATAAACTCCACTGTCTCATGAGCGATCATAATGTTATCCGAGATGAGACGACTCGGAACAAAGGCATTTTGGAAAATTGACACGAGACTTAAGAACCGAACGCAGCCTATTCACTAGAACACGAGCAATGATTTTATAAAGCACATTACATAGACTAATAGGACGGAAATCATTAACAGACACAGGATTAGGAACTTTGGGGATAAGAGTAATATACGTACGGTTAATCTCACGAAGTATGATTCCAGAATGCAAAAACGCCATCACCATCTGAGTAACATCCGCTCCAACCCAGTGCCAGTATTTTTGAAAAAAACTAGCCACAAACCCATCGGGACCCGGAGCCTTCATCCCCTTCATCTGAAAAACAGCTTCTCAAACTTCAACCTCTGTGAACGGAGCTTCCAGGTCTCGGATCTGTTAATCACTTAGACAAACACCTAAATTTGAAAGTAACTAATTCCTCTCTGAGCCCCCCGAATTGATTGAAACCCTCCCAAACAAAACTGCAGCGTCATCTTTATCAAAGGTGCCTTGAAACAAATTCAGAAAGTGAGTCAAAAGCAACTGTTGAATTTCTTCATGACCCATTATAAGATCCCCTGCTTCATTTTTTAAACAAACAATTCGATTCCCCCGCGCTTTGACAGATGCTACTTTGTGAAAAAAAACTTGTATTACGCTCCCCCAAAACCATCCATTTTTCGTTTGCACGCTGCGCCCAATACACTTCTTGACCATCCAGCAAACGATCATAAGATTCTCTTAAACTTTGCTCCTCCTTGATCAAATCCAGATCACTACCCAACCCCGCCCGATCCAAATCTACCAATCGAGATTGAACATAACTTAACTCCTCCTTGATTTTTTCCAACTCCTTAGGCATCCATTTGATAAATAAACTACTCCAATTACAAAGATGCCTCAACAAAACCTTTTGTTTTTGCACCAACTTGAAATCCATTTGATCCTTGAAACTGAAGATTCCAAACCTTGCGTGTGATAAAACCTGCATCCTCACATTGAAGCCACATTTCCTCAAATCTTTTTGGACGATGTCGACGATCCTGAACCCAATTCGTATCCAAAATTAACGGGATCTGATCTGATCTGTGTATAGGTAAGTACGTCACCACGGCCTTAAACAAATTATAACACCAATCTTTATTCCCCATAGCCCTATCCAACTTCTCTTAAGTGGCATTATCTCCCGGCCTACTATTTGTCCAAGTATAGAAAACGCCACAACAATCTAAATCCCGTAATTGAAATTTGCTTACAAAATCCAACATCCAACCCGATCCCTGAACCATACCCCTCCCTCCCTTTACCATACTTCTCTTCAGGAAACAAAACTTGATTGAAATCTCCTATAACACAAGGATTGGTAAATACCTCCCTTCCAAAGCCTCCGCAGCAGCTTCCCAAGTTTCTTCTCTGAAGCGCATATGAGGATGACCGTAAAACAACATTAATAACCATTCCACACCCCTTTCATCCACCACTTTGAACAACAAAAATCTTGCGTGAATTTTAACCACAGAAATATGATACTGTAACAATCATCCTAAGCGATCGAATTGAGCCTCTCAAACACTACTTTTGTTGCAAATACATTCTGTAAATTTTCCCAAACACTCTATCAAATTCAAAATACATTTAACAATAATCTAAAAAGGCAAAAAAGTAAAAATGAAAAGATGAAAAATTGAGCCTCTCAAACACCCCTTTACCATCCGTTAGGTTGTTTACCAAGATTCTTTTAGGCTCTTAGAGCGCTTACTTTAGTTTAGGTTAGATTTGAGTTCACGGGATATTTTTTTTTTATCATGTAGACCAAGTAGCGGCTCAATTCTATGATCAGTTGGACAAGTCAAACTCCAAAGGCCCAAACAACTTTTAATTGAAAATTGTCAAATTCAACAATTTATCGAGGGGTTTGGAATCGGCCCAAACTTTTAATTGAAAATTGCCAAATTCGGCAATTTATCGAATGATGGTGGATTTCGGCCAAATTCCTTTTTCAGGCCTTCAATTTAATAATTTTACTATTTTAGGTAATATTTAGATTACGAATTACTCTTAGCGTGTAATTCCGTTTTCATTGATCACAGTTGAGAAAGTCTTAGAATTGTTTCTAGTTTTCAATTTTGAGAGTTTTCCTAATTTCTGAGATAATTTTTTTTAATAGTTTTTTGTAAAGGTTTGCTAGGGTTTCCCTATAAAAGGGCATGTAATCTCTTTATTTTGGCAACTTTTATTCAATAACAATTTCTGAGTTAAATCTCTTTCTTATTGTGGATTCAGGAACCCTTGTGGATTCGAGACCTATCTTCGTTTGAAATAGTATGCTAACTATACTTTCGTGAATTCTGTTGCGTTATTTTATCTTCACACTAGTGCCAAAATATCACTTGTTTCTACTAAAAATATCATTTAATCAATTTAGTTATAGGAAAAAGACTTGTGTGGAAATTTTTGACTTCATATCAAAATACATATTGCTTAGAAAATCTCCTCCCGAAGCAACTGTAACAAGTGTGGTCAACAAAATTCTCTCGGCAACATTTTTTTTAAATATCTAAATTCGTGGAATAACTCATCCCCAACGAGTTTCCGACCATGCTTAATTGTCAAGTCCTTCATATATATGTTATAAGAACATCTCACCAATGTGTTGAACCTGAAAATAAAATGTAAACTTTTTGCACATATGCAAAAGAAGTTTCTTTTTCGGGTTTACAATTTTCTTTATTCTCTTGTTGCCCCTTAGTGGGGGGTTGCCTTAGTTCGGTGCTTGTGGGGTTTATCGGGGACCGGCTCTAACAACAAATGATGTACTAACATGAAGCAACACGTAATTTTTATGATATATTGAGTGTGAAATTAGATCCTTAGAATGAGGTAGAGGAAGTGTAGCCTTAAAATATATTTTTACATTTGAAATATGTTAGTCTGTACTCTATACTAGCCTTGATTGATTATTTGTCCAATTTCCTGTCAGTAAATTGGACGTAGAATCGATCGAGTCCTTACCGATGTTAAAATGAGTGAATTTTTTAAAGTGACCCTTGAAAAAGTGTTTTAAGAATATTGAATGACTCCGATCATTTTTGTGGGACCCTGAAATGGGTCCTATGGAAGCGGTGTATATTTGAATTTGGTGTACACTAAAATGTTATACCCATAATTCTTTTTTTTTTTTTGGTTATCTTTTGTACATATAAAGATGATGAACCAAAAAATAATGGCATAATTTTATAATGAGAACATATGCATTCTAACTCATGATGATAACCCAAAAAAATTTCCATACGGTACGGTTATTTAAAATTCTCTTCTTTTTTTCTTTTGTTTTCTTCTTTCTTGAAACGGTGTTGAAATAAAAAAAATAAAAGAGAGAAGGGAATATGCATATTGTAGATAACAACAAATATTTACATGATGATTCCTCGAAGAAGAATAGAAATCTAGATGAAAATAGTTGTTGGAATTTGGGCCGGGTCCAGGACCAAATCAGGTCGCCCATGTGGCCATGACCCGGTGATCCATTTATTATAGAGTCCTATCTTATGTTGGAAATAAAATAGGAGAAGTTGAAGTAATCCTAGGCTCTTAGGATTATAGGACTTCTAAAACATCTAAGATGCTCACTCTATATAATTTCTGCAGCATATTCATAATAATGTACACAAGATTATCAGTCATTGAGTTCTACGAAACTCTCTCCCTAATTTTCTCTCTGTGTCACTAAAGAGCAATTCGAAGCTTTTGCACCGTAAAATAGAAGGTGATACTCGAACCTCGTAGTATCACTCCATCGCAGGAGATTGTTGCTGTTTTAGTACGTGATCCAGGGTATGTAATCCATCCACCAAAAAATTTGATTCGATAAAAGTTAGCTAAAGATAATCTGAAGTTTAACAATAGCAATGTGTTTTATCTCAGCCTACTCTCTCATTTAGTACTTAATTTTTTATTTGGGCATTAGCAACGCTGTTCATCCCCTCTGAGTTGCCTTTTTGGGTAGGTAACAGTTTTGAACTTAGGCTCCATATGAATAATCATCCCTCGTTTATTTTCAATATGGTTCGTATTTTTATATTATCTAGTTTCTCTCGCGACAAATATTTAATTTTTTAGATATTTTGACAAAATGCCAAAATAAAAGCTCTACAGAATTCCTATGAAGGAAATTTTTGTACTCAAAACTTTCAAGGCTATTTTAGAGATCAAAATTTCACTCATTTTATTCGTGAAAAAATAGGCGAGGCGATATTTCTTATCTCATAATTGGAAATGCGAATTCAAAGCTTCCTCTGAAGAAATTAGATTCTTCTACCTAGAACTAAAGTTTGAAAATACATTTTAATAGCGGCTTCAAATAATTTGTGCAATAAAAACTTTTTTCAACAAGTTTACCTTTGTTTTAGCCAAAATTTTATTTAAAAAAATGTAAACTAAAACCAAATCAAGCCAAACCAAACCTAATCAAGTTAAATTTTAAGTCCCAATCAATTTGAGTTTTTAAATTAAATGTTAATAATTATTTCAACCTTTTATTTCAATCAACGAATCAAGTTTTGGGGGCGTTACAATTGAGACCTAATAGACACGTCTTCCAAACATCAAGGACCAAATGTCTTACGGTTCGGCTATGATTTGGCTCGATCAACTATTTGCAAGTGGCTCAAAGCTCGACATATTATGGCTCGACTCGAGTTTTAATTTTGTTTAACAAATAAGCCGAGCTTAAGTTAATTTTGACGACTTGGCTCGATCATAAAACAAGACCGTACTCATTTATAAAGGTGTGCGGTAAACAAATTGACCTCACACACCTAAATAATAAACGAGCCAAGTTAGACTATTTTTTGAATGAATCGAGTTCGAACACGTTAAAACTCAACTCGAGTCTGCTCCTTTGCAACCCTACCATGTCCCAGATACTCTGTGCCCAAAATTCCTGTGCCTCTGTGCTGATGAATTTTGGACCGTTGGATTGTGATTTTTGTTCTTATGTTTTAATATTTTTGGGTGATTCAAAGTCCTAAAAACCCTTTGGCACAGAGACACAATAGTTTTTTAGCACAAAGGATTTGGGCTCACCATGAAGTGGGAACGGGCCCAGGCTTTGAGCTAATTAGGAAGGAAAAACAGAAAATTAGCTTCAAGTAGTTAGCTCGGAGGCCTATAGCCTTCAAGTTCCCTTCCCAGTTGGCGGAGCATTCAATCTCAAATTGTCAAATATACCAAAAACTCCCCCTTGTTTTCATCGACCCCTTCTTCCTTATTTTCTTCAGCTGGGTTCTTCCCATTCAACTACTCTCTCTCTCTCTCTCTCTCTCTCTCTCTCTCAACCAACTTGTCTTTGAAGGGTAAGCTTTCCTGCATTCTATTGATCAGATCCGTTGATTACTACGTTCGTGAATTTCACCCTTTTTTTTGTTTGGTAAGTTCATGAATTTCTCTTAATTCATAAATTCTCGCATTTGATGAAGTGGGTCTGTTTTTGATAGGCATTTGATTGGGAAATGGACTCCGCCATGACCTTTTGCAAATCTGTCCACGCACCTCCTGTAAGTGTCACCTCCTCTTCTCTCCATTCCTTATTGGTCTTCTCGTTGCTTTCGAATGCGTTTTCTCTGAACTTTAATTGTGTCTTTCCATTGGTTACTCATGTCTCAATAACCCAAAAGAGAATTAAAAAGTTCAAGTCTCTAGTTGTTACTTCTGTGTTCCCAAGTTTTGAAATTTCTATTAAAATGCAGCTCCTTGGGATTTTTTTTTATTTATTTGCTTCTTTCATTCTCAGATCAAATTCTTGTTGCATTTCCTCCACTAGTTTTAAGACTTGGACTAAAGTTCGATGACTATTATGTGGACTTAAGATACTCTACAAGTGCTAGATTGTGTATGACCCTGCATTATTATCAGATAGATCAATATCAATGCCACAATTTTCTAAACAGTTTTGACTCAATTTAATTTGATGAAAGAATCATATATTGCTCGGAGATGATTTTGTGAAAATTCCCGTCTCTGGTTTGATGACGTATTGGCATCATGGTTGTGGGTGTCAGGGAGGCTAGTGAGGGGAAGACATTGATTTTGAACTATTTATTTCTTAGACTTTTGAGAGTGCCCATTAAGAATGTATACAATTACCTATAAGACTTCCACGAACTCTATCCATTCTGATCAAGTATATCTGAATGTTCTATTTTATGTAAACAACTCCAATCACTTTGTTGAAAATTGCACCTTTCTGTCGTATGTTACATTCCCAACAAGGAAACAATTTTTGGTGTTCCGATGGATCCGTTCACTATATGATTGGCCTTTTGATCTATTTTATGGACACCAAAGCCATTGTAACACATGACCATGTTTGGCTTCTTGAATGATTTGCAGAAACCTTTCAGTTTTATTTGCTCTTACTTTTGTGTTCTATAGATTTAGCTAAATGTGTTGCTAATTTTCTTCATGCAAGGGTTTATTTGTGGGGAGAGCTAATGGAATTCAGAGCCCACGATGTAGCTTTAACGTGGGAAGTAGGGTGAACTTTCTTGGGAAGAGTACCCGGAGTATTCAAGTTAGCCGTAAATTCCAGAAACGAGGTGGACCACTTCGTGCTAAGTGCCTTGGTGATAAAATTCTGGTGGCAAATAGAGGAGAAATTGCTGTTCGTGTGATTCGAACTGCTCACGAGATGGGAATACCCTGTGTTGCAGTTTACTCAACCATAGATAAGGATGCACTGCACGTGAAACTGGCTGATGAATCAGTTTGCATAGGTGAAGCACCAAGCAATCAATCGTAAGTCACACAAGTGTATTGCTAGTTGTTAAACTTGAAACATTTCTGTACCTGTCGATAAATGTTCGTATTGTTTAGTATTGCTTAACATTTTTGTTGTGTTGTCTTAATTTTTTTTTTTAATTAATAGCATGATGGTAGGTGGCTGTCGTCTCTATTTTTTTCTCGTGATCCCTTTTCTTATGTAGTTGGGTTGTTTGTCTGCCCACATAGGGTTGTTTCTTTGGTTGATTACATCTTTGTTGAGAATGTCGGGTTGCTTCTCACCTATTTTTTTTTTTTACTATATCAGGAACAACCGCAGGAAAAAATAATACTCCCTCCTTCCTGTTTTAAGGGTCCACTATAGGAGTATGTGCATTTTCAAACCTCCCCAAAATACAGTTCTCTATATGTATTTTTTTTTTTAAATTTTTTTTCCCACCAAATTAAAGTCTAATTGAGAAATTTAATTTGGTGCAAATAAATTGAAAAAAACAAATTGTATGGAAATTCATTTTTTTTAGGTCCAAGAAAATACACCTTTCTCAAAGGGACACTTAAAAAGGGACGGGGGGTGTAATAGCCTATAGTATGTTGGGATAATTTGCAAATAAAAAAAGGAGCTGTTAGACTCTTTCCAATGTCCAAGTTCCCAGGGGCTATTTGGTGGCCATATCTAGGAAGAGGGGTTAAAGGTTGGATCTGCCAGAAGATGTGCTGTTGAGTTAATGACACTTTTTTTAATGAGAGAGAGAAGATACTTTAAATCATTAAGCAATATTCTCTTGACATCTAATCATCTATCGCGATTTCAAAATACTGTTAGCTGTGTCGTCTGAGTCTCCTGACGATAAAATCTTCGCTGAAATCTAATGGCAAGGGAACTCATTCCAAAACTTTACAAGAACCTTACCCCTGCCCGAAATGTTTGATATTTCACAAAAATCAAGAAAACACTGTCTGTTTGATGTGATAAAGATGGAAGGATTCAAGAACTGTCATACTTTGGTCCACGGAGTAGAACTCTCATTTAAAAGTGCCATTGTAATTTAGGTGTGTATTGTTCTTTCTCAGCATTGCTTTGGAAACATTATCTTTTGTGGCTTAACTAACCTGTTATTCTGTTTCAACAATCTTTTGCTCCAGTTGATTTCTAGTTCCAGAATTAGTAGTGGTGTTCATGCTTTGAGCTTACATTTTTCTCCCCCCATTGTTGTGGAATAGATGTTTCGCAATGTATTGAGCAATGGCACGAAACATAGCAAATCCAGTTGAAAGACCTTACAATTTCTAGGATTTTCGTCTTTCACATGTATTTTCCTTTTTGAGTGAAGTGTTTAACATAATATGGTCTACATATGAGAATATTTGTCTTCTGCTTACAGGTATTTGGTGGTCCCAAATGTCCTTTCTGCTGCTACCAGTCGTGGTTGTACCATGTTGCATCCTGGATATGGCTTCCTTTCTGAGAATGCAGTTTTTGTTGCCATGTGTAGGGAGCATGGAATCAACTTTATTGGTCCGAATGTAAGGGTTTCAAAATATGCTGAATTTTATTTTAAGAAATCAATATGATTTAACTCTTATCTGGAGTAGGATGCTTGTGTCATTCTAGATATTAAAGGTTCTATGTCTGGATTTCAAGCTTCTAACTCTTGGAAAAAGCCAGCTTTAACTATTTTGTCTATTGTTATTATTAAAGCGTCCAACTCCAAACCAATTGGTAATGAGTGGAGCAGCCGCCTAGGCTCATATACTAGTCTTGGAGGTTATAATTAACGAATGTGGGATGTGGGACTAGCTCTAACACTCCACGCACGTGTGACCCTTGACCCGCTAGTGGAGAGGTAAACAAAGTATCCACAACGTTGAGATTATAACAAAACAAGGTGCACTTATAGCACAAACAACAGGACAAATTATGAAGAAAGTCTTGTTCAAAAGCCTTCAAAAGCCGAGCTTTTATACCTTGTTAAAGCATCAAACTCAAATCCGATTGGCAATCAGCACAGAGGTCACCTAGACTCATATTTTAGTTTTGGGCTTGTAACTAACCAAATGTGGGCAAACTCTAAGAGTTATAAAAGACTTCTCTACCCGTTAGAAAATTAAAGATCCCCTACTATTGTAATATATTAACACATGGCTGTTTTAAGCCTAAACAAACAAAACAAGGGTCTGTTTCTCACATGGGCTGAATTTTTTGCAGCCTGACAGTATACGTGTCATGGGTGATAAATCAACAGCCAGGGACACGATGAAGAATGCTGGTGTTCCAACTGTACCAGGCAGCGATGGACTGTTGGAGGTATCTGTATTTTGGGCATTATGAGTCTGTAATAAAGATCAAACTTACTATTTCTAGATCTTCTTGATGATAATTCTTGTGTTTATAGAGCACAGAAGAAGCAATTAGAGTTGCGAACGAGATTGGTTTTCCGGTGATGATCAAGGTACTTTTATTTGTGGAACTTAAATATTCTATACATTATGATTTGGAATTCAATCCAGTCTGATTAATAGGTCTTGGTCAATAATCGCAATCTGTATTTGTGCAAAATGTAGTGGTGGCCTTGCACGTATTCCGGTATTGAAATTTTCATCACCTGGGTCGCTTATTATACTTGTAATTCAGCTGCAATAGAGCTTAATGAACTCAGTCATTTATCGCTAGCACTTCTGATGCCACTTTGCGGTCATGAGTGTTGCTGCCTTTGGTTCATTATTAAACTCGGCAGCATTTTAGGATATCATTTGTTATGTCTTTAGATGAAAATTGGTCAAACCCTTTTGGTTCATTGTGTTTATCAACCAGATGGTATTGCATAATGGAAATTATACTGACTATTTTTAAGGAAAGCACCAGGAGTCTTCTTCTGTGATTCTTCTTTCTTTTTCTATTTCATTCTTCAGCTTGTTTATGTCCAAGTGATTCATGCTTGGATCATTAGTCACGCTGGTACAGATCATATCATCTACAATTGAACAAATTTTGTTGTGGAGAATAGACATTGAATGCTAAAGTGGTACTTCTAGGAGGCTTGGCATACATACTCATAATGCCTTTGGGTGCTTGTTCAACACATATTTCTATGCTCTCCGTCAGTTGGCAGCGTGGAGATGAATAAATCATGGTCTTTTTTGTTATTTTAATAACTGTTATCACAATAAGAGTGTTGGCCCATGAAAATCTATTGGAGGTTGAATCTTATTGAATATCCAAAAACTCGCAAAATGCAGATATCAAGATGGTTTGATGTATTCTGGAACTTGCTATATATTATGTTTGAATATTTTGTATGTCCTGTTTGATTGCGGGCAATAAATGGGTTTAATAAGAATAGGGGTTGCAACAATTACTTTACTACTTTATTCTCATTCCCATATGACTGTAGGATCAAGTGAACCATAGCATCATATATTTCCATTCATAATTGCTTGGACAATTGAGTGAATTATGCTTTGTGTCTTGAAGGCAACAGCAGGTGGAGGAGGACGTGGAATGCGTCTTGCAAAAGAACCTGAGGAGTTCGTGAAGTTGTTGCAGGTATTTCTCTTGATGGAAGTTAGCTTCCAACTTATTGGTCCTTTTTCACATAGGATTTTAGGATTCTTTTCGTGATCTGGTACAGCGTTAAGTAATCCTATTGAATTAATAGTGAAGTGATTAGAGTCTTTTCAATGACTATTATATACTGGGCATGAAGGGAATGCCACTGCCACTGTTGGATCACTTTTTTTCCTTTGCATGGCTCTTTAAAGGCGTTGTGTTCTATAAGCATTTTTTGTACATGTTCCAGTGTTCTGCAGTTTACACGTAGACACAGGTATCGTTGGAGATAGTTATGCATACTTTGGGAAAGAATTAGTTTTGTGATATATCCTCTTATTAGAAGTGCATTTTGATCTTTCTTATTTGTCATATCATTGCAACACATTCGGAGGAGCGAATTGGTAAGTTCATAAGCAATTGTTTCCAAGGCATGTAGATGAACGAATTGGTAAATTCATACTCTCCATGTATTGCTAAGAGTTTGTAAAAAATATTTTGTATCTAAGGGTAACTTCGTATGTGGAATTCAAATTGATTATGTCGACAGGCAGCTAAGGCTGAGGCTGCAGCTGCATTTGGAAATGATGGTGTTTATTTGGAGAAGTACATCCAAAATCCAAGGCACATTGAGTTTCAGGTACTGTTTGTCTATTTTGGGTTTTATCCAAATACAAAGGAATTGTCTTGTGTTTTTTTCCATAGTTTTGTACAAATTGAAGGCACATTGTATTTCTCTTCATGTTACTCCTACATTATGACCTGTCAAAAACAATTTTGGACATAAGAAATTTCACAGAAGAACTAGTTTGCAGCAAAAGAAAACCCAAAAGCTTAAGGCTGTTAGATATAGACATCCAACATTACATTATTTGGGCATTTTTCATTTATTGTTCTCTCATTGGGGATGTTGGGGATTAGTCTTTCTTTGTAATGTGGGTTGGAATGGGTGTAACTCTGCTACTATGATTAAACTTGGTATCCAGCTTAAAAGCTTAAGCTATTTGGCAGAGAGATCCAATAAGATATTAAGTCGAACCTATTTTATAGCCAAACAATTTAACGATCTTTGGGCCGGCTGTTCTCATCAAACACTGATTTGTCATGCATTTTGGCTTGGACGGCATGCATTCATTTAGGATGCATTTGAACTTGGACTCCACCTTGACATTTGACCGGAAAATGAATATGCATCTAAAACTGGGCCCCATACTTTCACATTGGGCAAGCATTTGGTCACGGTCATGGAGAAATGCGGAGAATCTATGGGTGAAGTCTTTTCAAGCCAGCATTTGATTGATCAAGACTTAGTCTATAGAGGGAACTAGCCCCAAAATTTGGTTCACGTGGAAGGGAGATTTGTGGAACATGTATAAAGTTGATGACTCCCACATCGCTTGGAAATAGAAATTAGTTGTTTGGAATATATGTAGGATGTACTCAAAATTACTAGTTCAGCAAGCGGTTGAGGGAGGCAGAGTGCAGCACAAGCTCAAAAGTGTCAATTTTAGAAATGTGTAGAATTCAGTGTCGGACAGAGTTGATATGTAATTCTATCCAATTTCCATCGTAATTAATAGTTATGTGTTATGTAATTTGAGTGATTCATCACCAAAAAATGGATAGGTGGCTGGTGTCTAGTTTTTCTATCAACTGTAATCTAATTTTGAGAGCGTAAGTTTTTTATGTACTACATGGAAATATTAAATATGCTGCATTCCGTGGTGCTGATATAGTTTCATGTGCTTGTGGGAAGAAAATTGACATGCGTGTTCTAGAGTACACATCATCCGATGTGCATAATGGGGGATTTGAGGTGCATACTGGTAAAGCATCCAACTCAAAACCAATTGGCAATGAGTGGAGGCCTCCCAGGCTCATATACTAGTTTTAGAGGTGATAATTAACCGATGTGGGACAAATTCCAACACTCCCCCGCACGTGCGACCCTTGACTCGTGGAGAGGTCAACAAAGGATCCGGAACATATGGGTTACAATGAAACAAAGTGCAACTATGGCACAAACAATGGGAAAAAGTCTCTAAAAACCTAGCTCTGATGCCATGTTAAAGCATCCAACTCAAAACCAACTGGCAATGAGTGGACAGGCCGCCCAGGCTCATATACTAGTTTTAGAGGTGATAATTAACCGATGTGGGACAAATTCCAACACATACCTCTAGAAGTTTGCACACGGCAGACTTTCTTTGAGTAAACTTTAACTCGTGCACAAAAATCAACAGTTCGGGAATTATCAATATGTGATTTGTGGATTTGCTAGGAATTACATAAAAATTCGCCAATGAGTGGTTTCAGACTGCGAGCGTCACCCACTGTCAACGAATAATGTGAGTAAGGATGTACTTTCGACTTAGAGTGGGTATGAGTTCCAAACAATGTGGAGTGAACCTTTGGTGCAATTTTGGGCTCCTTGATTCTCCTATCCGGATTGGACCCTTTTGCCTGGGTTGCAGCCCGACGCTTACAACCACTGTAGCTTAGTTCCCCAATGAAGTGGCATCAAGGCTAGGATTTGAGAGTCTTTTGGGCAAGACTCTCTTTCATATTAATGGATTCCCCTTTGTTTATGCAACAAGTGCTCTTTGTTTCGCTGTGATCTTTATGGTATGGATCCTTTATTTACCTCTCCACATGTGTGGGTATGGGAGATTTAGAGCTTGTTCTGCTGGTAATAATTACCTCCAAAACTAGCATATGAGCATGGCGGCCTCCTCCAAAACTAGCATATGAGCATGGTGGCCTCTCTACTCATTGTGTCTTAGCATTGATGCATTATTTTTATGTACACTAGCCCTGTAATGGGTGACATGCTTCAACACTGATGTGGGGTTACAGATGACCATAAAACCGTTCGTTCGAGTACATGATTAGAAACATAATTATTATCTCTAATGAGAATTAAGTTAATGCTATTGCATTCTGATTTGGATACTGCAACTACACAGCAATATTGCATGGTAAGAACTAAGAAGTATGAGGGGGGCAGGAATGTAGGCCACATGTTTGGATTGAAAAGTACAACACTTGATCCTGTTTTGATAGATGGATTCACGTTTAGTGCATTATTGGTTTATGCAGGTTCTTGCAGACAAGTACGGTAATGTAGTTCACTTTGGAGAGCGTGATTGCAGTATTCAGGTATATTCGACTTACCTCATTTCGCCCTTTATCTGCTGCATTTTCCATTAATTTATGACACATTCGAGTTTGGAACCAGGAGGCTTTGTTTCAGCTCAATCCACATTTGGAACATGGCTAGAAACATCTGATTACTGTTGGGGAGGGGCCGCTCATCAGATTTGCAACTTGACATGTGGCAGTAGGAATCATTTCAACAAGTGGGGAACTGATAGGACTATTTATAAATATAGAGGACTCCTAAGACGCTGCTTGGAGTTCCACAGGTCTGATATGTATGATTGAGAGCATACACTCTCATGTTTGCATTTTCAAACCTGTGGATAAGTAGAACTCCAAGCAACATTTAGTGCAAAAAGATTTTTTCTGTTTGATTTTGCTGAAAACTATTTTGGACAGAAACAGCAACTATTTGGAAACCTAAGCTAGGTGACACTCAATAGGAGAAAAGAGGAGGAAAAACCACAGATAACACTGCAAGAATGCCTGATATGCAATAGAATGCAATGGAACTGTTAAAAAGAAACTTTATTGTTCCCTTCATAAATTCTCCACAAATCAACTGTGTGATCCTAAAAGATTGAAGCATTCTGTTTTCTCTTGTAGATGTTTGTTGTTGGTCATGCTTCTTTTCTTCATTCTTCTTTTTTTTTTGCCCCCCCTTTTTTTTTCCTGGTGTTCTTTCATTTGAATTTGCTTTCTCCTTTCTCGTGTTTGGGGTAGCAACCAAAAAGGGTAAAAAGGTAGAAGCAGCATTCTCCCAGGCGTATTTGAACTAATTTCAACGGCAAACTTTTATAGCTGTTGAAGTTGTTGAGGCCAGCCAGCTAATTCTGATTTAATTGAAATATGGAAACAAAAATAAATTGCTCAATCTTGTGGAGGTGTTTACTGCTCTTTTTGGAAACATATTTTATTTATGTGACAAGTAATGTTGAAATTACTTGGTTGTGCAGAGAAGGAATCAGAAGCTTCTGGAAGAGGCACCCTCACCTGCATTATCCCCAGAGTTGCGTAAAGCCATGGGTGATGCAGCAGTTGCAGCAGCCGCATCTATAGGATATATCGGTGTTGGTACTGTGGAGTTCCTTCTGGATGAGAGAGGTTCCTTTTATTTCATGGAAATGAACACTCGGATCCAGGTACAAGATGAAGCTGCTTGTGCATATTACTGTTGTTGTGAAACTGTTAATTGTGTTCACTGGTTCTCATGCTGGGCCAAAACATTTAGGTTGAGCATCCTGTGACGGAGATGATTTCCTCTGTTGACCTGATTGAAGAACAGATCCGGGTAGCAAGGGGAGAGAAACTTCGCTACAAACAGGTACTGAAAGTGAGATACTAAAATTGCTCCAGGGAAAATGCACACTTTACATAATTTCTGATGGTCTCTTTATGACAGGAAGATATTGTGCTGAGAGGACATTCAATTGAATGCCGTATTAATGCTGAAGATGCTTTTAAGAATTTCAGACCTGGGCCAGGTTTGTGTATATGTGATTGCTTTGTCTGTTGGGGGCGTTCATGTGCCAATAAGAAGTTTTTTCACCTTCACCTCTCTTTAGTATCTTGTTAGCCAAATTTATACCCTATATGACTGAAGGTGCTGTTTATACCCTTCAGCAGAATTGGACAAGCCTAAACTTTTTTTTATTTATTTTGTTTTTAAACTAGCCACAATATTTCATAACTAACACTGGACATTTTCGTAACTTGCTACATTAATCGTAATATCTTCATGCGATGATGTGCAGCATATACATCCATTTGTAGCTAGTCAAGAATATTGCATAACTAACACCGCATAAAGTCATAACCAAAAAGCCACAACAAAATAATAACCCACTGCACAGTAACACGTACAAAATGAACCTCAAGCTTTTGTAACTAACCATAAAATTGCATAAGTTAACATTTTCTATGGTGCAAACCCGTTCATACTACACGGTCTACACTACAAAAAGTCGTAAGCAACACCAAAAACATACATAACATTTCTATGGTACACCATGTATATCATAGCTTTCTCTTGGTCATCAGATTCTAGACTTTTCGGAGATTCATATTTGTGCTCTTTCTGGACATCAGGTAGAATAACAGCATACTTGCCGTCAGGAGGTCCATTTGTGAGAATGGATAGTCATGTCTATCCTGATTACGTGGTTCCACCAAGCTATGATTCCCTACTGGGAAAGGTTTGTCGCATTTTAGTTTTTCTTGCAATATGAGTCCTAGGTTTTATTTCTCCTCTCAGTTTCATGTCCTAAATGAAATATTTTGAGATTGCAGAAACTAGGTTAAAGTGAATCTTTGTGCTTGCATGCCTTTGATTTGGTTTGCTTTGTTATATGCTCATTGCTCAATAACACCTTCAATTTCATGTGAAATGCTTGTACTATCAACTGTGCAAGCATCTGTCTGTGTTGATGTTTTGTATGTATTTGTTGCTTTAAGGGTCTAATGAGGGATATGAGCTTCTGGATTATTTCTATGCTTCAATGCTTTATCTTGACTTGGGACTGGCAAGGCAAAAAGTGAAAAACAGTAAAATCAGGGTCGGTGATTTTGTATCTCATAAGCCGACGATAACAAGTATAGAAAACGAACATTCATTTGATCTAGTTTAGGTTATTTAAGATCGAAGTTCTATTTGTTTTTGTAAGGAACTAGGAATTTGTATCTGGGAAATAGAATTTAGAAGCCGCTGACATTTCTTAAAATGAACGGATTTGAAATTGAACATGCTTTGGAACTCCCGATTCCCAGCATCTTGGTGTTTGGGAAAAGTTCCCATGTCTGGTTATTTCATGCTCGAAGCTCAAGTGCTCGTAGCCATGCTAGTAGAGAAGATGTAATTTACCATTTATGCTTCGTAATCTTACGGAAAGAAATGGCATCATAAATATATTGTTGGGAGAGAGGGAGAGAGAGGCTTGATTCGTTCCACTCAGATTCTTTTATTTGGACTCCTGAAATAATTCTACTTCGTTTCAAAAGTCTACAATCCTCGTCTTTTTTCTTTATCCCAACTAGGATGTAAACTACATTAAGTGAAAACCTGCATGAACATGCTACTGGCATATTTGTAGAGAATAATTTTCATGCTCCACTTTTAGCATCTCACACTTCCTACTGAGAGAGTAAACGTAAAAAGGTGAGTGTGAGAGTTTACTCTCATTTTAAATTAGTCTGTTGAGATATTTAATTGTTGCTTCTTATGCATTTCTGAACTATCTATGGGATGCCTAGGCTGGTTTAGGAACTTCGTTTTCGAGGCTATCGTTTTGAAAATATTCCTGGTTGTCATAGTCATGTTTTTTATATTGGTTTTTCCTTTTATGGTAGTGGAACTCACCTAATTATTCTCAAATTTTATCTTCAGCTTATTGTATGGGCTCCAACAAGAGAGAGAGCAATAGCACGCATGAAAAGGGCTCTCAATGACACTGTAATTACTGGTAAGGACGGGAGAATCTAACAACTATCATGCCCGGACATTTTGCTTCAATTGCCTTTTTGTTTTATTGGAATCTTCTCTTGATACGGTAAAGAAACACTCTCTATTCAAGGGGAGCAAGGGGAGTTTTAGTCCATAAATCTGTCTTTGCTGACTCAAGAGTCTTTTTGTGTGTGTGTGTGTGAGAGAGAGAGAGAGAGAGAGAGAGAGAGAGAAGAGAGAGAGAGAGATTTTGCCCGGTCATATGTGATTTAATCACTTCAGGTTTTATGGTGAAGCTTAAGCAAAACCTTTTGGCTTTGGCAGTAGTTAGACCATTTTTCTACCTGTTCTACGTTTTGATTATTTGTTTAGGGATTTTATTGTTCGCTTTTTTTGTCCAACTACTTGTCAGTTAATGTGAATTCATCTTCTTTTGGCAGGAGTTCCGACAACAATTGAATACCATAAACTTATCCTTGAGGTTGAGGTAGGAAACTTTCTCCACCCTTCTATTTTAAAAATTTCACGGGGACTTGCTTTTTCTAATTTTGTTTTGCTGCCGCGTTTTTCTTCTGCAGGACTTCAAAAATGGAAAAGTTGATACTGCTTTTATTCCAAAGCATGAAGATGAGTTAGCCCCGGTATGGAGCTGAAATGCCCCTATCATCTCATTTTCTAATTAAGATGTTCAAAGTAATTCATGACGAACGGACTTTTTAGGCTGTCTTTAGATTATATGGCGGAGGAAAAGAAAAAGAAGGGGGGAAAAGTAACGAATCTGACTGTCCGGATTTGATCTCTCTCTCTCTCTCTCTCTCTCTTTTCTTTTTCGTCCACAAATCCCTCCCTAAATCCTTGACGGAAATACAGCCTTAAGCCTCGTCTGGATCTTAAAAATTTATGGAGAGAAAAGTAAAATGGTATGAACCAAATTGTCTCTCTTTTCACTTTGCCTTCTGTCTTCCTTCTGCAAATCCCCCCAATACCAATGACCGCGTCACGGAATCATGTATCTGTGGAGGAATTGGTAAATTTTCCAAGGAAAAGGAAAATAATGGAGAAACCAAATAAATGGCAATTTGGCTGATTCAGTTTTTTAATTTCTCCTTTCTTCGTTTAGCTGCTTCTTTATCTCCATAAACCCGGCTCACAAATTTAAGATCCAAACACTTCCTTTGTTGCACGCTCGTTTATTCACGTGATTGGCTATGCATCACACAATCATACTCTGCTATGAGATGAGCTAAAACCCTTTGATAATCTGTGGCTGCAGCCCAAGCAGATGGTAAAGGTTGATGCCTGAATGGATCTCTTCTTCCGCAATCAGAGTTGATTTTTCTTCAGCTGATTGTAGCCTCACAATGGATTTGAGCATGAAGCTGGCCACTGTGGTCTGTTGTTTTTTTCACTTTCGCGTGATTGTTAGTACTAAAAGCTCAGAATAAAATCCCTTTTTTCTTTTTAGGTTGAATGAGGTTCAACGATAACAACTTCGGTTTTAGATTGAGTCAGATATCTGGCTTTGTAATTTCAGTTGCCATTTTTGTTTTTGTTTTCGTTTTTAATTTTCCGGGATAATGATTTCATCTTGTGGTTATGGTTTTGAGGATCGAACTATTTCAGCAATAAGCTTATAATTAATGATCTCTGCAACTGGAATATATTTCTTCCATTCATGTTTGCGATTTCCTTACTGTTTTCATGATCTGTGCAACGACTCCATCTGCAAATGGGGGAATTGGACTGCTGGAGTATAATGGTCATTTGGCTCTAAATATGCCACAGAGTTGTAGTCTCCACTGACTTTCTAGGCCGGTTGGATTGTGGTTTCGTGCGCGAGCAGGAGCGTGAAGTATTTTTATAACATTCTGAACTATTAAAATTTGCGATAGCGGAGGATTGAGAGCGGGAGCGGATGGCTTTACCATTTTACCCTTATCCTAAAGGAAAGAACCAAGTTGAACGTTAGTGCATATTTAAAAGACAAAGTTATATTATCTTTTTAGTTAAACCTTATGAAATCATAGATTTGGCACCAAATTTCAATAATTACTGATTTTGCCCATAAATTTTACAAAATTGAATTACAAAATTGCCCTATGCTTAATTGAATGCAGGACCGCCCATATACTTCATTCGTTTCACCGTTGACCCCACCCCTACAAGTTGATAATTACGCTTTAAGCCTAGAATTTTGTAAATTACAGATTAATCTCCGTAGTTTCTATACTCCAGTGGTGACAAAAAATGAATTGTAAAATAGAAAAGTTCTATACTTTGGTTCCAAATCCATCCTTACCACCTCACCAATTCCAACTACAGTTTATATAAAAATGGAGACCGGAAGCTACCTGAGTTTGCCAGAAAAACTAGAGGTTGTTGAATTTGTCTTTAAAAAGGTGGATTATTACTAGTTTTATCTTTCTTAAAAAACTGAATTATTTTCTAAGTCCTCGTTTTGTGGACCATACAACATTTATGGACGGAGGTAGTAGTTGAATTGGGGTTGAGAAAGTAGGAGAAAATAAGGTGGATGGGAAGTTAGTTAATAATTGGAACTATTTGGTTCTAGAATAGAAGCAACCATTCGAGAGGAGGTGCCAAAAGTTTTTACATAACCACATTTAATCACTTTTTGGTGCCAAATTATGCAAATGACTATAGCCGTTTTCCAACCATCATTGGACTTGCTCTAAGCGAAGAGCCCAAAGTGTTTCCTACTCTTTTATTTCCAAATATGCACCTAAAACAACTCTTTCCTTTCCAAATTTGCCCCTAAAACAACATGTAACTAACTACTCAAGCGTCCATTTGTGTGCCACTCAACTTGAGGTTTCCAACTGTGCTGTGTGTTGGTTAAAGACCAATATGAGAATTTTTAGCGAGATAGAGTAAAATGAGTGTAGATCAAATGAAAATGCTAAGATGGAGGAACGGTAAAACTTTGTGAGATAGAATTAGAGAAGAAGAGCTTTGTGAGATGGTAGGGTTAGTACTAACTAAAGATAAGATGGTTGAGTATATATTAAGGTGGTTTGCACATGTGTATGCGGTAGTCTGGGGGAGCTATGTGGTTATGATAGATGATAGCACTAAAGAGGGGGGGGGGGGGGGGGGGGGGGGGGGGGGGGGGGGGTGATAGACCAAAATTGACTTTAGATAGGGTAGTTCAAAACCACGTAGTTTTCTTGCATATCAAAGAACACGATCTTCTAGAAAGAAGTCAATGAAGATAACAGATTTATGTAGCCGGCCTTATCCAAGGCTTGACTTGGTTTATGAAATTTTATGAGGAGGTGTTTAGGACAAAAATGGATTTTTTCATTTTTTATTATAAGATGCTCAAGTTCGAGTGGATGGATCTGCGGTCAACCTACATTTTAAGTCAACTTTCCTCTAATGCTACATATGGTCAAAAAATAAATAAAAATAGTTGCCCCCAACCAAAAAAACCCAAAACTTTTTTACTCAATAAAGAAAGGACATGGTGGTTGAGAAGTCGAAACTTCTTTCTCAAGCACCAATCCAACGGATAATTACAATAATATTGTTGACTATTCTGATGGTATAATCCACTTTTGATTTCAATTAATAAATGACGATCCAAAGTGCTTGACCGTTATCAAAACAAAAAACAAAAGAGAACAAAACTATAAAAGACCTTGGGTTCGATTCTCAATTTCTCATTGTGGGGTTGTATTCCCCACCTCATATGTTGGAATATATTAGTCTTCTTGCTTGTAAAAAAAGAACAGAGAATAAAGTATTCAGACATTTCTTACTAGTAAATTACTTAAACCCGGTTTTGTTCAATACTTTTCAACAGAAAATAATTCAGTATTTTTTTTTTTTATATTTCATGGAACAGTTTCGGATCGTCATCCATGACATCTGATATATATTGGAAATTTAAAAATCAAATATATCTATATATCATCTCGCAAGAATCAGACGTTATGAATGACGTCTGAAACTTTTAAATATAATTGACTCGACCGGCGCACGGAATAATTAACTAGAACATAAATATACATCTACGACGCATATTTAATATATGTGTGGTATACGGTTGTTGTGCAACGGTCATAAAGTCTAGATTCATCATTTTTCTTTCTTTTATTTTCAATTTCTCTTCCGGTAGTTTTAGAGTCGTTTTTTGAAGATTCGAAGCTGAAATTCTTTTTTAAAATGGCTTTTATTAGCTATTACTTGGGTTCGTGAGTAACTTTTGATTGCATTGGTTGATTTAAGGTGCTCTATTTTAAGAAAATTCACTTACTAAAATTGATTATAGGGACCTGTTCTGAACTTGCTCAAAAAAATTAATTTCCGGAGAAGTCGAATTCATTAATAACAATAAAGATACAACTCGCTTTGTGCAACTATTACAGCTAAAATGAAGAAAAAAAGGCCTAATGCACACCGAAAATACGGTAATACATCATGTCGGAGAAAGCAACGCAAAGCCTATATAAACCGTTGCAATAGTGGTTCCAACCAAGTGATGAACACCCCAGGATGAGAATGCTGCAGGCAACGATGACACATACAGACTAGCTAGGTCATAGAACCTAAATAAATTGTAGAAACCAATAAGAAAAAAAGCAAAAGTATCGCAGCCGTGGTTATTGAAATTACACCACTAAAAACGCACAACTATTAAACAAGAAACTCATCCCACTCCCAAGTGTTGTGCCTTCGGGGACAACATGGGTGTTGGGCCGATCACGGCCATCGTGATAGGCCATGGACGGCTTAGATCACATCTTGCTCAAACAAATCGGAATTGTCCACTATTGAACAGATCTGGTTCATGGCCGATCATAGCACGCCCATGCTGTCTTCAAAGGGACAACACGATCCCCCAGTTCCCCAACCACAAGCTACCACTAACGAAAACCCAACAAACAATCGAATCAATCCGCCAAGCGCCGCACCAGAACCATCGCCACAGGCGTCAATCTGCAATACATCCCTCAAATCAAACCAATCGCTTCATAGACACTTAGCATATCATACGGTTTTATAGGATTTTAGAAGTTTAGGCACTTTCATAGGGTTTTGGGGGTTTTGGCACTTTCATACGGATTGGAGGTTACTTTCATAGGGTTTTGAGTATTTAGGCACTTTCATGGGCCAGCAAAGACATTTTTGGAATGCAGCGTTGATTTGTCCTCTATGATCAAATCATTCAATAATCTGATTGTGCCACATGGGCTATCAAGTTTTGTGATCAACACTGATTTATCAATATTTCACAGGGCATTTGCAAAGAGCAGCATTGAATAGTACAAGTGGCTATCCGTTAAATTTACTCTTCCTAAGTTTTTTTTTTTAAAGATAAGTTGATGCCCATTCTATTGACCGAAAAATGAATTTGAAATTTGGTAACTAGGCGTGACACCATAAATGTGGTCAATTTAAATGACTTCAATCGGCCATTTTTAACTTTAGTTAGCCTTATCATTTGATGTCAATAAACTGAAATTAGTAGAGCCACAAGGGAACAATTTTTTAAAGTCGCAAGAGACCATTATGTAGCTACAAAAGCCCGTTCATTATACGGCCACTTCTCTTGGCATTAAAGAATTATTTTGTATCCTATTTGCATAATTGGCCCCTATACCATGTCCTTATCGAAGAAATTCCCTTTATATTTTGCCTAGTGTGTTAGGCTTAAAGGGAAACCAATTCGAAAAGAGAGAGACAAAAAAAATCTGCTAGTCTATTTCTTGGCTTGATTTTGGCTGAAATTTGCCATTTTCCCTGTATTGCTTAGTATATATATTGACCAAATTGTTGGAAAACACAATGGAGCTGTATAATCTGACATCTTATCTTTTATATATATATATAAAAGAAACAACACACTTCGGGGGGAAAAAAAACGAAGTTAAAGCAAAAGCAACAACAAAAACCCAATTTTTCTCCAGGGAATAGTTAAGGCTTTAAGATGATGAAGTGTTCATGTGAAGTGCTACCAAGGAAGCGTAGAAACCATCTTTAATGATAATAAGATCGTCGTGCGTTCCCTTTTCCACTATCACACCGTTCTTGACCACCGTAATCACATCTGCATTCTTGATTGTGGATAATCTATGTGCCACCACCACTGTGGTTCGGTTTACCATCACTCTGTCTAGTGCATCTTGAACCACTCTCTCCGATTCTGCATCGAGGGCACTCGTAGCCTCATCTAGGAGTAGTATTTTCGGACTTTTGATCATGGCACGAGCTATGGCCACCCGTTGCTTCTGCCCTCCTGACAACTGCACTCCTCGCTCTCCTACTATGGTGTCATAACCCTGCGATTTATTTGTTTCAAAAAAGAATTCTCAGTAGCAGTTCACAAAATAAAAAAAGGAAAGAATTCTCAGTACTTGATGAAAACAATTGATTTTGTCCTATGTTAAAAGAAATACGCATGCCAATATATGTAAGACGATGAAAGTATTCTGACATGTTGTAATCCGCTGATGAAGTTGTGGGAATTTGCCAACTCAGATGCAGCTAGAATTTCGGCCTCCGTTGCATTTCCTTCTTTTCCATATGCAATGTTAGCACGTATTGTTTCGTTAAACAGGACTGGCTCTTGGCTAACAAGACTCATCTGTTGTCTCAACCACTTCAACTGAAGCCTCTGAATTTCAACCCCATCAAGAGTAATTTGACCTGACTCAGGATCGTAAAATCTTTGCAGTAATGCTATCACTGTTGATTTCCCGCTTCCACTTTCTCCAACTAGAGCTACCGTCTGAAAGTTAATAATATTCGCAAAATCAAATGGGAGTGGAAGTTGTTTGGTGACTGATATACATTCCATTCTCAATTATCATCACCAAAAACAAATGACGAAAACAAAAAGAGGATTCTACCTTGCCGGATTGAAACTTCAAATTAAGGTCCCGGAAAATCTGAACATCTGGCCTCGTTGGGTACTTGAAGCTTATGTGGTGGAGCTCAATCTCTCCCTTCACACTCTCTAAAGTCATCCCAGACTCGTCACCAGGGTCTATCTTTGACTTCCTATCAAGAATTGTGAATATGGAAGCCGTAGCATGCTTGGCTTTCGAAGATTCAGAGGCTCTGCCACTTGATTCAGAAATTGCCACAGCTGCCATGTTTAGAGCAAAGAAAACCTGCAAGGAAACAATTACAATAGTTAAGTAATACTAAAACAATTATTGCTTGAATTTTTACAATCGGATTCTTACACGAAATACACTGCTAAATTCTGCTTTCCTGTCCTCAACTAGCTTCGCTGAGGCGAAGAAACAACAGGCATAGACCAAATATAGCAAGGCAAAAGATAACCCGAAACCTATCCCACTTATAACTCCTAGCCTTATGCCAGTTTTCACAGGCCCTTCACATTTCCTTTTGTATAGTTCCATCACTTTTTCTTCAGCACAGAAAGAAGCAATTGTTCTTATGCCTCCAACAGCTTCATTTGCAACTTGGCTTGCGTCCTCAAACATTAACTGCAACAATTTATGTCTAGATTTTAAAAGAGGTATAGGAAAAGTAAGAACATAATATATATGTAGGGAGGGCTTCTAGTCAGGGATCCCTGACTTTGCTTAAAGTCAGGACCTCACCTTTCCCGATTGAATTTTGATGATCTGAACCGTCGAATGTGTTTAGAATGTGTTTTTAAAGGTCCTCGCAAGGAATTATTAAAAAAAAATGACCAGGAAGGGCTTGATCCAAGCAATTTTTGATAAAACTGTACATATGTAGTTTTTATCGAAAGTTGCTTGAATCAAGCCCTTCCCGGTCTTATCTACTAAATCTTATCTACTCACATATATATGCAGTACTCCTAAATCTTATCTACTGACATATTACGGTGCTAATCTTTTTCTTTCAAGTCCAAAAAAATCGCAGAATGTTGCAAACGTGAAAAATATGATTACAGTTAGAATACAAAATCTAACCTTTGCATCCGCACTGAACCCAGCCATGAATTTGAATTGAACGTAATTATTCAATCCTATGAGAGGTAACAAAGCAAGGACAATAAATGCCAATTGCCAACATGCTGTGAAAGCAATTACCAATCCAGCAATTGCTGAAGAAGATATTTGAACAAGCTCACCAAGTGCGTCTCCTATTAAAGCCCGAATAGTAGCCGCATCTGTAGAGAGCCTAGCTCCGATTGCTCCACTTGAGTTCTCAGGCTCATCAAACCAGCTGACCTCCATGTGAACCACTTTTTCAAAACACATTGATCGCACTCTTTTTATCAGCTTACAACCAGCCACAGAAAATAAGTATGTATGTGCTGGATATGCAAATAATGATGCTATTCCAAGGACCATAAACATTAGGGCCCAAAATTTTGAAGCTTTCTTCAGTTTATCGGGTACGAAAAACGTTTTAATTGCCTCTGCAAGCAGTAGACCGAAGATGGGAAGTATTAAACCATTAATGACTGCAACAATAGCTCCTGCTATCAACACTGGAACCTCTGGCTTGTTGAGATGAGCAAGTCGGCGCAGTGGGACTTTTGGAGGAATTCCTAACGATTGGCTGTAGTTGGCACCTACTTTTGGCAACGTAGTATCGGGAACATCAAGTCCTGTAGGTAGACCAAATGAAACTAGGTTGCGGCTGCTATTTCCTAGCCCAGAAGATCCCCGACTTGTAGAATGAAGGGATGAAATTCGTTGACTGGGATGTCTACCCGATTCGATAATAGAATCTGATTTTCCTGGGTCCATTGCAACTGGTTCGGAATCTTTGTTCACTTCTTGCAATCTAATAAGCTGAGAGTATGCTCCCTCTGGGTCACCAAGTAGCTCTGAGTGTGAACCTGATCCATGAACACATAAGACGCTAAATAGTATGAATATTTTTCTATCACAACGAAGCTGTGTTCATATGTGTATGTATATGTATGTATGCATGTATACACTAATATTGTTTTATTTGCTCATTAGCCAGTTACCTAAGAGCAAGTTTGCTACTAAGATACCTTTTTCAATTATTTTTCCTTGGTGAATCACTGCAATCATGTCCGCATTCCTTATGGTGCTCAAGCGATGGGCAACGATAACAGTTGTTCTATGGACCATTATCCTGTCCAATGCCTCTTGAACAATCCTCTCTGACTCTGCATCGAGCGCACTTGTTGCTTCATCTAAGAGTAGAATCCGTGGGTCTTTCAGAATTGCCCTGGCTATGGCAACCCTCTGCTTTTGTCCACCAGACAGTTTAGTTCCCTTCTCGCCAACTACGGTGTCCAAACCCTAAAATTCGAACTTGAGATATGGTAAAACAACAAATCCAACCAACCATACTCAATCATGAAAACAAAACAAGTACTATACATTACGGTTAATCCAAAAGGGGAAAAAAGTTAGAACCTGAGGTAGTATAGCAATGAATTTAGCAGCATTAGCTATCTCAGCTGCCACTTTAATTTCTTCTAGGGTTGCCCCATCCTTCCCGTATGCAATATTGTCCTTGATGCTGCATGTAAACAACACTGGCTCTTGGCTTACAAGACCTATTTTCTCCCTAATCCACTTCAGCTGGAAATCTTTGAGATTAACGCCATCTATGAGGACTTGACCGGATTGTGGATCATAGAATCTCTGTATCAGACTTATAACTGTTGACTTTCCACTTCCACTCTGTCCGACCATAGCTGCTGTCATGCCATGTGGGATGAAAAGTGAGAATCCGTTGAATATTTGCTCATCTGGCCGGGAAGGATAACTGAAATCAACGTCCCTCAATTCTACATCACCACAAATATCATCTAATTTTTTGCCTTCGATGTCAAACACGTCTATCTCAGGTATCCTATTTATTGTCTCAAACATCTTGAATGCTGCAGCTTGACCAGTAGAAAATGCAGCCACGCAGGGAGATGCCTGCCCAAGGGACCTGAAACAACCATATAACACCAAAACTCATAAGCGAAATTGGAACATATTTCAGTTGTGGAGATGAACAATTTCACTTTAAGGGTCCAAAAGACACTACTTTTCTAGTACACAGACATAGTTTCATAAGCAAATTGGAAACAAGATTTAGAGCTGAAACTTACATGGAACCAGTTACCACAGCAATAAGTACATTAATCACATCACCTCCGGTGTATTTGTTATTCGCTATCATCTTTGCACCAAACCACATAGCCAAAGAATAAGTGCACAATGCGACGCAAAAGAATACTCCAACACCCAATCCAGCAGTTAAACCTTCTTGAATACCCGACTTGTAAGCATCCAGAAGAGATTTGTCATATTTAGATATAGCATGCTTCTCTCCAGTAAATGACGCGACCTATATACATAGTAAGCAGAAAGAAAGTAAAGAGCAAAACAATAGGGAATTAATTAATTAAACATAACGTCAAGTTTTAAGCAAATCCAGAGTTGTTGAATTTCTTTTTGCGTTCTGTTAAAAAAAGAACTTCGTTTTGGTTCTTGACATACTGTTCTAATTGAGCCAATAGTCTGTTCAACCACAATAGCTGCTTTAGCATAAGCATTTTGGCTGGTGGATGACACTTTGGATACGGCGATGGAAGTGATTCCACCAGCGATTACAAGTACAGGAATAGAAGTTAACAAGACAAGCGTAAGGAGCCACCCCTTGATGAATGCTACCACAAAGCCTCCAAAAAATGTAACTAACAGTTGTATAAATTTCCCAACCTGCATTGAAACAAAATACTCAGATAGACAATTGTAAATGCAAGAAAATATGTCCTCTGTTTTTTTCGACGTTGAATGGTGAATAAGTACCTTTTCACCCATAGCGTCTTGAATTGAAACAGTGTCACCTGACATCCGACTCACAACTTCTCCTGTATTTGTTTCTTTGTCAAAGAAAGCTATATCTTGTCTCATTATGGTTTTCAAATAAAGACTCCTTATTCTTGCAGCTTGTCTCTCTCCCGTTACCATCCAGCAAGACACCTCTAACAAACCAACAAAAAAAAAAAAGCGAGGAATAAATCAATTGTCATTCACAGTACCATAGTTTTGAAGTATTTTTTCACTCTAACAATTTCTTGTCTGTATGCGCGATTGTGATTGTGAGTATAGAATGGATGCACTTACGGAGGAATGATACCACCCCCGATCCCAAAGCCAAATAGACAAATTTCAATGCTACCTAAGACATAATCAAGGAAATAATCAGCGACAATATTATTTGCTCCCACATATCAAAAGAACTAGGATATTTTCAGAACTAATGAATTAGAATTTTATTGAATTCACCAAAACTATAGTAACCATTGAAGAATTGTCAGCACAAGAAAAACTGTAATAGTGTTTACATAGCTCTCCTATGAAGAAAAATCTAAGCAAGAATATCAAATTGAAGGATGCATGTCTTTACCTTAGAAACTGCGTGAACCACATCTTTGTTGTTCTGGTTTTGTCCAAAAGAATTGATTATTTCGCCAAAAAGTATGGTCATAATAGGCATGCATGTCCCATTTCCAACAGCACCTATTGTACCAACAATCATCAAGGCGACATCGATGGAGTCTGCAAATGAGAAGAGCTTGTAAAATGGAACTGTTTTGATACTGCTCTCCTCTTTTTTACTCTTCTGCTGTTCTGTGTCAAGTTGACCCTCATTTGTGGAGGAACTTGCTGTTGCTGTTGCTGTCGCCGGCGCCCCTGTTTCAAGTGCAAGGTTTGTTGATGTCATGGACTCCTCTTGTATAGTTTGATTGTCACCATCTAAGCCGTTATTCTCTGCCATGATTACCAATAATTTTCAAGCTAGACCAGTACTATTTCTACATATCCAATTCTCCTCCTCGTCCCAGCTGGTTGTTGATGTACCTTGTGCAGGATCTCCCAGAACTATATAGGAGCCTCTAAGCTGAAAAAATATTGTCCAACCAGTTTGCTGCTATCAGTAACTGCTATGACAGTATATATATGTTAGGTGCATTTGGTTAAGGAAAATGCTACAATAACTCCCATAAGGTGTCCCCCAATCGTAACATGTTACGCCTTCTGAAGGTTAATGTTATGCCATTGAGAGGATAATATTATAGGGGGACATGGTGTCCCCCCAGACGGGATATTGTAGCAACTACCAAATAACCTTGTGCCTACGGAACTTTGTGTCTACCGATAAAAATAAAAAGAGACATGTGTAAAACTAGTCCCATCAATATATTGTTTCTTTCTTAGTTTCTTCTTCTTGTTCTTTTTCAATCTCAAAAGGGGGAAAACCGAAAAATGAAAAGCAGTAATAAGTGATCTAGAAGTATTCTTGTCGCTCTATATCATAGCTAGCATCACCAAAATATGTAATATATGAAGAGCAGCATCAACATTCAAGAACATGAGCGATTGATCACTTCTCATTAAAGCATAGAAACATGAGGCTTACCCATCAGAAGGCCCACAAAGATATGTAGGAAAATTGGAACAGGCCAAGAAAATATGGAAAGTAAAAAAGACATAATAGAGTACTCATACTGAGATGAGATGAAACAGACAGATGTTCCACGAACATAGACGTACCTTGCCATATGGTTTCATACCTCAGCTAACTGCTGAAGTACCTCTCTCTCTCTCTCTCTCTCAGTAGACTAGGTGGTGGTTTGGTTTTTTATTTATAGGGACGAACATTTGTTGGGTACAATCGAAATGGAAACATCCTGTCAAAGTCAAGGACACGTACTGAGGGGCGGATGAGTTCAAGCGACCATCATCCTAGCCATATTTCATTTTTCAACTTGTTAGTTAAATTCCACGAAGACCCCCTCATCTATGCCTGTTTTCCACAAACACCCCCTTACATTTACAAACGCCCAAAAGGACACCTTCAACATTACCGATTATAATGCTTCTGTTAAATTACTCGTGAGTGATTTTGGATATCTGGGGCAAATGTTATTATTTGGACGAAAATACCCTTGTTGTTCATACAGGCTTACTCATCCTGCAGCCATGAAAACTCTTGAATTCTAGTTTTATTCTCATCTTCTCATTTTCATCTGATTCAGGTATTGGATAGAAGTATAGAACCAAGTCATAGAAGACAATAATTCCAATAACCAAACACCCCCCCTCTTCGCGCTATATCCATCGCCGCCGTTGAACCCATTAAAACGCCTGCACCGACAACCCCAGCCGTCCATTCACCGGCGAAAAAACTCCACGTACAATTTGCATTTTCAGAACACAAAGGTTTCGAATTTTGATCCACCACCCCCATTGCAGTGACGCCCCCATCTTTGCCTCCACTGCCATTGTTTTTTACTTCAGAAGAAGAAACGCATAAGTAAAAGAACTCAACCCAATAATTTATTTTTCTGACCTAAATTACCTCAATAGAGCATCTTATTACATAGGACTACTACCGTGAAATTATTGAATCAAAATGAAAGCCAAAACTGCACCACAAATGTGCATATGAAATTGCACCAAGAAAAAGCAAGGAAACTTCATCAACTACCCTTCAAAGTTAGGTTTGCTCAAAGTACCTTAAATGGTAGTAAGGGCTGATTCATCTTTGTCATTCAAATAACCACATTACTGACCACCTTCACAATAGCAAATGCCAAAAAATAGACAAAGAAAAAGATTTGTGTGGCATAATGGATGTTGATCGGAGAATGCTCTCCGTTTTTCTTGGAAGAAAGAAGAAGAGAATTCGCGGTAGGGTAGTGTTGGGATTTGGGGTTCCGCTTGACTGGGATCGATTTTGGGTTTCATTATCTGGAGAGAACCAGAAGATACATTTAGGTATTGTCACCGTCGATTGGTGATCGTCCATGGCTGTGACATAAGTGTTGCGGAAGAGGATTTGGGAGCGGTGGTAGGATTTGGGGGTCGGGAAGATGATGAGAGAGAAACAGAGGGAGGGAAGAGAGAGAGGATATGGAAGAGAAGGCAACACAACGAAAGGGTAGAATCGTCAATGTGTTCATCCCGTTAACGGAGTTCTATTCATATTTCCAATTACAAGCAGATGGGGTTTAGGGGTTCACAAAGAAAGGGTAGAATTGTCAATGTGTTCATCCCGTTTATAGAGTTGCACATATTTTCATTTGAGTTTTTTTTTTTTTTTCCCCAATACATCTCTCAAACTATACATTAGCTATTTATTTCGTACTCAAACTATCAATTTTGTTTACTTCTGTCCTACAACTCTCAGATTGCATTCTATTAAGGTGGTGTTCAACTAATAAAAAACAATTTTTTTCCAAAAATCAGTTTTAAAAAACACATGAAAAGCCAGTTTTAAAAAAATTAGCTTAGTGGAACACCCCTACGTCAAATTGATGAATTTTGTTAAAAAATCTGACAGGAAAAACTCACTGGAATGACAGATGCGTAATTTCTCCCAACTCAAAGGGCATAAATACTATTTCAACTCATTATACACTATACCTTCTTTTTTTTTTTTTCAATTCATCATTCATAATCTATTATATTTGCTCGACGAAGCAGAGAAAAAACCCAAACCCAGTCCCACACACTCATAACCCATAATTCGATCATGGGAGCTTGAGCGATTCTTCAATGCATGATCATCTAAGGCAAGGGGATGAGAGAACTCGAAACTGTAAGTTGCGATATTCATTTTGAATGGGTTTTCTGTGTTTGGAAAGTTAGGGTTTTTCAAAGTTTGGTTAAATTTTTCATTTTTTTTTATGAAAAATGTGAGAATTTGTGCATGCATTTTCGGATTTAATAAGATAAGTGATCCCTTTTTTGAATCAGAAAATTGGTCTAAGCCCCAAAAAAAGGGCCTAAAAAGGCATTTAGCCCAGCTTAAGTTTTTATTAGGTGAGGAGGACATTAATACATTTTTTTTACGGTCTAAGATCCAACAATGGACAAAAATGCCCTGGGACATGCAACCGTTATTTTCTCCCTCTCTTTCCCTCTCATACAGTTCTCTTTCTCCCTCTCAAATCTGAATCTGGCGATGGCCTCCACGACCTCAAAACCCCACCCAACTCACCCAAAGCCACGCCCACTTCCTCGCCACAACCTCCACCAATCCAACCAAATTCTCACCCACTTTGCCTCTGTCTGCACCGCACTCAACAAAACCCTTTAGGCTCACGTAATCTTCAACCAAACCCAGAACCTAAAAAATCTTCCTCTTCAGGTCCATCATCAAAGCCTCATGAAATGGTTCGGCATTTGGCCCAACGAGTTCACTTTCGCGCCGTTGCTTCAATGTTCTTTAAATCTTGGTGATTTGAGAATGGGTCAGGGAGTTCATTTAGAGGTTGTTTGTCTTGGGTTGGAGAGGTTTAAATCCGTAAGGATTAGGATTTGGGATAGTTGATTTGTGTGCAAGTTGAGGGGAGATGGTGGAAGCTAAAAAGGTGTTCGATGAAATGCCTCACAAGGACGTAATTGTTTTGAATTTTATGATTGGTGGGTTTTGCAAAATTAGTGATGTTGATTTAAGCAAAGTGTTGTGTCTATTTAAGCAAATGAGCAAGCAGAGTGTTGTCTCTTGGAATTTGATGATCTCTTGTTTAGGATGCAGAGTGATCTCGGTTGGCGAAAGTTGACGTTGGGAAGTTGATCCATTGTTATACAGACTCAAGTGGATTGTTTAAAGATTTCCTCTCTGTTGGGAATTCACTAGTTGACTTCTTTTACAAATGCAGGGTTTTGGAAAAAACCTTAGATGTCGAGCAAAAAAATGGCGCTTTAGATAGAAATCTGCATCATGATTCAACCCGCTAGTTGACTATCCGATTTGTACGCACTCTGTTCTTGCATTTTTTATTTGCTAATTCTAGTGGCTGCAATTGCAGTGTCATTTTCCCTTTTTACTTCGATGGTAATGAAGTAAAAAGTACTCCTATAATCATAGGTCATGCAAATACCTCATTCATGGTGTTAGTATCAAGAATTTCTCAATGTAAACGGGTGTTTTCAAAGGTTTTTGTGTTGAATTTATCACCTGTGTTTCTTTTGTCCTTCCATACGTCCTAGGTCTAGACAACCTATTAAACGCTATAAGAAGGGATATCTTTCCTTCAGATTTCTTGTTATTTTTTTGTTCATGTGGTGGATTTTGATCTTGTGCTAGTATTATGTCAATGGCAATTGCTATCTAATGAACTTTCTTAAAATGTCTTGAAGGTTAATTAAAATTCTAGCAGGATAGATTGGTAATATTTGTTTCTAGCATTCCCACGTTTTCAAGCTTGGTTTGTTTTACGTAATTTAGAACTACAAACCAACGGAGTTGCTTGCGAGTAGCTCGAGGCTCGGTTCGTTATGGGGACCGCTCGGCTCAGCTCGTTATGTAGACATATTCGGTAATCTGTTTCTGCTAATAACAGAAACAGAGGCGAAATTGTAATATACTACCATATATGTCTATTTTGATGGCATGATATATAGTACATAATCTGTTGCTGTTAATGACAACTCCTTAGTTAAATGTACAAACACTTTTTGTCCTTATTTTTTACCATCCTAAGTGCATTTGTTAGTTCTGCGCCGATTTTTTGTGAACTATTAATTCAACAATCCACAAAAAAATTAGATTATTTTTTGTGTTTAGTATTTTTTTTTTTTGGCTATATAACAGCAATATATGGTAATCTGTTGTTATTGGCATGAAACAAAGGTCAGATTCCAACATATTATCATATATGTATGCTTTGCTGGCATGATAAAGAGTACAAATCTTCACATATTGGATAATCTGTTACTGTTATTTGCATGAAACAGAGGCTAGATTGCAATAGACTACCTTATATGTCTGCTTTGTACAGATCTACACATATTTGATAATCTTTTGCTGTTATTGGCATGAAACAGAGGCCAGATTGCAACAGACTATCATATATGTCTACTTTGCCAGCATGATACAGATCCATACATACATATTTGGTAATCTATTGTTTTTGTTGGCATAAAATAGATGCCAGATTGCAACAGACTACCATATATGTCTGCTTTGCTGGCATGATACAGATCCATACATATTTGGTAATTTGTTGTTGTTATTGGCATGAAACAAATGCCAGATTTCAACAGACTACCATATATGTTTACTTTGCTGACATGATGCAGCTTACAAATTTACATATATTTAGTAATCTGTTGTTGTTATTTGTTAAAAATAAATTGAAAAATAAAAATTAAAGAACTTCAGTTTTGTTCATTTCAAAAAATAAAAAATAAGAACCAAATTTTATTTGTTAACTTTTTCTAACGGCCATTTATTATGGAACAATTAAAAAAAGAAAGAAGGGGCAACATTTGGGGATAGAAAAAGTATTTTACACAATTCTTTTTGCCAATAACAACAAATAGAAAAACTAATAAGGGTATTTACGCTAATCAATTCTCTATATATTCCATTAAAAATCAACAGATAAGGATATCTGTGCCATTAATTCTTTGTATATTAGAAAAAGTCAATAGATAACAGTAGATGTGTCAATTGTTAACAGATAATGTTATCTGCGCAACCAGATCTGAAAAAAATGAAAAATTTATTTTTTGTGTTAGCCAAACAAGGCCCTTCCCGGGGTATTTTTGTCACCTATTGCCTAAATGTCCTGTTGGCATTATAGAAAAAGTTGATGTCCTTATTGCATGAATAACTCCTATACTATGTCCTCGAAGTTGGACCCTTTTTGAATTTTTATTTTTTTTCCTGGTATGTTGTCCCGCACTTCAGGTCATATGGTCCCCACCACACGCATTTTCGTATATCATTTTTTTACCTTAAATGGGATACAAACTTTCTTTATAGTATAATATGCTTGAACATCTGTTTTTCCAGGTCCATAATTGTTACATTTGAGATCCATATTCAAAACAATTATGTGGCCTGTTTTTGCAATT
Source organism: Vaccinium darrowii (assembly GCA_020921065.1). Lineage (NCBI taxonomy): Eukaryota > Viridiplantae > Streptophyta > Magnoliopsida > Ericales > Ericaceae > Vaccinium > Vaccinium darrowii. The sequence goes on along the minus strand of CM037161.1, from coordinate 33,825,803 downwards.
ATGCCCTTTTGTGTAGTGGTATTATATATCTTATAACAGCCCCTCTGAAGCAAGGTATGATATGTCATTTGTGGGACTAGCCCCTTTGAACTTGGGAACTTATATTAGGAACTTATGTTATAAATGTTAGAAATGCAACCTCGGAAACAGAAAAGATTGAGGCACTAACACTTTGCATCAACAATGGTATCAGTAAGCCTTAAGTTTTGTAGTAGTTCCTTCTTAATACCCACGAAATTGGACTGGGGCTGCAACTAAGCTCTTTACTGGAGTTCAGTTGTTGCGACATTTTTTTTTTTTTTAGGTGGAGTTGGCGCCGATATGAGAGAAATCAAGTGGAATGGCCTTTTTACCCTAAGATGGGGTGGGGTGGGAAAAGGACATGTGATGCCCATGTGTTTTAATTTTCTGTCCATGTCTGTTTGTTTTGGATGACATAAAATGCAATTTAATAGTTGGAGGACGAAGTAAACAACTAGTGTTTTAGTTTGAGGTATCATTTCAAGTAGCTAGGGTTCTGTTAGAGCATCTCCAACTGTTGGGCCTCTCCATCTCCATCTTAGAGAGAAAAAGGTGCTTTGGTTTGGTCCAAATGAGTGCAAGAACCCAGCAGCCTAGCCATTAGGCTCACCAAAAAAAAACCCAGCAACGTCGTCTTCTACTCACACGGGCGCGTGCACGCCACGCACTGCGAGTGCATCTCACTCTCTTGCACGCGCCGCCTTTGACCGGCGCGTGCGGTCACCACGAGACTCCATCGGCGACGGGTCGTGGACCAATGTGTTCGTCTCGACGAGATATATACTCTTCTGTTCTCCAAACGATTTTAGGACTCCTTTCCGGCGACTGGTTTTTCCGGCGACTGGTTTATTAACGGCGACTAGAGCTACAGCCCACGTCCAGCCGTTCTCCGTCGTCGATTTTCTGGGAGAAGAGAGAGACAACAGCACGAGAGAGAGAGGAGGAGGAGAGAGAAGGGCAGGCGAGCCTCGCCAAGCCTCGCCCACTGTGACGAGGCACTGTAGACGATTCCAAGAAAGCGAGGCCGATAGCTAGGCTGCTGGGCGTCGATTTTGGAGGGTTTTCTGGGCAAGCTCGCCAGCGGTGGCGAGGGAGGGGAGGATGGTGAGGCTGCTGGAGATGGTCTTAGGGGTTATTTCACAAAGCTGGCTAAAATTCAAAATTGACTTATTGCGTTTTACGAGGCAAACTACTCTCTCACAATACATCAACCCAATTTCACTCCATAAGCGAGTTCCACTAACTTATTGCCAATAAGTCAGTTTGTGGATCACTCTCTTAGGACGTTTTTAGATGTCCATAGAAAACATGCATAGATGATAGTGTTTTCATAAAATTTAACTGAAATTATCTAAGTTCTTCCGCCCAATATCATTTTGAACAATCTAACACCTGAGCTACCAAGAGTTCGCGAAAATTTTCATCTTTATTTTTTCAAAAACTTGTTTTTCAAATGGGTTGAAATGCACAAGGAGAAGATGATGTCTTACTAATTGAATACGCTAATTGAAGATAAGGTTGGTAAATTTCACGTACCTCCCCTGAGGTTTTTGACAAATATTTTGATATTCCACTACTCTTTTTTACTTTACAAAATAATTGACAGATACCTCTCTCGCCGTTAATTTATTCCTAACGGGGTTAACTTCGGTGTGGTTTCAAACTGCCGGCCTGGTTGGACTCAGAATTGAGATTCCTTCTTTATACCTCTCTCCTGTCTTGATCGCGGTAATTGAACCCCATGTAGCTACGCTACCCCACTGCCACTTTCTAGAAGTCAAACCTTTAAAAAACCAAAAAAAAAAAACTACCTTTTATAAGGTTTTACTACTATAATAAGGAAATGATGCTAACATTTTGAATAGATTTATTTGAAATTCAATGGTCTAGATTTATTTGAAGCAAATTTGGATCATTAAATTTTAAATTTCGGGTATTTTTTTGATTCTCATTCTAGGTACTTAGACTTTTTGTTTGAGAAACGCCATTTTTAGAGCTTTTGGATTATAAATTTATATTCTCACTCAAATGCCCCCACCTTTTTCGTTTTTTTTTTTTGCCAAATGTCGTCCTTAAGGTTTGTAAGCGACACAATGGTTTATTGACTTTATTCATTTCAGTTTGTGAGAAATTACGTTGTTAAATTTCATTAGTTAGTACATCTATATGGGCAATTTCATTAATTGATAAATTTGTGTTTTTACATTAGTTCGTAACTTCATTATTTGGAACTCGGGGACTCTACCGTCCCATAGGGATGGTAGGGCCAAAAAACCAAATTTCCGCTATCCAAATGTATTTTGGATGACCCAAATTTGAGAGGTGCTGAAGGGTGTTGTGGGTATTTTAACTCTCTTCAAATCTAGACTGTTCAAAACACGATTAGACGGTCAAGATCGATCAGCAGGCCTTGCTATCTTTAAGGGACGACAGAGTCCCTTTATGTTCCCATTAGTTAGTAAGTGCAATTCAAGTAATACTATCTCCTAAGGAAAAGAAAAACGTATTAGTAAGGTCAAGGACCATTAAGAAAACATGGGTCTTGCTAACGTGTGCCCATTAGCACACAAACAAATAAAAATAACACATACTTCAATACACTTTTTACACTTTTCAATACACTTTCACATATTCCTATACACTTTTCACACATTTCAATACACTTAACGTGTGCCCAATAGCATTTTCCTTAAGAAAATAAATCAAACAATGTTTAAAAAACTATTATGGATTAGAAGGGTACTTCATACAAGGAATAAAACCATATCTTATTTTATTAATGAATACAATCAAGGGCTACGAGGTTAAATAACCGCTCAGAATCTATTTTTTCACATTATACTCTCGAACAAGACTATGTTGCAAATTTTATTTTGCACATATTTTACTAACACTTTACCAGATTCACAATTAAATTTGACTGTAATCCAGAACTCATAATTCACAATTCAAATAGTAAACTGGAACAAAATCCCAAACGCCACCTAACACTCTCCAAAAGAAACAGCGTTCGGAGGGTATTCACTTGAGGAACTGAGTTCATAACTTCATAATGCTTTTTTGGATGGATACGTATTGGAAAAGTAATTGGATGGAAACGTATTGAAAAAGCAATAAAAACATGAAAACAATTTTACTATTAACAATATAGAGAAAGCTCTTTATTTCTTTTTTATTCAATCTCAATCCCCCATAACTCTAAGGCTTACAATGCTTATTTATAGCCTACGAGACTCCAAACATACTAAAGAAATTAAATAACAAAAGACAATACTTGCCAATCAAGCCAAAACTAAAGAAATTACCTAATCAAAAGATATCTACAAAACAAGAAGTCGGATATGTTGTCCCCAATCTGGGCCATCTGTGCTAGGCAATGGACGGCTCGGATTTGTTTGGTAGCGGACAGCTCAGATGTGTTTGGACAAGATGTGATCTGGGCCGTCTATCGCTGAGCACGGACGGCCCAGATCGGACAACAAGCATGCTGTCCCCAAAGGGACACATGCACCCCAGATCCACAAAATACCAAATATAGATGTATGTCGGACCTAACTATGACCCCCAGAGAATTAGACACTACTACATCTTGTTGATTGAGTAATTATCAAAAGGAAACTAAAATCGGAATCTAAATACTCCATAATATTTATTTCTAAAATTGCAAGACTTCCAAACAAAATAATTAAAACCAAAATAATAAAATTAAATATGCTATTACTTAAACTTAATAATATTTCCCAAATTCTCCCTATGCATCACATGTCGAATAAAATAGAAAATTTTAGATATTAACTTCCAAGAAACACCTAATATTAAGAAGTTATAGCCCCTCTAATTTGAAAATCAACTGCTAAATTATTTGAACTATTCGGAAGTCAACTTTCGATAAACGTAACTGAACTCGGAAGTTGGCTTCCGACTTGGATAGTGGTTTTTGAGACTCATATCTAATCCATTGTATTTCATTTCGGTTTCAGGAGAATTTTCATTTTGGATTAAGTTTAAGCAGATATATGGGTTGATATTACCTAAATATTGATGTTAGAGTTCAAATTACACCAAACAAATAGATTTAAAAAGTAGATCAGACAAGAAGATGAGACGGAGACGGTGGTGTTGCTCTGATGGTGCATTGCTTCGGAGGGGTAGAGTGGGGAGGCCCTCCGATGGTACCGGTGGCAGGTTGTGTGCTGATTATGATTAGTTGGAGTGGAGGTGGTGATGATGATTGGTGATGTTGATCATTGAAGGGAACAGGGGGACGGGTAGGGAATGGGGTATCTTTCAACCAGTTGAATATTTTAATGTTACAAGAGCAATTTCTCGTTTTTGCTAAAAGTGCTAAAAATAGTTAATAAATGTGAGTAGATAATCTGTCTAGAAATCCGTGTGTTTAGCACTTTTAGCACGCTTAGGGCTTATAGAAAAAGCCGGAAACTCCACCTTTTGTTGGTTTAAACTTTAAAAGGGCACCATGAGATGGGAGTATAATATTTTTTATTTTTCTTGAGTTTCCAAAATAAAAGGGAGAGTATAAAAAATCGTGTTGAGTTGTATTAATGGGATGTTTGGCAGCCTACTTTTCAGCTTTTTATTTTTAACTTTTTCGCTTTTTGACTCTTTGAATTATGGTTAGAATATGTTTTGAATATATGAAAAGTGTTTGGGAGAAGTGTGCAGAATGCATTTAGCAACAACAATAGTAACAGTGTTTGGGTGAACAATGATGAAATGAGTTATGGATTGATTGTTTACCATTTTACCCTTGTTTATTCATATTGGTTTTAAAAATGTGTAAAGATATTGATTTTAGCGATTTTAAAGTCATAATGGGAAATATTTTTATAAACCTGTCACATCCGAAATTTTTTGGTCTTTTTGGTTGGAAAATAGTTTTTGCTCTTTCCTATTTTTTGGTAGAAAGTCCCCCTACTTAATAAAAAATTATATAAAATCGAAGGAATTATGTAAAACAAATGGGGTGTTTATTAATTTATTTATTTTTTATTGAAACGAATGGGGTGTTTGGAAGCTTAATTTTTAGTTTCATATTTATCGAGCAAGACGCTAGAAAAATATAAATACACCCCCTAATAAAATTTCCAAGGAGATCACAAACCATGACCCAAAAAATCCTCTACCCAAACCAGCCATTCTCTACCCAAATCATGCGTGTGTGTGTATATATATACCCAAAAAATTCTCTTCCCAAATCACAAATCATGACACAGAAAATTCCCACCAAAGTACGTCCAATTCCTCGCTCACTCCATCTTCACCCACTCTCTCCTGTCCCAAATTGACATTAACCCTTCCACTTCCTCCCAATCGACGACGAGGTCAAGATCTGAATGATTTTCCAAGTAAGAACAGAGCAACGACACGAACCAGTGTTGAAATCGCAGGCGTTTCAATCTGTCCTCTCTCTCCCTGTCTGTGTGGTGGAAAAAACGATCCAAATGATGAACGTTAAAACAGGGTGAGGGGCAGGAATGGGAGAGAGAATTGAGGGAAAAATCAAAACGAGAATGAGAAATGGAAAAGGAGCTCCCGACCTCCTTTTACTCCTAAGTGAAAGGAATTGAAAAGGAAAGAAAAGAAAACAAAGAATACATCTATGAGCTTTCATAGTAGCATTGTAAAATAAAGTCATATATTTGTGGATTAATTTTCGTACTCTCTTTTTGTTCGCTTGCACTTCTTTTTTTGTCTATTAAACTACGAAATTGACCTTTAATCCAAATATTCCTAACTATTTTTTTCACTGCCCTTCCTGTAGCTCTTCTTCTTTCTTTTCTTTCTTTTCTCCCTCAATGTGAGTCACTTTCAAACCAATCAGAGAGGACACACACTGGAGCTGTATATTCTAACATCTTATATATCAATAAGAAACAACAAACTTCGGGGAAAAAAAGGAAAGAATAAAGGCAAAAACTAAAACAAAAACCCATTTTTTCTCCAAGGAAATAGAGAAGGCATTAGGATGATGAAGTGTTCATGTGAAGTGCTACCAAGGAAGAGTAGAAACCATCATTAATCTTAATAAGATTGTCGTGCCTTCCCTTCTCCACTATCATTCCATTCTTGACCACCGCAATCACATCCGCATTCTTGATTGTGGATAATCTATGTGCCACCACTACCGTGGTTCGGTTCACCATCACTCTGTCTAGTGCATCTTGAACCACTCTCTCCGATTCTGCATCTAGCGCACTCGTAGCCTCATCTAGTAGTAGTATTTTTGGATTTCTAACCATGGCACGTGCTATGGCCACCCGTTGCTTCTGTCCTCCTGACAACTGCACTCCTCGCTCTCCTACTATGGTGTCATAACCCTGCAATTTATTTGTTTCAAAAAAGAATTCTGAGTACTAGAGGAAAAAAATTATTTTGTCCTCTGTTAAAGAAATACCCATGCCAATATATGTAAGATGAATCGAAAGTATTCTAACATGTTGTAATCCGCTAATGAATTTGTGGGAATTTGCCAACTCTGATGCAGCTAGAATTTCGGCCTCCGTTGCATTTCCTTCTTTTCCATACGCAATGTTAGCACGTATTGTTTCATTAAACAGGACAGGCTCTTGGCTAACCAGACCCATTTGTTGTCTCAACCACTTCAACTGGAGCCTCTGAATTTCAACCCCATCAAGAGTAATTTGACCTGACTCAGGATCGTAAAATCTTTGCAGTAATGCTATCACTGTTGATTTCCCGCTTCCACTTTCTCCAACTAGAGCTACCGTCTGAAAGTTGATGAAATCACAAAATCAAATTGGAGCGGAAGTTGTTTTGCGACAGATATACGTTCTATTCTCAATTATCATCACCAAAAAATGGTAGAAAACAAAAAGAGGATTCTACCTTGCCGGATTGAAATTTCAAACTAAGGTCCCGGAAAATCTGAACATCTGGCCTCGTTGGGTACTTGAAGCTTATGCGGTGGAGCTCAATCTCTCCCTTCACACTCTCTAGGGTTATCCCAGACTCGTCACTGGGATCTATCTTCGACTTCCTATCAAGAATTGCGAATATGGAAGCCGTAGCATCCTTTGCTTTCGTAGAATCAGAGGCTAAGCCACTTGATTCAGAAATTGCCACAGCTGCCATGTTTAGAGCAAAGAAAACCTGCAAGGCCACAATTACAATAGTTAAGTAATACTACAAAAACTATTGCTTGAATTTTTACATTTGGATTCTTACACGAAATACAGTACTAAATTTTGCTTTCCCATCCTCAACTAGCTTTGCTCCGGCGTAGAAACAACAGGCATAGACCAAAAATAGCAAGGCAAAAGATACCCCGAAACCTATCCCACTTAAAACTCCTAGCCTTATGCCAGTTTTCATAGGGCCTTCACATCTCCTTTTGTATAGTTCCATAACTTTTTCTTCGGCACAGAAAGAAGCAATTGTTCTCATGCTCCCTACAGCTTCATTTGCAACTTGGCTTGCGTCCTCATACATCAACTGCAACAATTTATGTCTAGATTTTTAAAAAGGTATAGGAAAAAGCAACAACATAGAAAGAAAAAAAAAAAAAAAAACATTTAGCGGTACTCCTAAATCTTATTTACTAACAACTTACGTAAAAATATCGCAGAATCTTGAAACCATGAAAAATATGATAATAGATAGAATACAAAATCTAACCTTTGCATCCGCACTGAACCCAGTCATGAACTTGAATATAATGTAATTATTCAATCCTATGAAAGGTAAAAAGGCAAGGACAATAAATGCTAGTTGCCAACATGCTGTGAAAGCAATGACCAATCCGGCAATTGCTGAAGAAGAGATTTGAACAAGCTGACCAAGTGCATCTCCTATTAAAGCCCGAATAGTAGCTGCATCTGTAGAGAGCTTAGCTCCGATTGCTCCGCTTGAGTTCTCGGGCTCATCAAACCAGCTGACCTCCATGTGAACCACTTTTTCAAAACACATTGATCGCACTCTTTTTATCAGCTTACAACCAGCCACAGAAAATAAGTATGTCCGTGCTGGATATGCAAATAACGATGCTATTCCAAGAACCGTAAACATTAGGGCCCAAAATTTTGAATCTTTCTTTAGTTTATGGGGTACATAAAACGTTTTAATAGCCTCTGAAAGAAGTAGACCAAAGATGGGAAGTATTAAACCATTAATGACTGCAACAATAGCTCCTGCTATCAGCACTGGAACCTCTGGCTTGTTAAGATGAGCAAGTCGGTGCAGTGAGACTTTTGGAGGATTTCCTAACGATTGGCTGTAGCTGGCTCCTAAATTTGGCAAACTAGTATCAGGAACATCAAGTCCTGTACGTAGACCAAAGGAAACTCCGAGGTTGCGGCTGCTATTTCCCAGCCCAGAAGATCCACGACTTCTAGAATGAAGGGACAACATCCGTTCACTTGAATTTCTACCCAATTCAATAATATAATCTGATTTTCCTAGGTCCATTGCAACTGGTTCGGAATCTTTGTTCACTTCTTGCAATCTAATAAGCTGAGAGTATGCTCCTTCTGGGTCATCAAGTAGCTCTGAGTGTGAACCTGATCCATGAACACATACAACAACAACAATAACATAACCCATTTAATCCCCAATAATTGGGGGTATGGGCGGGGGAAGGATAGGAGACAGACCTAACCTTTGGCAATAAATGCACAAAGTGGCTGCTCCCAGAATACCACTGAAACAGATGGATTGGAGACAGACCTAACCTTTGGCAATAAATGCACAAAGTGGCTGCTTACAGAATACCACTGAAACAGTGATCCCCCTATACCGTCGCGTTTGCTGCGGAATCATGCCCTCAAATCAAAGCCAAAAGGCATCAGAGAGGGCAGACCCAAGAATCATTTTGATTTATGTGCACATTACCATGCTTCTTTGATCCATGAACACATAAGACACTAAATGGTATGAATATTTTTCTATCACAACAAAGCTGTGTTCATATGTGTATGTATATGTATCTATGTATGTATACACTAACATTGTTTTATTTGCACATTAGCCAGTTACCTAAGTGGCAAGGTTGCTACTAAGATACCTTTTTCAACGATCTTTCCTTGGTGAATCACTGCAATCATGTCAGCATTCCTTATGGTGCTCAAGCGATGGGCAACTATAACAGTTGTTCTCTGGACCATTATCCTGTCCAATGCCTCTTGAACAATCCTCTCTGACTCTGCATCGAGCGCACTTGTTGCCTCATCTAAGAGTAGAATACGTGGGTCTTTCAGAATTGCCCTGGCTATGGCAACTCTCTGCTTTTGTCCACCAGACAGTTTAATTCCCTTCTCGCCAACCATGGTGTCCAACCCCTAAAATCCAAAACTGAGATATGGTAAAACAAAAAACCTAACCAGCCATACTTGATCATGAGAACTACCATACATTACGGTTAATCCAAAAGGGGAAAAAGTTAGAACCTGAGGTAGTATAGCAATAAATTTAGCGGCATTAGCTATCTCAGCTGCTGCTTTAATTTCTTCTAGGGTTGCCCCATCCTTCCCATATGCAATATTGTCTTTGATGCTGCATGTAAACAACACTGGCTCTTGGCTAACAAGACCTATTTTCTCCCTAATCCACTTCAGCTGGAAATCTTTGAGATTAATGCCATCTATGAGGACTTGACCGGATTGTGGATCATAAAATCTCTGTATCAGACTTATAACTGTTGACTTTCCGCTTCCACTCTGTCCGACCATGGCTGCTGTCATGCCACTTGGGATGAAAAGTGAGAATCCGTTGAATATTTGCTCATCTGGCCGGGCAGGATAACTGAAATCAACGTCCCTCAACTCTATATCACCACATATATCATCTAATCTTTTGCCTTCGATGTCATATATGTCTATCTCGGGTTTCCTATTTATTGTCTCAAACATCTTGAATGCTGCAGCTTGACCCGCAGAAAATGCAGCCATGCAGGGAGATGCTTGCCCCAGAGACCTGAAACAACCATATAACACCAAAACTTATAAGCAAAATTGGAACATATTTCAGTTGTAGAGATGAACAATTTCACTTTTAGGGTCCAACAGACTTGACTTTTCTAGTACGCAGATATAGTTTCATAAGCAAATTGGAAACAAGGTTTAGAACTGAAACTTACATGGAACCAGTTACCACAGCAACAATTACATTAATCACATCACCTCCAGTGTATTTGTTATTCGCTATCATCTTTGCACCAAACCATGTAGCCAAAGCATAAGTGCACAATGCAACGCAAAAGAATACTCCAACACCCAATCCAGCAGCTAAACCTTCTTGAATACCTGATTTGTAAGGATCCAGAAGGGATTTGTCATATTTAGTTATAGCATGCTTCTCCCCGGTAAATGACGCAACCTACATACATAGTAAGCAGAAAGACAGTAAAGAGCAAAACGATAGACATTTAATAAATAAAACACAATGTCAAGCTTAAGAAAATCCAGAGTCGTTGAATTTCTTTTTGCGTTCTGTTAAAAAAACAAGAAGAAGAACTTCTTTTTGGATCTTTGACATACTGTTCTAATTGAGCCAATAGTCTGTTCAACCAAAATGGCTGCTTTAGCATAAGCATTTTGGCTGGTGGATGACACCTTGGATGTGACGATGGAAGTGGTTCCACCAGCGATTACAAGTACAAGAATAGAAGTTAACAAGACAAGCGTAAGGAGCCACCCCTTGATGAATGCTACCACAAAGCCTCCCAAAAATGTAAATAACACTTGTATAAATTTCCCAACCTGCATTGAAACAAAATACTCAGATAGACAATTGTAAATGCAACAAAATATGTCCTTTGTTTTGTTCGAAGTTGAACGGTGAATAAGTACCTTTTCACCCATAGCATCTTGAATTAAAATAGTGTCACCTGACATCCGACTCACAACTTCTCCTGTCTTCGCTTCTTTGTCAAAGAAAGCTATATCTTGTCTCATTATGGTTTTCAAATAAAGAGTCCTTATTCTTGCAGCTTGTCTCTCTCCCGTTACCATCCAGCAAGACACCTCTAACAAACCGGCCAAAAAAAGAGAGGAAAAAAATCAATTGTTATTCACATTACTATATTTTTGAATTATTTTTTCACTCTAACAATTTCTTGTCTGTATGTGGAATTGTGGTTGTGAGGATAGATTGGATGCACTTACGGAGGAATGCTACCACCCCTGCTCCCGAAGCCAAGTAGACAAATTTCAATGCTATCTAAGACATAATAAAGGAAATAATCAGCGACAATAATATTCGCTCCCACATATCACAGCAAAAGGAACTAGGATATTTGCAGAACTAATGAACTAGAATTTTATTGAATTCACCAAAACTATAGTAACCATTGAAGAGTTGTCAGCACAAGAAAAACTGTAATAGTGTTCACATAGCTCTCCTATGACGAAAAATCTAAGCAAAAATATCAAATTGAAGGATGCATGTCTTTACCTTAGAAACTGCGTGAACCACATCTTTGTTGTTCTGATTTTGTCCAAAAGAATTGATTATTTCGCCAAAAAGTACAGTCATAATAGGCATGCATACCCCATTTCCAACGGCGCCTATTGTACCAACAATCATCAAGGCAACATCTACGGAGTCTGCAAATGAGAAGAGCTTGTAAAATGGAACTGTTTTGATACTGCTCTCCTCTTTTTTACTCTTCTGCTGTTCTGTGTCAGGTTGACCCTCATTTGTGGAGGAACTTGCCATTGCTGTCACCGCCACCTCTGTTTCAAGTGCAAGGCTTGTTGATGTCGTGGTCTCCTCTTGCATAGTTTGATCGTCACCATCTAAGCCGCTATTCTCTGCCATGATTACCAATAATTTTCAAGCTAGTCTATTACTATTTCTACATATCCAATTCCCCTCCTCTTCCCGGCTGGTTGTTGATGTACCTTGTGCAGGATCTCCCAAAACTATGTAGGAGCCTCTAAGCTGAAAAAATATTGTCCAACCAGTGGGCTGCTATCTGTAACAGCATATACATGTTAGGTGCATTTGGGTAAGGAAAATGCTAAAATAACTCCCTTATGGTGTCCCGCAGTCATAACATGTTACACCTTCTAAGGGTTAATGTTATGTCATTGAGAGGTCAATATTATAGGGGGACACGGTGTTCCCCAGACGGGGATATTGTAGCAGCTACCGAATAACATTGTGGCTACGAAACTTTGTGGCTACTGATAAAAATAAAAAGAGACATGTACAAATCTAGTCCCAACAATCCATGTTTCTTTCTCAGTTTCTTCTTCTTCGTGTTCTTGTTCTTGTTCTTTTTCAATCTCAAAAGGGGGAAAACCGAAAAACGAAAAGGAGTAATAAGTGATCTATAAGTATTCTTGTCGCTCTGTATCATAGCTTGTATCAACAAAATATGTAATATATGAAGAGCAGCATCAACATTCAAGAACATGAGCAATTGATCACTTCTCATTAAAGCACAAAAACATGAGGCTTACCCATTAGAAGGCCCACAAAGATATGTAGGAAAATTGGAACAGACCAAGAAAATATGGAAAGGAAAGAAGACATAATAGAGTACTCATAATGAGATGAGATGAAACAGACAGATATTCCACGAACATAGACGTACCTTGCCATTTGGTTTCATAATTCAGCTAACTGCTGAAGTACCTCTCTCTCTCTCTCAAAGTAGACTAGGTGGTGGTTGGTTTTTTTATTTATAGGGCCACCATTTGTTGGGTATATAATGGAAATGGAAACATCACGTCAAAATCAAGGACACGTACTGAGGGGCGGATGAGTCTAGGCGTCAGGCGACCATCATTCTAGCCACATTTCATTTTTTCAATAGAATTATAGTAATTTTTTCTCGAAAATTTTAAACTTGTGGGTTAAATTCCACGAAGACCCTCATCTATGCCTGTTTCCCACCAACACCCCTTACATTTAAAAAGGCCCAAAAAACCCCCTTCAATGTTACTGATTAGAACGCTTCTGTTCAATTACTCTTGAGTGATTTTGGATATCTGGGGCAAATCTTTATAATTTGGACGAAAATACCCTTGTTGTTCATACAGGCTTACCCCTCTAGCTTCTCTCCCTCCTCATCCCCATCCTCTCTCTCCTCCTGCAGGCATGAAAACTCTTGAATTCCGGTTTCATTCTCATCATCATCTTCACATTTTGATCTGATTCAGGTATTGGATAGAAATAGAACCGAGTCATAGAACACAATAATTCCAATACCCACCTTTTTGCCCTATACCCATTGCTGCCGTTGAACCCATTAAAACGTCTGCACCGATAACCCCAGCCCGTCCATTCACCGGCGGTGCAGTTTGCATTTTCAGAATACAAAGGTTTTGATCTACATCTACCACCCCCAATGCGGTGACGCCCCCATCTTTGCGTCCTCTGCCATTTTCTTTTACCTTCAACACATCCAAAAGTGGAAAAAAACAAACAAAACAAAAAGGAAAGAAGAAGAAACACATTAGCAAAAGAACCCAATACTTTGTTAACCGATGAAAATTGCCGTCAAATTATTGAATCAAAATGAAAGCCAAATCCCCACAACAAATGTGCATATGAAATTGCACCAAGAAAAAGCAAGGGGACTTCATTAAAAGAAACAATTACCCGTTGAAGTTAGGTTTGCTCAAAGTACCTTGGATGGTAGTAAGAGCTGATTCATCTTTGTCATTCAAGGAACCACATTACTGACCACCTTCACAATACCAAATGTCAAAAAATAGACAAAGAACAAGATTTTTAGGGTATAATGGATGTTTATTGGAGAATGCTCTCCATTTTCTTCGGAGAAAGAAGAAGAGAATTCGTGGTAGGGTAGTGTTGGGATTTGGGGTGCCGCTTGACTGGGATCGATTTTGGGTTTCATTATCTGGAGAGAACCAGAAGATACATTTAGGTATTGGATTTTTCACCGTCGATTGGTGATCGTCCATGGCTGTGGGTGTGGCCTGGGTGTTGCGGAAGGGTGGTAGGATTTGGAGGGAACAGAAAGAGGATACAGCAGAGAAGGCAACACAAAGAAAGGGTAGAATCGTCAATGTATTCATTCCGTTAACAGAGTTACACATATTTTCATTTCAAGTAGACGGGATTCGCAAGTGGTGGTTAGCTCATGTGATAGAACTCTTTGATGTCCTATACGGCATCCTATCATCGAGTCTCATTCTCCATTCTCCCATGTAATAGATTAGGAATAATGAATGACCAAAAAAAAAGTAGATGGGGTTCAATTGGACTTGAGATTCCCGTAGTGAGCCAAGTCATTATATTCTCGTAGTAATCTCTATTGTGGGACCTCTGAAATCTTCATTTGGGATCGGAACCGTTCCTTTTTTTTTTTGTTTTTTTTATAAATGTTCAGCACATTATGGGTACAAAAAACTATGATCATCAAAGATTAGTAGACACATAATTGAAACAAATTTGTCTTACAGAGCGTTCTCCAAATGATATTGGCCAACCATATAATGGTATCCAAACATATGGCTGCCAATATCCAATTACTTTGATTTTTACATGAATGATTTACTCAACATTCTAAACAAATTGTATGGTTTTGATCCCAAATATAGATTATAGAGGGCCCATAATTAAGGTCGCTACAGGGATATGGTGACTTGAGTTGCTAAGGGTACCCCAAATCTAGGTTGGACTCAGTTACAACATCTCCACCCCTTACCTAGATTTTTACCCAAATTTGAGTAAAGGATTTGATGAAGAAGTGGAGTGGGATTCTTTGTGATTTTTACTTAAATTTTAGTTTGATATAAGATTTGGGTAAACAGTGAAAATGCTATTCGGGAGGTGCCCATAGAAAACAAGCATAGATGAGGGAGCCTTCCTAAAATTTACCTAAAATTATATACTTTGTCTGTCCAACGTTGTTTTTGAACAATCTACATCTGACCTACCTAGAGTTGGGGGAAAAAAAAACACCTGACCTACCAATATGAACGCTTCTATAGGTACCGACCGCCGGTACCGATCATGTACCGACCAGCATTGAGGACCTCGTTGGGGGGTCCCAAACGATCAATCCGAACCGTTCATTCTTCTCAAAATTGAATTATGAGTGGGCCTACGCGGGAATCAAGGCAATCGGACGACTGTATGAGCTTAATCCAAAATCACTCCATTTCATTCAAAATTTTTATGAATCAACTGAGTTGATATTGGATCGAGCTCATACAGCTGTCCGATTGCCTCGATTTCTATTTGGGCCCACTCGGAATTTGATTTTGAAAAGAATTAACGGTTCAAATTGATCGTTTGGGACCACCGACTCCATCTATACGTGGTTTGTACACATGGGGTCTGTACCCCTTGTTTGACCGTACCAACATTGGTTTTTATTTGACTATTTATAGTGGCAAACTTTTTCTTCCTAAATTTTTGTTGTGTTATTTACTTTTTGTAATTTTTTTAGTTTTTCGTCATAATTTTTTGGATGAAACCTTTTTTTTATGAGAGGAATAAAAAAGTACAAAAATACGGATCAGGTAGAAAAAAGTTCAGATGGGACAACTGTAAAGACAAAAAGAAAAAAAAATTGTTTCAAACATTTTTCGTCTTTAATTCACATAAACTTTTTTTGGATTAATCACATTCGACCGAGAGCAGTCCAGAAAGTACAGAATTGACCGAAAGGAAATAAAATACTGCCACAACAATAATGTAGGACCAACTCATTGGGTTTCGTTCTGTTGGAAATAGAATTTTTTTGCCTACCAAAATTAAAAGGATGGTGAATAGTTTTTTTTTTTAACACAAAAATCATACAAATTAGTTTATTTGAGACTACTATGGTCTCACACGGATGATCGGATCCGTCGATTTTTTTTTTCTTCAAAATAATGTTTACTAGTACCCTATTAAAAATCAGCTCAATCGGATATCGGTAAATGCTTCATCAATTTATCAAATTTTTTTCAAAATAAAAAATTAGATAAACCGATGGAACATTTAGGCCCCATTCCACTAACTTAAAAAGCCAAAAAACCAACTTATTTCGATTATCAAAACAGGTCATTCTCTCATAATACATCCAAAAAAAAACCAATAAGCAGCCTTAGCGATATCCGATTCAGCTAATTTTTCGTAGGGTACTAATAAACATTAGTTTAAAAACATGAACGGCTTCGATCATCAGCTTTTGTGTATTATTGGTTTGTCCCAAAGAGAGGAATTCAAAAAGTAAAAAATCATAATCCAGGCTCAAACTTTTTTGAATAAAGACAAAAATAAGTAAAAAAAAGACAGATTTTTTTATGTACTTTCGGTTTTATTTAAAAAGTTGAGAATTCCAACTATAAAATTTTGTAAATTTTTTATTCTTCTCATCAAGACAAACCAATAATACACAAAAACTTGACGCAAAACTAACTAACACAAAAAAAAAGTCAAATAAATACGAAAAAAATAAGCCAAAGTGACTATTAGGCTAAAATATGTTGCACGTTCTTGGGTGTTCTCTGATGTCTTGATCGAGATGATTGAACCCCACAAGTTATGCTAAAAATGTCAAACCTAAATAAATAAATAAAATAACCTTTTTTTAATTCTACTAAGTTGACTAATTAGGCTCTGTTCGGAACTTAGGAAAAGAAAGAGAAAAGAAAGAAAAATAACTAAAAAGAAAGTTAAAGGGAAAATTGAAGAGAAACTGGGAGGAAAGTTAAATAGAAATTTCAATATTTTTCTTCCTCTTTTTCTAGAACCAAAAAAAGAAGGAAAAATTAAAAAAAAAATCTCTTCCTTTCTCTAAGATCCAAACAGAGCCTAAAGAAATGATGCTAGCATTTTGAATCTAGGCCTCTCAATAGCCTCGTTGTGTTGTGGATTTTGCTTTATTTAATTTTTTTTCATTTAGGCAATCAACTTTTCGTAAAATCTAACTTCAACTTGAAAATCGCCATTTTTAGAGCTTTTGGATTATAAATTTACATTCTCACTAATGCCCCCAACTATTTTTTCCCAAATTCCGTAAGCGACACTATGGTTTATTCATTTCGGTTTGTGAGAAATTATGTTGGTAAATTTCATTAGTTGGTACATATATGTGGGCAATTTCATTAATTGGTAAATTTTTGTTTTTACATTGGTTCGTAACTTCATCATTTGGTAAATTTATGTTTCTATTAGTTGGTAACTGCAATCCAAGTAATATCTCCTAAGTAAAAAAAAAAGAAAGGAAAGAAAAGAAAAACATATTAGTGAGGTCAAGGACCACTAAGAAAATTAAATCAAGCAATGTTTCAAAAAAACCATAACCATATCTTATTAATAATGAATACAATTATGGGTAACATTGTCAAATAACCACTCATAATCGATTTTCCACATTGTACTCTCAAACAATACTTTCTATTGAAAATTTAATTTTGCACATATTTTCCCAACACTACTCTAGGTTCAAAACTTAATTTGACCATAATCTAAAACTCAGAATTCACAATTCAAATTGTAAACTGAAAAAAAGAGAGTCCCAAACGCCACTTAACAATCTCGAAAAGAAACAACATTTTTGGAGGATATTTATTTGAGGAATTGACTTCATAATGCTTTTTTGGATGGAAACGTATTGACAAAGAAATTGGATGGAAACGTATTGAAAAAGCAATAAAAACATGAAAACAATCTCACAACTAATTAACAATATGAAGAGAGCTCTTTATTTCTTTTTTATTCCATCCCAGTCCCCCATAGCCTTAAGGTTTAAATGTATGTCCTAGACCTAACTATGACCTACAGAGAATTATACACCACTACATCTTGTTGATCGAGTAAATATCAAAAGGAAACTAAATTTGGAATCTAAATACTCTATAATACTCCAAACAGAATAAGTAAAATCAAAATAATCAAAATTACATATACTATTAAACTTAGTAATATTTCCTAAATTCTCCCTATGCATCACATGGTCGAATAAAATAAAAAATTTTGGAAATTAACTTCCGAGAAACACCTAATATTAAGAAGTTAACTTTCAATTACAACCCTATAATTTGAAACTTAACTTCTGAATTATTTGAACTACTCAGAAGTCAACTTTCGATAAATGCAACTGAACTCGAAAGTTGACTTCCGATTGGGATAGTGGTTTTCGTGATTCATATCTAATCCATTGTATTTAATTTCCGTTTTAGGAGAATTTTCATTTTGGATTAAATTTACTAGACATATGGTTTGATATTACCTAAATATTGATGTTAGGGTTCAAATTACACCAAACAAATAGATTTAAAAAATAGCTTAGACAAGAAGATGAGACAAAGACGGTGGTGTTGCTCTTGAAGAAAACCCTAGAAAGATGAACTAATAGAAAGGACGATAGAAATGTAAACTGAAGTTCTTCTCATTGATCTTTCTTGAGTTCAGATATGAGCTGTGAAGCCCTTATATACTGCTATTACACCGACTTAATCAACTAGTCTTTTAACAGCAAAACAAGATTACACCTAACTAATATTTAACGGAACACTACCAAACTGTTGAACAAACCGTTACACTTAACAGACTTAACAAACCTTAATGACACTTGCTAACACTCCCCTGCAAACTTATGGGTGTCTCGTCAACCATAAGTTTGGAGCGAAGAAAAAGAAAACGGTCAACAGATAATGGCTTTGTAAATATGTCAGCAACCTGGTCTTTGGTCCCAATATGATGTACCACAATCTGCTTGTTTAATACCTTCTCTCTTATAAAATGATAATCAACCTCCACATGTTTTGTGCAAGCGTGGAACACCGGATTCGAGGCCAAAGCAATGGCAGACATGTTGTCACACCAGATGTGATGAAGAAGAGTAGGAGGAATGAACAAATCTGTCAACAACTGTTGAACCCAGGTCACATCAGCAGCGGTTTGAGCCAGAGCCCTATATTCAGCCTCGGTGGAGGAACGTGCAACAGTATGCTGTTTCTTGGCACACCAAGAAATCAAATTGGGGCCCAAATACAAACAAAAACCAGTGGTGGATCTCCTGTCACTGTGATCTCTTGCCCAGTCGGAATCTGAATATGCCGTGAGAGTTAAAGGACCAGGAACAAAGACCAAGCCATGATGAAGACTCCCTTGAATGTATTGAAGGATTCTCTTAACAGCAATGAAGTGACTTTGTTTGGGAGCATGCATGTGTTGACAAGCGAGGTTGACAGCATATGAAATTTCAGGACGAGTAAGAGTGAGATATTGTAAAGAGCCAACAATGGTCCTAAACCAAGTATGGTCTTCAAAATCAGAATCTGGATTTAACACAGCTGGCTTAACGGATGAAGGAGACAAACTAGATTTGCAGTCTTGCATGCCAGATTTATTGAGAAGATCAGTGGCATATTTAGTTTGACTAAGAATCAGACTTGAACCATGATGCAATACCTCAATGCCCAGAAAATAACTAAGGGATCCCAGGTCTTTCATAACAAATTTGGAGCTCAAAAGAGTAATTAATTCAGCAATAAACTGATCATTACTACCAGTCACCACAATATCATCTACATAGACCAGAATGAAGGTAGTACATTTAGCATTGTGAAGAGTAAAAAGAGAGGCATCTGCCTTACTATTGGTGAACCCTTGTTGAAGGAAAAAACCAGAAAACATAGAAAACTAGGCCCTCGGTGCCTGTCGCAAGCCATACAGAGCCTTATGCAATTTGCAAACATGATTAGGGAATTGAGGATGCTTATAGCCTAGAGGTTGTTTCATATAGACCTCTTCTTCAATGAGTCCATGTAAAAAAGCATTTGATACGTCTAACTGTTTAATGGACCAATGATGATGAACAACAATACTCAACACAACTCTAAGAGTTGGTTGCTTAATCACTGGACTAAATGTCTCTGTGAAATCCATACCCTCAAACTGTTGATTGCCATTAGCTACTAGACGAGCCTTATATCTAGCAATACTCCCATCAGAATGTCGTTTGATCTTAAAAATCCACTGACAGCCTATAATGTTGGCTGATAGAGGGGAAAGAACAAGGGTCCAAGTGCCCTGATTCATAAAGGCTTAATATTCCTCTGCCATGACCTTTTGCCAAATAGCATACTTAACTACTTCAGAAAAATGAGATGGTTCTTTGTCTGGCAATGGTAAAATAGAAGCAACAGCAGAGAGAATATAAGGGTGTTTAGACTTAACAATACCATTTTTAGACCGTGTGACCATGGGATGAGTATTAATAGAGGTAGAGGCAATGGAAGAAGAAACAGGTACAGTAGATGTAGTAGGAACAGTAGGAGTAGAATTAGAAATGACAGGAGGCATAGTAGGAGAAGATATATACTGAGAGGAGGAGGACACACCTGGAATATGCATTTCTGTGTGAGATGAAGAGATTGATATAGGAATTGCTACTTCAGAGAAAGAGGAGAGAGGAGGGGCAGAAACAGTATAGGAAGAGAGAGAAGAAAGAGGAGGAGAATGCACAGATGGTAAAACAGAAGAAGGAAGAACTGTCACAGGGATTGAGATAACAGCAAAGGAGGTTAAAGGAACAGCAAAGGAGGTAGTGATAGAAGGTGAGGAAGAGGTACACAGAAGTTTGGTGTAAGGGAATTCTGTTTCACTGAATCTCACATGTCTGGATACATACACCTTGGTGGTAATGGGATCATAACACCTGTACCCCTTTGTTTCTGGACAATATCCAATAAAAATACATGGAGTGGATTTTGGAACCAATTTATGGGACCTATAGGGCTGCAACCAAGGGTAGCAGCAACAGCCAAAAGGTTTAAGAAAGGAATAATCAGGAGTGTCATGAAATAGCATGGTATAAGGGATTTGAAAGTTTAGAGCTGTATGAGGCAGACGATTAGCTAGATAGACTGCTGTGGTTAAGGCTTCTAGCCAAAAATGAGTAGGAAGGTCTGCTTGCAAAAGAAGTGTGATGGTAGTTTCTATTAAGTGTCTATGCTTTCTTTCAACAACTCCATTTTGTTGTGGAGTGTGAGGACAAGAAGTTTGGTGAATAACACCATTACTCAGAAACAAATTAAGCAAGAAATTGTTCACAAACTCTCCACCATTATCACTTCTGACTGTTTGAATAGTGGTATGAAATTGAGTGGATACATAGGCTTTGAAGTTTGCTATAGCATGTTTCACCTCAGATTTGTAATGTAATGGAAATAACCAGGAATATCTTGTGTAATCATCAATGATCAAAAGATAGTATCTAAAACCTTTATTAGAAGGAATGGGAGAAGGTCCCCATACATCCATGTGAACTAACTCAAAAGGAACAGATGTACTAGTTACAGATAAGGAGAAAGGCAATTTGTGACTCTTAGCCATATTGCAACAATTAGGGCTGAGCATCAAACCGCCCAACCCGCCCGACCCGACCCGGTGGTTATCGATCGGTTTTTCCAATCATATCGGTCGGTTAGCGGGTCTACTATCTTAAAACCCGATGTTTTCGGTTCGGATAGCGGGTTTATAAAATTTCAACCCATACAACCCGACCCGATTATATAATACTCTTATAGGTACCGCGTGTATTTATGATTATCTGACTTGTTTTTCCATTGGAAAGAGAGGAAGTCATCATGACTGTACGCATGGGAAGTGGGAACAGAGAGCAAGTGTGCAACAGTTGTCTTTGTTTATCATTTAAAAGGAGTATCATTTATTGTGTTGTCATTTTCCAACAGAGCTCATTTTCCAAACGTTGCTACAGCCTACAGGCATGTACATTTTACTCCATCCATCTGTCCTTTCCTTTTCGGCTTTTCCCAACCCAGAATTTTCCACTTTCCCAACCACAAAACCATTAAAGTTTCCTCTCTCTCTTCCCCATGCGTCTTTCAAGTTTCAAAGTTCAAACACCCATCTCTCTCTCTCTTCTAATAGCTACACCACTATTACCGCCGAGCTACAACACTTCTCTCTCTCTCTATACAGATTTTCCTAAGCCCAGACAGCCCAGACGCGATTCAACTTTCAAGTGATAAACCCCTTTTTATTCAACCGACTTGGAGGCTTCAAGGTTCTGAATCTGCGAGTTTTCATACATTTTTTTGTGATTTTGTTCCGGGTTATGGGTATACGTGATTTTTGCGTGATTTTGTATTTTTGTTCTTCATTTTCGGCGATTTTCACATCTTCTTTTCAATTTTTTTTTTCCAGACATGGGCAAAACCGACGAACCCGACCGAACAATCTGAAACAATGATTCGAGCGGTTTTCAGCGGGTTATTCGGTCGGTGTCGGTTCCAGTTTTTCTCAACCCGTCTGGTTCGGGTCGGGTGTCGGGTGGGTACCAAACCCGACCCGAACCGACCCATGCACACCCCTAGCAACAATTACAAGACACAATATGAGGATGAGAAACAGGTAAACCTTGCTGTTTTATTAATGCAGAAAATAAAGACTAGGATGACCTAGTTTATTGTGCCAAAGCAAGGCTGATGAAGAAGCAGTAACAAGAGCAGTATGAGATGATGGTGTAGGAGCAGCTTTAGAGGAGGTCAGAATTGGATATAGACCCCTGTGACATGGGCCTTGGTACAAGACTTGAAGAGTTGTCTTGTCCTGTATAACAAGCCCATTGGAATCAAAGGTAAGTAAACAATGATTGTCCTTAGCAAATTGGAAGACAGAAATCAAGTTATGTTTAATATGAGGGGAATGAAGTAAATGAGACAAATGAAATTGAGCAAAAGGTGTAGGTAAGATACCCTGTCCAGTATGAGTAATAGGAAGCTAAGAACCATTGCCAACTAAGATTCCACCATTCTGTGAAACAGGTTGAGCAAGCTGTAGATTCTGCATATTGTTGGTAATATGGTGTGTTGCACCATTGTCAAAATACCACTGTGGTGTTGTTGATGGGCTAGTTGTAGCAAACTACAGAGATCCATTAGACCCAAACCCAGATGTCTGATATGAATACCCATCAGAAGTGCCAGGAATCATATAAGGCATTTCATATGCTCCAGTAAATCCAGTAAAATGAGCCTGAGCTGGTGGTGTAGCAGATCCAAAAGTAGGCACAGAAAAACCTGATGGATTTATGGACCTTTGATTTGCCTGAGGTGGAGGAATAAACCTTTGATTACCAGATGGCTGCATAGGAAATGATGGGATTCCTGAGGAAAACATAGGAATCCCTTGTGGAAACATAGTAGGAGGGAATCCTGGAGGATACATAGCAGGTGGCATCCATGATGAATTCTGAAACTACATCCATGATGAATTCTGAAACTAACCATTTCTCCACTGAAGGTTATAATCAACAGGTTGAGATTGATAGTATGAGCCCTTGTGATAACAAAAATCAGTAGTATGATTATTCTTGCCACAGATCGCACAAGGTTCTCTTGAATACCTTGAACCCCTGAAATTTTTTCCCTTATTAGAGTTTCTATAGCCCTGCTGAAATTGCTGTGGTTGTTGAAACTGTTGTGATTGTGGATTAAAACCATACTGAGGAAACACAATCCAAGATTGAGATGAAGATCCTTGCTGAGAAGTAGGCATAGAAAAGTTTGGAGATGACATAGGATTTTGAGTCGATGAACTCTGATTAGTAGAATTACCATGAGTAGCCATCAAAACTGTTGAAATCTCAAATTCTGTAGAACTTTCTTGCTGTAATTGTTTATCCTCACTGTTAAGCATGGTAACAACCTCATCAAAAGTGACTGTTGTTCCTCTAGTTCTTACTGCGTCTTGAATCCATTAAACACTTTTGGTAGCCCTCTTAATAGATGAAAAATGAGATCATCATCATCCATAGGGCTTCCAGCAGCCTCTAACTTCTGTGCATACTCTCTAATAGTGTCAACATATGCTTCAACAGTAGAAGTTTTGGTCAGAGTATACAGATTACCCCTTAGGTCTTGAACATGATTTCGTGACAATGAGTTATATCTATTTGATAACGATTCCCAAAGTTGTTAAACATGTTTCAGCCCTAAAACATATGGCAAGGTAGTTTGTGACATAGATGAGGTCAAACACGACAGCAATTGAGAATCAATAAGTGTCCAAGTCAGAAATTCAGGATTAGGAACTAAATTCCCTTCACCATTGCGAATATGTGTAGCCGGACATGCCACAGATCCATCCAAGTACTTATAGTAGCCATTGGCTATCATCACGTTCTCAACTTGAACTCGCCA
Organism: Vaccinium darrowii; assembly: GCA_020921065.1. Lineage (NCBI taxonomy): Eukaryota > Viridiplantae > Streptophyta > Magnoliopsida > Ericales > Ericaceae > Vaccinium > Vaccinium darrowii. The sequence goes on along the minus strand of CM037161.1, from coordinate 33,801,666 downwards.
TAGTAAGTAATTTGCACCATCCAATTTGATGTTTACCAATGAATGAAAATTCGAAACCAGAAATGCCAATGAAGATGGAAGAATTACCGTATCTGACGAAGAAGTCGTATTTGACGTCGACATAACTGTTCAGTATGTTGAATCGAGATGTTTCTTGAGATTTGAAGGATGAATTCTACAAATTCACACGAATTTCTCAAAGAACCAACAATCGCATTACACAATTTAAAGAAATTTTCAGGATCGCAAGGACTTTTGTCTCTAAGCGCTCTGATACCATGAAGAAAACCCTAGAAAGATGAACTAATAGAAAGGACGATAGAAATGTAAACTGAAGTTCTTCTCATTGATCTTTCTTGAGTTCAGATATGAGCTGTGAAGCCCTTATATACTGCTATTACACCGACTTAATCAACTAGTCTTTTAACAGCAAAACAATATTACACCTAACTAATATTTAACGGAACACTACCAAACTATTGAACAAACCGTTACACTTAACAGACTTAACAAACCTTAATGACACTTGCTAACAGCTCTGGTGGTGCATTGCTTCCGAGGGGTTGAGTTAGGAGGCAGTGATTGTGATGCTGGTCGTTGGAGGGAATGAGAGGAAGGGTAGGAGGAAATTCAAAATGGATGAGAATATAATGGAATTCAAAAGCCTTTTTTTTTTGGGTGAGAATGATCTTATTCCCTAAAACAACGGATGAGAGGATGATAATGGGACTAATAAGTCTATACACCGTATATAAACCACAAATAGTTCATATTCATCCCCATTTACCATAGCTAATCATCATTTTTGTCCTCCGAACATTTCTTGATTTTCGCCCTCCCACATTTTTTGAAGTGAGTGTGTTCAATCCATAATTTCACACATCGTGATAAATTTTGTGTGTTTATTATGGTCAAAATTAATTCTACGCTAGTAAATATGGTAAAACTATGAATAACCATGGGAAAAATGACAAAGGTGAACCAATCACCAAGTGATTATGGTAAAAATTATACTCACACCACTAAATATGGTAAAATTTAGAATATTCATGGTAAAAATGACATACATAATCCAAACACCAAACAACTATGGTAAAAATTAATTCCACAATAGTAATGTGGACACCCCTAGGAAGAAATTGATTTGGAGTCCCCACGCAGGTTTGAGGATAGTCATCCGAGGAATCGAACTTGAATGACTCTCATGCCTCCTTTTTTGGAAAAGATTTTCATTATTGGTCCCTCGTCACCATATTATCTTAGGTTCGGGAGCCAGGTTACGAGAGGAGAAGGCTTTTATGACACCCTCCTCACCCTACCCGAAGTTTGGTATCTACTTGGTGTTTGCGGAATTTTGAAATGTGTACGTCTCAACTTTTTTCACATAAGGGGATGGGGAAATAGTTAAATGGGGTTCAAAAATAATAACGCGAGTGGTGGATGCTTGTGCGACGTGTATGAGGTGAGTATTTATGATGATGAGATACCAAATAGCTACTTACTGCAAGTAAATGAGATAACCGAACTATAAGTGCAAAAACAGTTGAGTAACAAGACCTAACATGAAACAAATAATGAATCATGACTATTTTCACCAAAACTGATTTGTCTGCTATTTCTGATCTGAGCGCTCAACACTGGACTCGGGCCGTGCTTCCTTGCAACTTCTAATTTTCACTTTCGAAAATGCTAATTACCCAACCCCGAGAATACCCAACCCACACACAAAGTGTGTGGGCTCCACACACACTGCACATCCAGTGTGTGTGGAGCCCACACACTTTGTGTGTGGGTTGGGTATTTTCGGGGTTTTTGGGGTTGGGTATGTATCATTGCTGTTTCACTTTTGTACTTCTACAAATGGTCTAAGGTCTCTTCATCTCGAAGTGATATGTTAAAAACAATCAGTTTTAGGACCAAGTGAAGCTTTTATCAGAGAGTAAACAAATTAGTCTTGATGAACAAAGATGGTTTTGAACTGATAAAAATGATTTTAAACTTGATTCAACACATAACCGAAGAAACTTCCATCAATGTGACTTGAGCGCTCAGAACCTGATTTAAGTGCTCAAATGATGGACTTGAGCACTTAGATGAGCTTATAGGCTCTGAGGTCCTGAACCTCTTTTTGTGTCACAAAACAGCAAAAAAAGGCTTAAAACTAGTGTAAGGAACCGGCTTGAACTCAGTGGTTTCCCTCAAAAGTGCAAAACAACGTCATTAAAAAGGTATTTCTACCTTTTCAAGCTTGAAACAATGCTTTTTGATAAAGATTTTAGGTGAAACAGTATGGGTAAACCAGTTTGGGTGATTTAGACACTGATTTGCCTGGGGTATATGGGCTGGAATCTAGGTCTTATAAGAGACTTTGAAAATTTCGGTCCTTTTAAGGTATTTGGAATTAGAGACTTAAGAGTTATATGATGGGAACTTTTATATGGGTTTATGATTCATGATTGGATTGACTCAGGTCAAACTTGAGTGCTCCGGTCAACACTAACTCGAGTGCTCAAGTCATGCGTTGACTTGAGCACCGGGGTGTGACCCAATTACATCATCGGGAATGCCTAAGGACTTTCGTAGCTTCAAATTAAGGTGTCTACAAGTAAAGGTGAGAAAAATTTGAGTAATCATCGTAAAAACGGCAATGGTAAACAAATAACCTAGTAATTATAGTAAAAAATTAATCTGACACCCATAAGTATGGTAAAAATACAAATAATCATGGTAAAAAATGGTATACATGATCCAAACACCAAGTGATTGTGGTAAAATAATGAAAGTCATGGTTGTAAGGGGAAGATTCTGCAGAAGGGAGCTAACTTCCTGATGACGGAACTCGGATCTCTTTTACACTTGATCCTGCACCACTAAGCACAGTCAGTGTCACTTGGGCCTCTTGCCCAAGGACACTCCGACGATCAAATTAGTCGAGAAGGAGAGGAGAGCATAAAAGTATAGATCTGAGATTGTGTGTGTACCTCTAGGGTTTATCCCTTGGTATTTATAGGTATCCTTGTACTTGCTCTGCAAGCCCTGTGACGTCACTCGTCACGCTGTGGTCATGAGTCATGGCCTATAGGCGGACGCCACGTGGCCATCTAGAAGCTTCTAGAAGCTTCCTTGCAACTGTCGGGGGTCCCTCGGCACGGGCTTTTCGTAACCGTCTCCATGGGTCATTCGGGTCATGCTTTATGGGTTGGGCCTTAACCGCGCCACCCGTATACTGCCTAACCCGACGGGCCCTTGCCTTGATCCGGAGATATATCGTTATCTCGGCCCTATCAAGCCCCTCGAGATACCGTCGGCCCTAACGGGGCGTATATCCTACCGTCGCCAATATTAGTTCGTGTACGGCCATATAGTGTGTCGGCTCAATATGATTATATTCAGCCCCCACAATGGTTCAAATAGAAAAGATAAACCATGGATCATAGAGTTTGGGGTTCATTTTGTGTGTGAGTTCGAATAATTTCTTAGTCCAAGAATAAGCCCAAACAAGGGAGAAAATGGCCCAAATTTATGGAAGACATAGGTTTCTCTTTCTCTCTTTCGTGTCCTCTCTATGGTGAAACTCATAAAACCCTAACTGAAGATGTGTGGTCGCCGAAGAGATTGACGAGATCGTGCAAGTTTATTGCCGATCGGCGTTGATCCATCTTGTGCCTTTCTACCTCCACCATCACGTGGTATGTATTGTTTTAGCTTTTGGTTTTATTCTAACACGTTCCAATCAATGGAAATGTAGCTAGTCGACGGAGACGGCGAGTGAGTAGGCGATGAAGTACGGTGGTGGGTGCTAGCAATGAAGGTCGGTGGTGGGCGACGATTTAGAAGACGAAGGGTGAAGGAGACGACGATGAAGCATGACGATTTGGAACGGAGCACGGTGATGAAGGACGGTGGTCGGCGCCGGCTATGAAGGACGGATGGCGATGGGAAGGGCAAGAGAAATATGGAGAGTCTGTAAATGTCAAACATATGTAACGAAAGCTTAAAATGGGGGACATTTTGCCGTGTATATCCATTAAAATTAGATGAGGACCTCTAAGTTTATGATTTAGTCCCCAAATTCTGTGCTCGTGTAGAGCCAAAAAAAAAATTTGAAAATTTATGTAAACAAGGACGAAATTGGGTTTATTTGAATTTCGGAATGAAAATATAATCCTGAAAAGTGGGCATCATGTACCAAAGACCAATATTTAAGTGCCCATGTAATTATTTATTTTAATAATAAAAATACTAGACTGATTTAATAAAAATATTAGACTAAAATTATAGTAATTTTGTATGTAGAAATATTTCGGACGGGTAATGGAAGCGAGTAGCATTTACCCCACCCAATCCCGATCGAGTTTATTTTTTTTATTTTATTTTTTATTGTTCCTCTGAACCCGTCATGGACTCATGGCATCCAAAAATTTGATAAAAACCCGATCGGATGGGTTCGAATTACCATTCCTGATTGGGTAATAGGTTGATTAACCGATTTGCGTTTTTTTAAACTTTATTTAATAAAACGCGTGTTTTCGAATTTTATTCCCATATTACGTGAAAACGTGCTCAGCAAACACACTTTCTAGAAAACGTTTTTTGGTTACACGCTTTCATGGTGGGTTAAGACGGATTAATCAAAAAAATTAAGTTAATTCTAATCACGATTTCATAAAACGTGTTATGCAATCACGACGTCTGAAGTCGTGATCTGGAACCGCGTTTTCCCACAACTATTTTCCTCTTCTCAGGCGACTTCTTCCTCCTTGTTTGCACCCCAGCAAAACCCTGTCTCTCCGACTCCTCAGTCCTCCCCTTCCAATTTTTCACGAACCCACCAAAAGAGTATGTGGAAGCGGAATCTCCGGTCACCTCTCTCTGCAAGTGCAACCCTCCTTCGCCAACCTCTACCCTCTCTCTCTCCTCTCTCCACCCACTCCGCTTCGTTCACTTACCCTCCCACGATCTCTCCTTCTTTCGATTCCCCATCCAATAATCAAGAAGCTAGGGATGATTTTCTGTTCCACAGATTTCACTATCCCCAAAATATCAAATTATCGAGGAAAAATTTCAGCTCTGGAATAATTGTCAACCAGTGCTGGAACTGTGCCTCGGTGCCTCATACGCTGCCGTTTTTGGTGTGCGAGAATTGCCGTTGTGTTCAACCTGTCGATCCGTCCGTTGATTACTTCCAGATATTCGGATTGTGAGTTTTGTTCTGGAATAGTTAATTCTATGTGAATTGTTAGATAAATGTGGTTTGATCAAGTTTGTGTTGTGATATCAAAGAACTTATTTTTTTAGTCTTGCCGTTTTAGTGGAATTGTTTCCGAAGAATTTTTCATTATTTGGGTTTGTATGTATAAAAAAATGTACATCATTTTTTCCAAAAATCTTTAAAGGCACAAAAAAGGATGACAACGTTGGCCTTTTTGGCTCAAATGTCTTCCATCTGATGTACTTCTTTCACTTGCTTTCCATATGGTGCCCTTTTCCAGATCATTTCCCTTTGAGACAACTCAGTAAAGAACAAAAAATTGACTAGAGACGGAAATGTATGCGAAAGGTTATCGAAAAAGCTGACTTTTTATACATCCCAAACACAGTGGGAGGTATTGGTATATGAGATTGTTTGTATCCAGTTATGGGATTAGCTTGTTTGATTTGTTGATAGTGAATTGGATTGAGTTAAACGTTCCCTTTTCGTCTCGTGAGAAAACCAAGGAGAAAAATTGGTTTAGAACATATATTTTGATTTCTTGGTCATACCTCTATGGCTTTATGTATATGTGGCCACTTTGTGTATTATAGCCAAATGTTAGGCTTGTCCTCAACTTTTGCCTTCCCAGACACCCATTAATGGGTACCAACTGGGCGTTGTTTTTTTTTTAATTTTTAATTTTTATGTTTTTTTTATTAATCTTTTCGTATATTCATTTTAAGTTTTGAGTGCTCATGTTGAGAGTATGCAAAACATAGTTTGGTTTAATAGGCCAATTGATAGTAATGCTGCTTAGGTAATGGCATGTGTTGAAAACTTTTGATATGATTGTTGGAGCTCTGTAGTTGCATGTCTTGGCACCGTGAACCCTGAGTCAGTCAAGAATAGACAGCAATTGCTTCCCAGTCTTTGAGAAACATTTAAAAAGGAAATTTGAAGTCAGTCGTGAACGACTTGTTAATTGCTTCTTTTAAATCTGAACAGGGAGAAAAAGTATGTAATCGAGGAGGATAATCTTGAGCGCACTTACAAAAACTGGCAGAAAAAGCTGCATCCTGACCTTGTTCATTCTAAATCTGAGGTTTGGTTGATATATTTATAGGTTCTATTGGTTCTTTGTTTGTTGTTTGTTTTGTTTTCTGCTTTGACCGCAGTTGTGTTTACATTAGAAAGAAAAAGAGTTTGCTGCTGAACAGTCTGCTAGGGTAATCGATGCCTATCGCACTCTTGGTGATCCTTTGTCAAGGGCAATATACGTTGTAAGTGTACTCCCTGCATATTGTTTGACCTTTGGGTTTTAACAGACATCAAAGCCATCTTAACATTTTGAATTCTAGATCTTGGCCTATTGCTGTTGGGTATGACTTTGTAGTTGTCCCCAAATAGTTGGGAAATTAGGGTAAGGCTTTTCTTGAGTTGAGGCACCATTTTATTGTTTATTTTATTTACTAAACAGAAAGTTAATAACGTTAATACTACATATTCCTATTTGAATCTTTTCTTACTGGGGTTGTGTTGAATGCTTGGAATTGAGGTATTTAGTTTGATGATGCTAGAAGGGTTCCTATGAGAACTGTTTTTATAATAGTTTCATCATTTTTTACGGGGAAAATGTGATAATGGTTATTCAAAGCAGGTTTTGTGTCGAAATTTTGTTTGTTTTCAAGAGGATATTGGAGTTCTGATAAGGAATGCCAGAGAAGGCTCTTGATTAGAAATTCAGTGGTTGTGTATAAATATGCAAGCCTTTTAAAAGTAAGACTTTTGACTTTATTTTCTTACTTATATATTGCACGCTGCGAAACAAATTGTTTGTCATAGCACACAACAAACAAAATATTCGTTTATGCTTGCTTGTTATTGCCTTGTCACCATTCTAACGCTGCATGTAATCTCGTGAAGATTACGTTGTTGACATGTCGTATGGTGCTTTTTGGATTATAACCGATGGAGTGTGAGCAGCAACCAGTCCAATACCTGGGTTTATGACAATTGAATATCTGAACTGGGGCTTTCTAATGACAATGTGAAAAATATATTGTTATTTCTATTCATCAAAATGGAGCAAAATTGGTGTAAGGTGATTTTGACGCTCTTGCTTAAACAGAAGGTAATGTTAGTTTCCATGTATGGAATTATGTGGATGACTCTAAATTTGATTCTTTACAACCTATGCAATTTGTGGATTAGTTACTAAGATAGGATTAGGTTTGGTACCTAAGGCTCTGTAATGGGTCGATGAAGGTAATGCAATTAGGTAAAGACATTGTATTGCAGGTTTTCTCTAGTTGGACTTTGTGTTTTTTCTTGTTTTTCTTGTTGGAGTAACCCTTAAGCGAAGCTTTACATGTGAATAAAGTTTGATGTGTATGTTTTCTACTATCATGTTCCAGCTAAAGCTTGAAGGTGTAGATGTGGATGAAGAAGAAACAATTTCGGAACCAGAGTTGCTAGCTGAGGTTAATTTTGATAAAGAATCTGATTTCTCTGTTAGATATTTACTCTTGCGTTAAAGTATCTAATAATATTGTATTCAGTTTATTCATGGTTTTCTATCTCAAGTATTATACGTGGAGATGGACCTTTCACCTTCTAGATTAGTTATTACGTTTCATTTGATAGTGATGCATGCTTCTCATTCACAATTAACTATTTATTGTAGCATTGTTGTCCGCTTTTGCTTTGAATTGAGGCCTTAGTTGCGCCGGGGGTGGGTGGGTGGGGGTGGGTGAAGTTTGGCGGGGGTGTCACAGGAGTGTAGGAAAATTTATAAAATTATGCAGTACTTCTCACAAGATCTCAAAACTGAATTTAAAAGACAAAAACCCAATCCAATCAAGGAAGACAAAACAGTTGATAAACAACAAAAACGGAATGGTTTCGCTTTCACCATAACAAAGAACATTCTTCACTTTTTTTGCCTTTTCAATTCGCTTTTGAGCTTGTGTTTCTCTATCAAAGCTTAGACACTTGGAGGTGGGGTCAATAATATCGCAACAGTAGAAGAAGTAGAACCTCGTGGAAAATCTATAACACTGGCAATTGTTGGGGAGTAGTAGTGACAACTTGGAAAATATCATATTTGCTCAGAAAGTACCACATTCTGTCTTTCCTCCATTGGCGGCATAACTTCTTCAATATTGGCATTTTCATCATGCACATCACAATTTTTTAATGACTCATAGTCATCTTGATACCTCGAGAGTAGCTTGTGTTTAGTACACACCTTTTAGCACAAGGAGTGTTAACACTTTGGGACAACACTCTAAGTGCCAAGGAGTACAACTTAGGTGCTTCCCCACCATATAGATGCCAACAACGCGTGCATAGTTGCTCGATCCTAAACTGTTTGAGGTTGTGCGAAAATGGCCTTATCACTAACAAAATCGCTGATCTAATGCCTTATATTAGTTGCTTCATTTGGATCCAAAATCATTTTGTCAATTGCATCGAGATGCCCCTTTTGAGCCTCTAGCTCACAATGAGGTTTCCTCCCCCCCACACCATTTGGAGAAGGTTTTGAAAGACAAGAATGCGTGTAGTACTTGGGAACAATAACATAAACAAGGCAATGCAAGGGAATGTTCATCTTGTATACTAAAGGATTAGTTGCAAGAATGTCTTAAATGTTTCCCAGCATTGTGTCCATTGGCTCATAAACCTCCCCAATAATGGCTTGATCAGTGTCAGAAACCTGAACATCTTATAAATGGGATTTGTAATTTTGAGAACTCTCTCGGCTTCGCTCCAAAAATCCTCTTCCATCACTGTTTTCTTGACAGTGTCATGTTGATCTGGGGCTGATGAGCTTATTCTTAGTATTTGCCATCGTTTTTTTAGAGCCATAGCAACCAAAGATGCTCTTACTGTTATCAATCGCGTCTTCATTTTAAGTAGCTCCAGATTAGAGTATGTTCTGTATAAAAACTGTTGTGACCTGTGATTTCTTTATATCCTTCCCCACTGTTTTGCCTTTACTATAGCTCTCATTAAAGAGAGATAAAGATGAATCGGCACTCTTACCAATATCTTTCATCAACAAAGTCAACGCGTGAGCTAAGCAGCCGGACCAGAAGATCCATGGGTAGTAATTCATGACAAACATCCACATATCTTATGGTCCGGCTTCGTAGCTCATATGCTGATTTGTTGATGATGATATTGGCAAGAGTGTCAATCCATCTTTATCTTTCTTTAACGAGATCTATAGTATAGGAAAAGCGATGGTGATGGTGAAGTACATAACGAATCACCGTTCATGTCAGCTTTGATACAAAAATACTCTGATATGGAGCTTCTTAAAACACGAAGACTAGATTTGGCCATTTCTTCATAGTATTGCAGTGGCTGGTGATGGTAAGAGCATCTTTTTTTTTTTTTTGGGGGGGGGGGGGGGGGGGGGGGGGGGGGGAGAGACTTTAAGAAGCTCATTAGCCCCTGTTCAGCATGACATTGTCAAGAAAAAGGTGATGGGAGGATTTTGGAGCAAAGTCGAGAGTTATCAAAATTACAAAAGCATGTATAAGATCCTCAGGTTTTGTGACGCTGATCAAGCCATTATACGGGAGGTTTATGAGCAAATGAACATCAAAGGCATTCTTGCAACTAATCCCGTGGCTCACAATTTGAATCACAAGATCGTTGTTAAAAGGTGGGACATGATGAACATTCCTTTGCATTGCCTTGCTTATGTTCTTGTTCTCAATACCCGAGTTCTTGGCTTTCAAAACATGCTCCGGAGGGTGTGGAGGAAATCTCATTGTGATCTAAATGTTCAAAAGGGTTATCTTGATGCAATTGACAAAATGATTATGAATCCAAGTGAAATGACTTATAAGGCATCAGATCAGTAATTTTGTTAGTGATAAGGCCATTTTTGCACATCCTCAAGCAGTTAAGGATCAAACAACTATGCATGCTTTGTTGGCATCTGTATGGTGGGGCAACACCTGAGTTGTACTCCTTGGCACTTAGAGTGTCGTCTCAAAGTGTTAACCCTCCTTGTGCTCAGAGGTGGTACTAAATCATAGTCACACTGTGAAGAGGAATCGATTGAATAGTGATCGAGCAGAAAAATTAGCTCTGTGCACTATAGTCACAAGTTATTCTCGAGGTATAGAAGTGATTTCTGATTAGTAAATTTTTTAGGTAAATTTGACGGACCTCCCCTGAGAATTTCGACAAATACAGAGACCTACCCCGAGGTCTCTAAAAAATGCAATAACCTCCCCTACTTTACATCCGGTAGAAAATTTGACAGATACAGATGATGTCGTCATTTAACCCCCTAAAAATGCCGAGATTGCCCTTCCCCATCATCATATAAATATACAAACCCACTACAATCGCACATCTTTTTGCTCATTCTCTTCATCATGCACTATTTCCTCCCTCTTTTGTTTTTTCATTTCCATTTTAATACTACTATACCTTGTAAAAAGTCGGATATTGTATTTTATTCTATTTTTCTTATGCTCTATGGCTGTCAACAATGAAATGTGGTCTTGTAGCATTGGAAAAAGTGTTCTCAAGGCTAAGATTTTTTTTTTGAAAAAGCATCTAATCTAATAATCAAAGTGCATTATGGATACCCAATGTTCCATTAGAACTGTCCAAAAAAATCTGTGTACGTATAATTTTTTTAATTGGCAAAAGAAGTTTTATTGATCTATGAATGATTACAAGGATCTTAGTTGCACGAAGCGGGAGCGGATGTGGGGACGGAACCAGGAACAGGTGTGGGGGAGCGGAGGCACCTAGAAGTTCCCAAGGTTGGGAGCGCTTAAGAAGCGTATATAGATCATACTTAAATATGTATATAAAATATCTTTAAATACTTAACCATTGAAGGAAAAGTGATACTTCTTGAGAATTTTCCCTATCTTATAGGGTAAATTTTTTGAAAGTTATATATTTTCAATTTGCAAACTTCTTGACTCATATGATTTTCATATTCTAATTTTTACACCCTTAAAAGTCTGAGAATAATTGCTTTAATGGCCCAATAAGCTCCCATCCTAGTTAAGAGCGAGCTCCCGTCAAGCTCCCATCTAGGGAGTGTTGATTCAAGCTCCCGTCTTGGGAGCGCACCCATTTTAGAAGGTTCTTGCAACTAAGACAAATATTAAAAGAGCTAAAATGGGAAAAATATATGATTGGCAAGACACCAACCATTGATCCAAAAGAGCCTAACTTCAGGATTACAAGATAAGCAAAACAAAGAGGTTACTAGAAATTAACTCTCCAAACAAAATCTTCCTTGCTGCATCAAAGCCTTACCTTCCACCCGAGATGAGAACTCAAGCCCAGATTCCTTAACACCAAGACATTGCCTGAAACAAAAACACACACCCGCACACCTAATTGATCTTTAAACAAAAGTACTCATGGCCATCCCACTGTAATATGACCAAACCCTACATGTTCAATAACCAAAAAATGGTGTTTAGTGTGGCCTCCAACCGGCAATCATCTCTAGAAACCCCGAATTTTAGACATCTAATCTTAACTTTGGAAAACCCCAATTTCAGATGACCCCCAACATCGAAAACCTTTATGTTCCAGTTTGAGAAACCCTTGAAAAAATCCCCAATTTGAAACAACCCCCAACATCGAAAACCTCTATTTTTCCAGTTTGAGAAACCCCCGTAATCAAAGAAAAGAAGATCAGTTAAGAAAACCCCAAGTTTCAGAAAATTGAAACATACCTGAGGCACATTTCAATCTTCCACTTTAGATCTCCAGACCGTCACAACAAAAAATTTTGCACTTCGATCTCCATCGCCGAATGCTTTGAAGTTTGAACACGTCGATGTTGGTGTATTTTCAACAATCTCCTTGTGCTTTTATCTGTTGATCTCTCTCTCTCTCTCTGGGGAATGGTGATCGATCAAGGGAAGGAATGCTATCTGTTGGAGTTTATATACCTAGGGGTGATAAAGTCATTTAACAAACAAAGTTAACCATGTTAGCCTAAAAGTGACGGGAGGGGGGAATCTGGGAATTAGTTTGAAAAGCAAGGGACGGCAATGCATTTTCAGAAAGCATAAGGGAAGTCTCTGTATTGTATTTGTCAAAAACCTTAGGGGAGGTGAGTGAAATTTTCCCAAATTTTTTTTTTTGTGTATGATGAAGAGGCCGATATTGAAGAAGTTATGCCGACAATGGAGGAAAGAGAGAATGTGGTACTTTCCAAGAGCAAAGATGATGCTGTCCAGGCTGTCACTACTACTCCCGCAACAACTGCCAACGTTTTAGATTTTCCACTAGGTTCTACTTACGCTGCTGCCATTTCATTGACTCCACCTCCAAGTGTCCTAGCTTTGACAGAGAGAACACAAGCTCAAAAGCGTTGGAAAAGCACGTGGCAAATGAAATGAAGAATGTTCTTTGTTTTGGTAAAAGCAAAGCCATTTCATTTTTGTTGGTTATCGTAAGTTTTTGTCTTCCTTGATTGGATTGAGGTTATTTTTTTTAAAACTTTAGTTTTATGATCTAGTGAAAAGTATGGCATATGTGGTATTATAGTATGATTTGAATTGTCATCCTTTTATGGGAGTTTTTATGTTTTGCAATCTAAGTGGTAGAATAATATTTATTTTTGACATTTAACCATACAAAAAAAACATTAAAATATTTATAATTTTCCCTAAACACTCCTGGTGGCACTCTCGCACTTCTATGATTATCCTCTCCCACTTCGTGCAACTAATGACAATACATTTAATGGGGAATGGGCTGCTAAAATGACAGTTTGAAGCCTCTTAAAATCATGATGAAATATTTAGACAGCATGATAAGAGAGAAGAATATGTAGATGTAGAGACAGAGTGGAGAAAGGAGAGATTGATATTTAAGGTAGATGAAAAGATCATTATGACCTCCATCAATGGCTATCATGTTGTCCCCAAGTAGAGGAATGCGGTTTTGTCCACCTGTGTACCAATTCTGTAGATTCCTTATTAGTAAGTTTAACAAGAGCCATAAAAAGTGAAAAGAGAAGAGGCAGGAACCTTTATTTAATCCTTGATTAGCCCCATTTCACCACCAACATCAAATCCAAGAGATGTCTGTTCCCGTGCAGTTATTTGATTGTGGTGGAGAACATTATCAAAGAGTTGCAAAAACATGGTTGCCATAGAGGTGCAAAGTGCTTGGTATGGGAGGAATGAGATGACAAGGACGCTGAGTAGGTTGTTTTGTGGGAATCTATTGGGAACTATTTGGATTTCTGGAATTAATAAAATGTTTAAGAAGATAACTTCAGGTCCATGTAAAATTTCACTTCTGGTTAACAAAGTAGTGGCTTATTGGCAAGTGATATTCTTAAAGTTTCCGTACGAAAATACTTGAGGAAAGCCAATTCAATGATCTTTCAAGCATTGTCCTCAACTACCATAAATTTGTGGTGTTTGTATGTCATTGCTAAAATTTGGGGTTGATATTGCTGCTTTGAGTTTGAATTGCAGATTTTGGAAATCAGGGAAGCTGTTGAAGAAGCTTCAGACAGTCAGGCATTAAGTCAGATCCAGACTCAGGTATCATTCCCCTATATAGATTGTGTATCCCCTCAAAACAAAAAAGTAAGGTTCATGTTTAGTCACACCGTTGTAAAAAGAGTTAAGTCCAGTATGACAAGTTTCTTCATTGGTCTGAATCCTTCGTCCATTTATCCCCAGATACAAGAGAAACTGCAACATTGGTCTGAATCCTTTGCAACTGCATTTTGGAGCCGAAAATATGAAGAAGCTCGGGCTTCCATCCGGAGAATGACTTACTACAAGCGTGTAAATGAAGAAATAGTCAAGAAACTTTAGTAGATGAGCAGCTCTAGTTCAAGGTATGCCTCTAGCTATCTAAACTAGGCTATGCAGAGCCAAAAAAAAAAAAAGAACATAAAACACCACTCTTAACAAAAATTACACTGATTTTTTTCATTTCTTCTAATGGGTTCTTCATGGCATATTAGCTCTTTAAGTGGACAACAGACAATTTTCCGTAATCCAGATAATTGCATTAGTGTGGTGTGTGAGGGATGAGATCAAGGAAATGAGTCGCTAGAGATGTGCTGCTTATTTGCTCCATGTGTTACCCTTGTTTTAATTGACTGGGGCAGGAGTGAATTGTCCCGCGTATTGTGGTTGGTACTCTTGGCTCCCGTGGATCTGTTTGATTTTTTCTGTGGAAAATAATTTTCCCATTTCTTGCATATCATTAAAGACTGATGGGCTAAAAGAAAACTGCATGTATACCAACTTTTATGTTTTCTGGCAGACTATTTTTAGAGCTCTGATGTAGCTTTTCGAAATCATATTCAGGTTTCTTGCTGGTTTAGCACCTGTTTCTGCAACCTTAGCTCGCTGTTTTTGGATGCTTATTATTTCTTGGTTGGAGATTGACAATGATGGCAACCTCAGGTATGTTTTAATCAGTCTACATGATAATATATTTGGTTTTAACTGGTATATGTAATCTCGGGCTTTTTGCTTGTTGGCTACTTTTCTATTTCTATATTTTTTTTTCATGGTTGCTCCTCGAGTCTTTATATGTAGCTTGGTTGATACGGTCCCCTGCATTGGACTTGCATGTTGAAATATGATAGATGTGAATATTCAAGCACAGGTTGTCATAAAATAAAATTACCTAGCAATAGCTGCCATTCCAATTGTTTCACCACTTTTTAGGGTGTTTAGCCAGAAACTCCGATTGGGTAGTTGGTATTCTGAAACTCATCTGCCGCTAAGAAAGTCTTGCTCACTTAGATGTTTGCTTGGAAATAACCACATGACTATGACTTGGGTTGTTGCGATTCTGAAACTCATCAAGTAGTGGTTCGCTTGGAAATGGCCATATGACTCTGTGGATCATAATGGAGGATTGATATCTTCTTCCTTTTCTACTTTATGAGTAAAGTAGTCAAATTAAGTGGGGACTGGGGTCAAATAATTCTGCATCTGTCATCCGCATGAACCTATTCTTTAATTTCAAGTCATCTATGATTGTTGGGAGGTTTTGGAAATAAATATGAATTTTTTTTTTTTTTGGGTAACTTAAAACCATTTTATAGAACAAACAAACTCAACAAACAGGGCAAATCTTTACAGCCAATAGATTGCCCTGAGAAAAACCAACCAAACATGAAGCAAAACCTACCCATGCGACAACAAGCACTGCCACAATTATGGCCTAAAAATCCTTGGACTTAATTGCCAAAAATTAAAACCAGCAGCCTATTCTCATCAGTGGACTTGACACCACGCCAAGAGCAAAGACATGCTCTAACTTCATCAATGATCTTATCACCTAGCATAGAAGCTGGAGTAGCCCTTCCGTAATTATGAATTGCTAATTCATACATGATGAAACCAGGTTATGACTTATGAAAGCTTGATAATTTATGTATTTTGGTTTCCGAGTTGATTTAGAAACTTGATAATCTTTAATAGATGGCGTTAAGTACTGTGTGCAGTTTGATTTGGATACTTGTTGACCTTTAATAAATGGTGTTTACTTTGTAAAGTTTGGCTTCTGGGTTAAAGATACTAAACTGTTTGTAGATGTGTAGTACTGATTTGAGGCACTTGCCAGCAGTAATTTAGGCTTGGTTAGGCTTAATTTTTTCCGATTGTTTTCCTCAATCCTGGTCTAATATTTCAGCATTTAATAGACTGGTAAGAATTAAAATCTTTCGGTTTACTGTTCCAATCTTTGCAATATATTTTATGAGCTGGCAGTTTAGCCAGCTTACGCAATTTAGTTTGTAATGGTCTGTTTTTTCTTCTCACAAACAATGTCTGAAGTTTTTTGTGGTGCTTTTCCAGATGTGATTTTGATGGTTGACAACAAGAACAGACTGAAGGATTCCTAACAAAAAACATCCGTAGATGCTTATCTGAGCTTTTGCCTCAACCTTTTTGATTCGCAACATTCGTTATTGGACTCGACTCAACAAATTTAAGGGCAGGAAGTTGGCTGGCTATCTGCGTTTTGTATTTGTAGCTCTGAGTTTGTTATACGGACGGTATTTTTTCCAACAAAAAAGAGTAAAGATTGTACTGTTTGTAATCGTGTGTATAAAAACTATATTCAACCTTATAATAATCTAGAGTCTCTGGAATCTGAATGTGGATCGGATTCAAGTAACTTTTGTGGAATCACTAGTGTAGAGGCAGCTTTGAAACTTGTTTGTATCTTTGTTTCGTTGGAGATGCTGATTCCATAAACGAAAATGATTTCCATTTTATGGGCACGGTTTTGTTTGATATCGCCCGGAAGAAAATTACATTCAAGAATTACGATAACAGTCGTTGAGGCCCGCATATGTACTCAAGAAGGGAATCGGGGATCCTGTAGTGCGGTGTTCAAGCTGTTGATCGCGCAATCATTGGTTGTGATCCCTTGAGAAGCCATGGATGTGGATGTTATAGAATATTTTTAAGCGCTAACTGATTCTTGATCTCAGCAATCATTGTATGCTCAACCATTTTGATGGCTTCTAAGTGAGTTGTTGTAAGCCAAAATATAGCATGAAGAATGACAAAATCCTCTCCGCCCTTGTGCTAAAATCAGTGCTAAATTTTGGCAATGCTATTTTGATGCCAAATATCGCATCTTTTTGGCACTTGACAGGAGAGGTAATTGGAAAGCGGAAAAAAAATTTGGTTATGCTAAAATGATATTGCACTTGTGCAATAATTTTGCCATTTTTTTTTTTGGCAATATGTAGTGTAGCAATTACAAAATGATTTTGGCAGTGCTATTTAGATATCAATTGGAGGACTTGCTCGTGGTGACTAGTGGGTTATTTTTGGACTGGAGTCCACTTTTTAGGTCTCGTCAAGAAAATTTACCATGCTAAAAATCATGTTAATCTGATGCCATTTGATATATCTTTGGAACACATTTATGTTATGAAAAATGAGTTTTGATTCAATGTTTCAGTTTTTTTTTTTTTTAATTAATCTCATTCTTCACAACATAAAACGTGTTTTAATGTATCGAATATTATCTAATGCAAATGCCTTTTTAGTGAGGCTAATAGGGGCCTATAAGGTCTAAAAATTAGTTATTCCAATTATCAAAGTGGGCCTAGGAAGGATCCACAAATGGGCCGGATAGGACGGACCGCGGAGAATCTAATCCTTTTAATTTACCATAGGCTCTTTTAAAGGAATTGTTGCAAGAAAATTTTAGTGAAGTAAAAGAAAATGAGAAATATTTCCCTTTATACATTCATTTGAGAAAGAAGATTATGTGAAAGCCAGTAAACAAATATGATTGTCACAAAATATTTGTTTTCTGCAGGATAAGTTTGGAAGAAAAAGTAACTGTATTGAGAAAGTAAGAGACATGAATCCCATAGCTTTTCTGATAATTGAACACAAAAAAAATGTATTAAAATTATACAACTTTTCTTTTCTTTCTTAGCAATTGAACGAGACCATAAAAGGAAAGGAGATCAAATAATAGTTGTCGATTTACTTACAAATTACTAAAATACAGAAATGATAATGCCAAGAATGCCCACATTTTAGAGCATAAAAATCTTGTCTCTTTCACATGGTAAACAAAAAAATACTCGATGTTGTTTGTTTGCAGAGTGGTCAAAAAGGGATAGCATGCGTGTTGATCCCATCTAGGCTGTCCGTGCTCGGCGATCAACAGCGCAGATCAGTTCGATAATAAAATGGTGCAGATATGTTTAGGTCCGAACAGATCTGAGCAGTTAATCGCTGAGCACGGACGACTCAGACGGGGCCAACACACATGCTGTCCCTTAAGGGAAACCACGCCCCCAGGCTTCTTGAATTACTACATTTCCTTTAAGATTGCCTAATTTAAAAGGCTGTTACGTTTTCTTAAAGCATGGAGATCAATAGGGCTGCAACCGAGCCGAATCGTGCCGAGCTTGAGCTCAATAAAAACTTGACGAGCCAAGCTCGAGCCGAATGTTCTTAGGTTTGACTCAAACTTGTTCACGAGCCTTAACGAGTAAAAAATATTAGATATTTATGCTCTCATCTTAAGTCTAGAACTTCAAATAAAAATTTCATTTTCCACATGAATTAAGTTTATATGTATATAAAATTATAAGCAGGTATTAAAATTTAGGTTTATAATACTTTTGAAAGTTTATACATGTAGAAGTTATAAAATTTTCATTATGTACATGTAAAAGTTTATACACATTCAAGGTCGTATGTGTGATTCTTATGACATATACATATCTACTCAAGGATTGTTTAGTATTCGGCTCGGTTAGGCTCATTTACTAAATGAGCCTAAAATTGAGGCTCAAATTCGATTCGTTTAAGTACTTGAGTCCAACTCGAACGAGGTTTTACCAAGTCGAGCCTCGAACAGTTCACGAACGGCTCAGTTCATTTACAACCCTAGACGTTAGGGCATACAGAAATTTGCAGACAATAATACAGTATTGAAAATTTAGATGGGAAGTTCTATATGAACCAGAGGAAAACTTATCTGTACAAAAGCCTTATATATATTACAGGGGCAGTGAGTTATTCTGATTAAGTATTTTAGGAATTCAGGAAAAGACAAAAACTGAGGCAAGATGCATAACTGCCGGGTTTGATGTGTGTAGGCCACGTAGATACAATACAACAATAACATAACCCATCTAGTCCCCAATCACTGGGATTGGGGGTATGGGCAAGGATGAAAAGCTAATTGTTGTAACTTAAAAGAATATGGATAAATAGACATGAATGGTTATTATTATATTTTGCAATCTAATGAACTCAGACAAATGAAACTCAGAATATAAATAAACTTACTAAACTAAAAATCAGTAATTTTTTGGTAGGGAATCATGAATTGTAAAAAGGAGCAGAAAATAGGTAACAACCTCTTAAAATTGATGTAGCCCCGGAAGACAAGTGCATTATAGAAGTTATAGACATGGAATAGCAGAAGTTGTCTATACATAGCATACCAGTGTCATTTAGTCCTACCATTGTCTTTTGCAACATGGGTTTGAAAGAAGCGAACGCATTCGTCAAACCAAACAGAAAATCGCGCTCACAACAGGTTTCTGTGTCGAAGACAACAACTTGGATTTCACAGGTGGGCCAAACAATAACTAATATGAAGTCTAAATACTGCAAATTCAAGAACACGAGCAAACTGATTGAATGTGGGAATGTCCGGTTGCAGATTTTCAAGTGGAATGGCCCATGTCCTATTCGACATCTTAATTCTGATTTGCTCCAAATCAAAATGTCCGAATATAGCATTCAAATGCTTGCTGAATTCCTAAAAAATGCAGTAAAAGATTAATTATCAAATTACTAAGCCTCAAAGCAGGGTAAAATGTAAGTAGTTAAATTTTGTACTACAAACCTTAACAAGTTGCCTTCCAGGAACATAGCCAGACTCTGCCAAACTGGATTTGGTGTACACCATCCATAAGCACTCCGAACATCATTTTCATCAAAGATTGTAGCATCAAAAACCCATCTACATTCACAACTGAGAACAACTTTGTAAGTAGGTTTTAATCCATGATCGGAATCCAAACTACCCTATTCAACCCCTGGAAGAAATGTCAGAGACCAGGCGGCAAAGTCAATATACAAAACACAGAAATCTAACGAAGAAAGAGCAATTCAAGATCATTGGGAATTAAAATATAAGGTAAGGACGTACCCACAGGCTGATTATCACTCGCGGACAAGAAATTAGGATGGAGGGATTAATTATTATCTCAAAATCAATAGCACATTCACCTAATTTTAATGCAAATACTCCTGCACTCCATTGAAGTAAAGAGTTGTACACCAATGCATTCAGCCAAGCATCCAAGTCTCTCTCATAATTCCACTCTTGCATTGGTCCCAGCAGCAACAAGTGATTGTAGTCGTGCAGAATTTGATCGAAAGGCTTGTAACCAAGATGATTAGAACCCCTGACCCCTGTGAACTGAAACTGCCGCAATTTTCCGGAAGCCAGCAATGTTCTCCACAGGCACATAGTAAAAAGCACCACTGGCAGCCAAATGAGGTGGATGTTGGACATGAATCTAACGAACAAACGGGCCACAAATTGGCATCCTACTGGACGCCAAACAACAAATATTGAGAAAAGATAGAGATTTTAGAATGCCTCAATAGTAAATGCCAGGAAATCATCTCTCCATGCAAAGACAGATTCAGTCCACCAAAAAGTACACTGGCAATTAACTCCAAGTGCACATCTGTTATAAGCCTCTTAAGAGATGATACGGAAGGCAAACATAAACCATGTGAGAAAGATATTGGAAAAAGATAGGGATTTTAAAATATATCAACAGCCAACACTGGGAAATCGCCTTCAGGTGGTTCCCTGCGGAGCTAGTTCCCTTCCGGTTTCTAAAAAACAAGTCACTTCTCCAAGACAAATAGCATCCCCAAACCCAAAAAGGAAACACAAGTTTAATCCATCTCAAAATACACTGCCAATAAACCCCTAGCACACATAAATATTTTATGAAATAATCCCGTAGCTAAAACATAAACCATGATTTCCTGCAGTAAGCAAAAGCAAACTCATATCTACAAACTAAATAAGCCAAACCCTCCCTAAACTGGTGAATCCACTCGTGAGAAAGAGATTTTGACAAACTGGTGAATCCACTCGTGAGAAAGAGATTTCGACAAACACTACTGATAAAATCGTTAAATTCTGTCCTCAGGGAAAACGTAGATGATCAGAAAAACAAACAAAATATGAGCCAAACCCTTACCCATAACCCTGGAAGCCTTTTTCATAGCTAAACTCTTAATGTTAACGAGAGGAAATTCAAGCAATTTAAATGAAGACGCAAATACGAGAAGAATAAGGACCAATTTACATTGAAAACTTCCTTCTTTTCGATAGATCCCATTTTTTGTGTAATACAGTATGAGCTAAGTTCCTTTTGCCCTCCCTATTTAGCCCGAAAAAGACTGTTCGAAAGTTAATGGCACTTGGAACAATCCCAGTATCCAACATTTCAGAAATAAGTAGCAGAGCTTCTTCAGACTTGCCTACTCTACACAGACAAGCAATGAACATCGAATAAGTTCTAAAATCAGGGAATGGACCATTCAACTTTATATGACTAAATACATTCCATGCGTCGACATGCTTTCCACAGTTCATGTATCCACGTATCAGTGATGAATAAGTAACAATCGTGGGTTCACAACCCTCCTCTTTCATTTTCTCGAAAATCTCTACAGCTTTATCTATCTGTTTCTCCTTAAAGAAATGAACTATCAAGGATGTATAGACATGGACAGTAGGATTGACGCCAATCTGCCTCATAGCTTCCACCTTAGCCAGTGCATCTTCTGATCGTTCCATTCTTAGCAGTCCATGAACAATACTTCCGTAAGTATACTGAGCAAGGGTATTTTGGTCCACACTAACCTCATCTACCAATGCCAAAGCTTCTTCTAACCTTCCTGCTCGACAAAGTGCCCTGACGTACAAGGAATAAGCAAGTGGAGAAGTGAAACCAGCTTTTCTAAGCAATTCAAGACAGCCTCTTGCCTCCGATAACTTCCCAACTCCACATAAGCAATGAAGGTAAATTTCTGTCAATTCTTTATCAGGACTAAATCCCACGCGTATCATCTCATGGAATGCCGTGATGGCTTCATCGACCTTCCTACCTTTTCTCTCACAAAGAGATACGACCAAATACTTGTATGTACTCCCGTTTGGTTTACAACCACTGGCTTTCATCTCCCTGAAAATTTTCAAAGCAATATCTGTCAGACCTGCGCGACCATATTGCATTAGCATGATCGTCCATGTATCTGATGTTATGGTGCAACCTTGTCTTCTCATTTCATGAAAGAGGCTTCTTAGGTGCTTGAAATCCTTTGATCGTCCTGAGACTTTGATGGCCATGTTGTAAGTATCCGTCGTGTGGTTATAACCAGCTAGCTTTCCTACCCATGAGAAAAAATGTAATGCGACACCACTGTAAGGCCCACAATTATGTAAGATTTCTGAAACAAGTTCAGGGGTGTACTTGACATTGCATTTTTCCAGAGCTTCCTGAATTGAACACCAATCTTCTGAGGATGAAAAAATTTGACAAATTCTTTGAATATCATGGTCACCATAAGAACTTGGAAATGACTTGAGCAAGTGAGAATCTTTCCTCTTTTCTTCTATTTGGTCGGATTTTAAACTCTTGAACTCCTGGTTACCAGTGATACCAGTACTAGATGTCTTACCTTCTTCAAGGTGAAGTTTAGAAGCTCCCTGCCTTTGCTTTACTTTCTCTATCTTCTCCATTTCTCCTTTTTTCTCCCAATAAGGTCTAACCAAATGGAATATATCACCTGGAATGCTTATGTTAGAATCCTGCATTTTACTTAAAACCTTGACTATTTCCTCCGTTTGCGAAACTTTACAGAGCTCTTTGACGAATACAGTATAAGATTTCTGATTAGCTCTGATTCCGTTCTCCTCCATACTCTTGAGCACTTCCCATGCTTCGGATATACGGTTTTGGCGAATATGACCGGCAACTATAGCAGTTACTGCCACACTATCTAACGGAACTCTTTTTTCCAGCATTTCATGATATATCTCATCAGCTTTTTCAAACTCATTCATTCTGAAGAGGTGTTGCATCAACTCAGTATAGGTGGAAGTAGTAGGTGTATGGCCAGAATCTTTCATGCTTTGAAACAGATCAAAGGCCTTAGAAAAATCATTTCTTCTCAAAAACCCATTTATAATGAGTCCATAAATCTTCCCATCGACAGAATTTCTACTCTTCATAATATCGAAAATTTCCAGAGCATCAGCAGTCCTATTAGCCCTACAAAGCCCTTTCACCAAGGTCTCAAAAATTTCGGCATCAAGGGTTATATTTTTATGCTTCAAGTCACGAATCAATTCTAAGGCTTCTCTTATTCTTCCTGCAATGCAAAAACTCTTTAGCAGGCATGCATAAGCGTGGAGTTCAGGAATCTCACAAAATTTTGCCATGTCTTCAGTGACCGTGTAAGCTGCAGCAATGTCTCCAGACTGGGCTAAGCACTTCAATAGCAGTTTATACAAACCAGCATTCAGACCTATCTCCTTACAAACCATCTCTTTGTAAAATTCCAATGCAATTTCAGCTTTTCCGGCATTACAAAGCAAATGCAACATGTGTTTGTACACCACCGCATCAGGCTCAATATTGGTTTCCCTCATCTTCTCGTAAATCAACAATGCCTTACCAATCAACTTTGCATTTCCATAGTGCAAGATAAGAATGGTCCACGTTTTACAATCCTTCAGACATGAGTTCTTCTCCATCTCCTCCACCAACTCTTCAACCAGCCTAAACTCCTCCGCTTCTCCGGCAATGTAAATCAGCATATTATACGTTTTAGTCGTGTGACAAAAGCCATTTTTCATCTTGACCCAGTTGAAAAATCTTACAGCTAATCGCGGGACTTTAAAGCACCTCTTCAATACTTTCTCCACAACTTCCTCATCAATGTCAAAACCAGCATTTTCCAACTGCTCCTCCATAGGAACACCACCATTTTCACACCTAACTATCCGTGTTACCTTATGAACTAATGGACTAACATCACGATCACCCAAATTTCCCAACTGGGTACCTCCCAAAACCAGTGTATTTTCCTTTTCCACGTCCATACCAAGAGTGGCATTTCCACAAACAGTTGGTACGCTATACGAATGTTCTTCCTTTATCTCAGAATTCGTCAAATGGATTTCCTCAGTGCCAAAAATCCCAGCGATTTCGTCAAAGAGTGCTGCAAAACTATTGGTTTCAGTCTGGTTTTCAGTGTGGGTTTGTTCAGTTTTGCTGGGATTGTGAAGCTTAGATGACTTGGAGTGAAGTGACAGGCACAAAGATTGGAACTTGGAGAGATGAAGGGGAAGAAGATCATTGGAAGAATTTGAAATGAAGGTTCGAAGTTTGAACAAGTACCTCATTACGGTTAACAGCGGTGGCAAGGATTTGAATCCCGTACCGTACCAGCCGGTACGTACAGATTAGTGAGAAATCGGTACTCTAACCCCTTAATACCGAGTTGTCGGAACAGCGTTTTGTCGTCCTCGTCCGGTTGCGGCGGTGGTGGTGGTGGTGACGGAGGTGGAGGCGATGGTGATTGGTGAAGATGATGGCAAGGGAACCCAGCAGAGGAGAAGAGATACAGAGGAGGGAAATGGGAGGAGAGAGAGGAGGGTGAACAAAAAAAGTTTACTAGACAAAAATAATCCAAAAAGTAATCCAAATTTTTATGGTTAATTGGAATATTTTTGTCTTTATTCAAAAAAAACTAAGTTTGATTAATAGTTTTATATTTTTTAGATCTCTCTCGTTGAGACAAACTAACAAATCACAAAAAATCGACATAATATTAAATATGCGAATTTTTTTAATAAAGTCAACCAAAAAAAAAAAACTAGTATGGTGTTTTTAGCAAAACAAAATGAATCCATTTACTCTCTCTTTTGTTGCTAAAAACACCAAACTAGTTTTTTTTTTTTGTTGACTTTATTAAAAAAATTCACATATTTAATATTATGTCGATTTTTTGTGATTTGTTAGTTTGCCTCAACGAGAGAGATCTAAAAAGTATAAAATTATTAACCAAACTTAATTTTTTTGTGAATAAAGACAAAAATAATCCAATTAACCATAAAAATTTGGATTACTTTTGTCTTTAGTACACTTTTTTAAAATTTTGATCCTAATTTTATATACTTTTCATATTCCTCTCGTCGAAGCAAACTAATAAATCATAAAAAAATCGATGCAAAACTAACAAATACAAATCTTTTTTAATAAAGGTAAAAAATAAACCAATTTGGTTTTTTTAGCCAAAGCAAAGATGCACGATTTTTAGAGTTGCCTAAACGGACAGTGCAGATGGAATAACTAATGGATACAGCTGTAAAGCAGAGCAGAGGCATTAAATTTGAGATTTTTATTTTTACTATAATTATCGTGCTTTTATTTAATACCACACCCAAATTTGATTATCCGTCAATCCTAAGCAAGAGTCCGGGTGTATCTCCAATGATGAAAAATTAATGACGACGTCATGAAATTTATTTTATTTAAGTTAATGCTTCGATGAACTTGGATTTACCATCCACCAAGAAAAAAACCAACAAATCCACCCAAATCAATCCATTTGGCCCATTATCAAGCCCAACAAATAAGCCCAAGTTCTAGCCCAATAAAAGCCCAACTTCAGATCCAAAATATCATTTTACAAACGAAATATCACAAGAACAACCGACATAGCACACAGGAGCATGGGCCTCCATGCTGTAAATTGTGATAGTCAAACCTTGCGGACATGACATTATACCTTGCGGACGCAAGGTCAATTTCCAGACAGATTCTGCAGCGTTGCCATGGCTGCCCATGCTCCATTCACTCACCTCCCATCCGATTTCTGATGGAAAATAACTCTTAGAAGCCTCCATGCTGCCTATAAATAAGACCTTAAGTCTCTCATTTCAACACAGAACAAGAATTCCCAAGAAATGCTTGCTAGAAAATCCTTGTTTCCATTGTCTTGTTTTTGTAAATCCCTTTTCCCGAACCCAAAATTCTTTTCCGAAAATCAACCACGAAAATCCCAAAAATATTAGTCCTAAGCCTACCTTCCAAATCTCGCCTTTAATCCAAGTTTTTCAAAGCATTAGTTAAATAATGTGCTTTTCGCGGCGAACGGAGTTATACTCGCCGAATTCGTGATTTTGAGGGGAGTATCCGGACGTTGATCAAAAGAAGTTCAGTCTTCGCCCTTTATTAATTTTTGGTAATATTTCATTTCTCTAAATCTAGTCTCATGCATCGTTAATTTTATTTATTTTTCCTTGTTCCCTTTCCTGTAATTGTCTAAATCACTCTAAAAACATTTTAAAAATCCCATAAACAATAAGTAAAGACTAATCACTTTGATTAGGCGGGATGGATGCATTTTTCAAATAAAACTTTCCCATCCCGTAACTTAGCTCCCGAACCAAGATCACTCTGATTACGACGGACCGGTTGTCTCGAATTTTGTACGTTGAATTCGGTTGCTTTGTTAACCTTAAAATCAAGTGGCGACTCTAACGAATGCGTGTTCTAGTACTTTCAAGGTTTCTCGCGAAGATCATTTTTATGGTTTATATCTTTCATTATGAATTTTAAAAAATATGCAATATATATCTTGTTTAATAAATTTCAATTCTGTTATACAAAGTTTGCATGAAAACTATTACAAATTGAAAGATACATAAGTAATAAAAAATGACACAAATTTTAAAAATGGACTAACAAAGGCGGGCGAATGGAGTAATAAGTAAAAAATGGTAGTTAAGTTGATTTGTGTTACTGTACATAACCTACCCTCTTAGAGCATCCCCAATCCATCTCTCACTCTCTCCATTTTGAAAACTCAAAGAAATGTATTTTTATTGAAAAAGCAATTTTGGAGAAATAACAACTCCAACCTGAATTCTCTTTTTTCATTTCCACAAAAAATAAGAGAGTTGAAATGGTTTGAATTTGCATGGTTTTTGCTATTTCAAAGTGAATTTATACCTATTTAATATTAGGCCCATTTTAAAGATATTATTAATATTATTTTCAAAGATAACAATTATATTTAACTTAGGTATACAATGAAAAAATTAGGCAAAACAGAATTGAAGGTTTAAAGTACTGGATTTGTGTCTAAACAGTACGTACTGGCCAGTACAGAACAGGATCTACAACCTTGATAATGAAGATAGGTTGGAGGGCATGAATTCTCAGAAATGAAGATACAGAGATGGGTAGGAGATGCGGACCCGGGGTGGGTACTGTCTTTTCGAGGATAACATGGGTGTTGGGCCAGGACAACATGAGTGTTGGGCTAATCAAGGTCATCCGTGATTGGCTATAAACGGCTCAAATCTGTTTGGTAGCGAACAAGGGCCCAACACCCATATTGAGTTTGTTGGAGGGCCTATTGGAGTATTTGCTTAGGTAAAATAGCTAAAATGATCCTTTATCTAATTTGTTGCACTTATCAATACAAAACACACGCACACACACAAAAAAAAAAACCCGATTTAGATTGTCAAAACGAACCCGATACAAGCTTGCAAATGATAGAAAATCTGCACCCTAAAACCGGCAAAATTTTTTAAGTGCGACGATTGTTTGTAACGCTCTCACATTCTATGTTGATCTCATAGAGTCCGTGTTAGGTCACGTTTCATGTGTGAGAAATGCGTTACAAATAATACTATCATAGGAGTAACACACGTCCCAAAAAAATTCGCACGCAGTCGGGATTACCCAACCGACAAGCCACGCCCAATTTAAAAGGTTACTAACCTGTCCCTCGCTTCACATCACAGTGCCAATAAAACATCGAGATTGTCCTCGAAGACGAAGAGACGAAAGGCGGTGGCAATGGGTTGGAAGTGGTCCGACGAAGCAGACGACGATACAAGGTCGAACGACGTCTCTGTAAACCTTGACAACAACAACAACAACAACAACAACGCAAACCCTAGATCTAGCGACCGGTGCTCTACAAGAAAGATCGTCAAATCGCAGTGCAGGACCGAAGAAGTCGAGCCAGGAAAATTCATCCGGAAGTGCGAGAAGAGCGAGGAGATCCTCAGGGACTGCCTCGGAAGGTATTCTTTGCAATCTCTCTCTATCTCTAGCTCTTTTAAATATGCAATTTTGGCTTTCATTTCTTTGGTTTTGTTTTTGTTTTATTTTCAATTTTCAATTTGTGCGTGTTATCCTTCAATCGATTGTTGTTTGTAGAGTCTCAAAGTTAGGACTGCGGGTATGTCTGTTACTCGCTTCGTCCCAAATTGCCTATCCAAAAGCAGTGGTGCCGTTTGAACAAATTACATATACTTCACAATCTATAATCATATTCACAATTTATAATTTTTTTTTTTTAATTTGAAAAACTTTGTTCAATAAAACTAATTGGTTATACCAAACAAGATTAATATTACATACTGTATTAAACAAGTGGCTTTGGAGATGTATATCTAGAGGAGAGATGGTGGATACAAGCGGTGTGGTGACCCCAATGCGTACGAGTGGTTCCGGTGGGTGGGCTTCTATGGATGTGGTCATTTTTTATTGGTAGAGTTTTCGAAGGGCATTATTTGGGATTGTGCATATGTTGTTTGTCATACTAACGGGGTGGTAGGTTGGTCAACTTTTGGGATTACTGGTGGTGTGGGGGGAGCACCGGAGTAGGATGATGTGCCCTGTTAGGCGGCTAGCGATAAGAAGGCTACCTTTAGTGGGTAGGGCTGTATGTATGAGGTGTAGCATATCAATCTTCGAAAGGGGGTGCAAGATTGAAAGGTGGAGGATTATGGCCTGCAATGGAGAGCTTATAGGGAATATAAGGGATTGGGAAAGGAGAAGAGTTTATGTTGTGTGTAGTCTCAGTTCATTTGGGGTCATTTTAGGTGAAGTTCCATTATGTTACGTCAAGTTATTATGTTATATAAAAAATTTAAAAAAAAAAAAAAAAAACCCTCCACATTCGTTGGATGGTGAGTTGGGGTATGCATTCCGCGTTCAAAGTTACAGTGTTGATGTATTGTGTACTTTAAGTAAGGATTCTGAATTGATAACGTTATTCACAAATGGATTTTAGTTAATTGGGGATCTCTGCGCAAGAGGAATGCAAGAGGTGACACATGTTATGGATTTTGTTTTGGGGAGAATTGGTGGTGTTTTTGTTAAGAGGACAATCAATGATACTGTATTCAGTACTGAGAGTTATAACAACATGCCTATTTGTTAAAAACAAGTAAACAAACCATGTTTATGCTGTGGCTTGTTTCCACTTGTAGCTTATTGAGCTTCAGATTTGAACAAATATAGGTAAGCAGTTGTAGCTCAAGTAGGTAGTTTTTTTTTTTTTTTTCCAAGTTTCAAACTTATTGGATTTTTCATCTTAAAATCCAAGCTAGGTTTCAGATGCTTCCTATAAGCCTCATGTTTTAAAAGTAAAATTGACTCCTTTTTTTAATTGGAATCAAACAGGTCCGATGTTTGGGTTCTTGAATGTTGGCACCTCACCAAATTCTTTAGCGTGTTTAGTTCAAGTCTCAGCCACTAAGGATGTTATATGGACTCTTTTAATTTGTGCGAGTAACCGTGTCGGACCTCCAACAGTTGGGTAAGCGTCGGAGATATTCGGATCAAACATTCATTTGGGCGAGTATGTGTATGAAATTTCGATACCCTGTGTGTATTATCAAGCATAAAACTTACAATGATATGTGAATGACCATACATATCACCTTTTTAACACAATTCAATCGAGAATAATAAAATCATGTCAGTGAAATAAATATTTATCATCTCTCTTTATCCTTTGAAACTTGGACTAGATAAGTTTGGCATGGACACTTTCCTACACCTGACTCACATACCCAAGTACATGTTACATAGTCCACCGGGGGGTTGGTTTTGTTCCTTTTTGCCCCCTTCGTTGTCGTTTCTGGTAAGATGGAGGGAAGGAATTCCCAATTCAGGGGGGTATGGTCTAGGTTCAACTGTCAAAGGCATCTTATGTATATGAAGTGAAGAATAACTTGGAAGAGTCAAGTGAGTTTGCCCTAGATTTTTTAGTTTTGAATAAGTATGATCTGTGTCGTCTGTTTAATAGTATAGTTTTTTGTATGTCAAGAGGAAGAAGAGGAATTTTTTTTGCAGAATCATATTTTCATTATTTACCAAATAAACGACTTTTCTGTCTTCATGTGATCTGGTTTCTATCAGAATAAGTTCAAAAAAAAAAGAAGAAAAAAAGAAAAGAAGAAACTTCCATGCTAAGGATAGATGAGCGTTCTTTTATGCATCTCAAGTGGCTCATTCAACAATAACGAGGCATGTAAAAAAAAAGTTCAAAAAAAAAAAAAAAGAAGAAACTTCCACGCCAAGGATAGATGAGTGTTCTTTTATGCAGCTCAAGTGGCTCATTCAACAATAATGAGGCATGGTAACTATGGGATAGCAACTCGTTGAGGTAGTAATTGTACGCTAAGGATAGCAACTAAAAAAGGAGTACAATTACTACCTAACCATGGCAGTCGCCTAGCAATTAGGAGCCTCAGGAAGCCTTTAGTACAGAGTTTGATTCCCTCCCGCATTCAAGCATAATTTCTGCATTGGGCTTGTCCATATGAGGCAAAGCCCGACTTTAATTTGGCCCATTGCTAGTGGAGGGGAGATTGGTTCCTGGATTAGTCGGTCCATTACCGAGTTTCCAAAAAAGGTGTATCTACTTTATTTAACCGTTGCGAGACCTGTGGCTGATAATGTTGGACGTATGTTTATCCAGTTGCCCATGTTGTATAGTGTCCGTGTCCCATCTGTGCATCCGTGCTTCTTAGCTCTCATGTATGGTTGTTTTGGAACGTTTTGGGAGTTTCCAATTACGCGACCTGCAGAATTTTTTCATTTTCTGTTAAAACTGCGGTCCCAATGAGTTTTATGTCATTCAGGCCCTCTGAAGTAGTGCAATCCAACCAAGAATTCACTGAAGAAGATGTATCAGAGCAGATGAAGAAAGGATCTTTCCCTCTGGATTCATCTGATCTTGCAGGGCCATTTGACTTCCCTGGTCTGCGCAGCGACATCGAAGCCATCGAACGTAACCTCTTTGGTGGCCTTGGCCGTTTCTTTGAAGCAGCCGAAGAAATGAGAAATGGGTTCTTCAGTGTATTTGGTTCTCCACACCTACACGATGGTGATTCTTCACCGTCTTCATCCAGGAGGCGGGGATTTCCCATCGAAGAGCATGAGTCCAAAGAAGCTTCTCCTAAATTAAACAGTCCTGAATCTGGACATGTTGATATTTCTTCTTTGGCTAGAGATGTCTGAAGAAAAATGCAGTTGAGGCGGTCGCACTGCCCTTTGGTGGTTTTCCTTGAAATAAATTTTGACCTTTTCTTTTAATGCTGTTTTGATGTGAATGCCCTTTACAGCAAATCATGTGTTCTCCAAAGAAGCTTCTGAAACTTTGAATATGCTGCCCCTTGGTGATGCCGTTTCAAGGTATAGCTTTTTTCCCTCTGTTTCTACTAAAAATTTTGACCGTAAAATGGTTATGTTATCGATCTCCAATTTGGTATTATGGTGATGTGTGAATGTTGCTAACATATCATGTTAGGAATTCGCGGAACGTTACACGTGTGTGTAGAACTTAGCGGAACGTTAAGCGTGTGTTTAGAACTTAGCAGAACGGTAAGCGTGTGTTTAGAACTTGTGGAAAGAAATGGAAACGAAAAGAGAGTTTAAAAAAAAAAAATTAAAAAATCACTGTTTGGTTTTCTAGAGAAAAAGAAGAGAGAATTTGAAAGCGAGTTTAATTTTATGTTTAATTTCTTCTTAATTCTCTCTAATTAGCTTCTTCTTTTATTTTCCCTTCTTTTCTCTGGCCTTCTCGAACCCAAAAATCATGGGTTGAAATCATGAGCGGGTTGAGTTGAGTTGAACGGGTAAAACACAAATTTTAAGCAGGTTGATTTGGTCGCTGAGTCAAATTTTTCTAACCCGCCATCAAACCGATCCAATCCGCTATACGTACAGACTACATATATGCATACAATAATAGGCAATATGATACTACCATGTCAATGCTAAGGTGCAACCGTAGCACACTTTCTTAACACTTTATCTAGATGTGGTCTACGTTTTTGTATGGATTATTAGCTATTTGGTTTTTGAATAAGCTATTTTGCGGTCTATGTTTGCTATTAGCTAGTGGTTTTATTCTACTGGTTTCATGACTTGCTCAAATAGTGAAATTCTTCTCAATCCGTTAAACCCGCCTAACTCGTTGAGTCAAAACCGCTAAAAAAATCAACCAACCTGTTGATTTGATTTTAAAGATCGGTGGGTTGGCAGCAGGTTAAGCGTGTATTTTTCAACCTACTCATCAAATACGAGTTGGTTGACAAATACACGCTTGACCCGCCCAACCCGATACACGCACACCCGAGTCATGGACGCCCAATTTACGCGTTGACACATCGTGGGTTAAGTGATGGATGGTGCAATTAGTGTGGTGTGCTGAAGAAGTGTACAAGAGAAATATCAGAAGACTTCCGCGTCTCCCCCATTAAAGGTCTTGCATGTGTTATCAAAAAAGGTCGGTATGCTTTGTATTTGTTGCCTTTTTTTTTTTTTTTTTTTGCGCGCGCGCGTGCGTGTGTCTTCTACTAGTATTTGTTGAAATGAGGGCTATGAACCAAGCGACTCGAGTTATAGCTCGCGTTCGTTGGAAACTTGTTCAAGATTAGTATGCTACATAAACAAATCAAGGTTGAACATTTGTTTGAAACTCGTTAAGATTTCAAACCAAGTTCGAACAAGCTTTTAACTCGGCTCGTTCGGCTTATGATGTAAACAAAAATCAAGCTACTCGAGATTGGCTTGTGTTTGGCTTGATTGAAGCTCATTTGATCAACTCGTCTCATTAAAATCTCATTAAAAAAAAAAAAAAAAAGGATAAGTTTGAACATATTTTTAAAGCTCGTTATGTTTCTAAACCAAGCTTGATCAACCACCTGCTTGGCTCGTTTGTCTCATTTATCACCCCTGTCAAATTGCAATCGTTCCACCACTTCTGACATGAGAACAAGTTATTTCCGTCAGCGGTGGAAACAAATGTTTCCTCCAAATCAATCACAGCGATCCGTGTGTTTGTGCACTACACAATCAAAGTAATGTTTTCTCTTCTCACATTGCTCCCAATAGCAATGTGTGTTGTGCAATAATTGCTTTAAGCTCTTGATTGGATATTGTTTTTTGGGCAACTTTTGCACCGTTTTGTTTTTTCCCAAATTAGGCATCATTCAGTTGCACGGACACAATGAGAAAATTAACTTTTTTCATGTTACCACCAAAGAAAAAATTTGGGACCCACAACTTCAACTTGCTCACTTGAAAAGGAGTATTTTTCTGCAAAATACATCCCGCTAAAAAGTGAAGAATGCTCTAATTTTCCTGCGAAACTCTTCGTCAACGGAGCACATATGGAAAAATGATTTTGATTTTCTTTCAATTCACTTCACTTTACTTTTCTTTTTATCCTTTTTCCCCCAACAACTGAACGAAGCCGTCGTAGTGGTTCACAAGCACTTCTGAGGAAATGTCAAACTCATGGGCATAGTGAGAGATCCACTTCTTATTTTGTCATATGGAGAATAAATTTCCTTGGTAATGCCCAATTGCCAAAGAAAGGGGCACCGAGTTGACTCAGCCAATTTTTCTTTTCTTTTTTGATCTGTGGAAATGGGTAGTCAAATCCAAATGCTGTACTGTAGATAATGCGTAACACTCATGTGATTATACTGTATACATGGAGCCAGAGGGGGATTAACTAGTGGCGGCCACCACCACAAGGTTTTAAAAAAATGCAATTATTATATAGAAATAAATTTTTATCCCCGAATTATATAGACTTGTCACCACTAGATTTTTTTAATCTTACATCCTCATTATATAGTTTCTCTTTTTATTTTTTAAGTACATATTTTCGCCACCACGAAGCTAAAATTCTAGTTCCGTCCCTGACTATATATATAAGATTTCTAGCTTAGTTAGTTGTGTACAAATACTAATATACGCTGGGAGGTTCATGGTTTGAGCTGATGGAACGAAATCGATACTTTTTATAGTAATCTAACTTAATCAATATACTACCATCATACCATGTCGGAAAAAAGAAGAAGAAGAAATTGTGTGGATACTGGGAGAAGAATTTGGGTGCCGAGCAGATATGGGTGAGGTGGTGTCGAGCCCGCATCTCGGCCGTCCAAATCACAATTTCTCCTAACCCTTCTCTTCTCTTTCTCTCTTCTGAACCGTCCAAAACACTTTTGGACGACCGAGACGCGTGCTCAGCACCACTTCATCCATACCTGCTTGGCACCCAAATTCTTCTCGGATCATGGGTTGGTCTTTGCCACTATGGAAGAACAACTTTTCCCCGTTGTAATGGTCGTGTGAAGAACGCGAAATAGAAGGATGAAAAGTAAGGCGTGTTTGGCGGCATAACTTTTTTTCCCTTTTTCTATTGATCCTCATTTGTCAGCACAAGTTTCATCCGAGACAGTAATTGGGAAATTTTATGCACAACCCCTCTTTTTTCTCAGTACCCAAACCCAAAAAGCCTTAAATAGGTGTGAGGCCCACTTTGGCTCTAATGTAATTATCCTGACCGTCTATTTTGTAAAAAAATAATGTATAAATCATTCTTGCAAAAAAATTAAATTGATCAAATATCGATAAGTTCCTCATTTCTATTGAAAACAAGGAATAGTTGAAGCATTTAACCGCCCATTGTTTTCAAGACAAAGCAAAACAGATTCCGATATCCGATTAGCTTGATTTTTTGAATGGTCTAAACATTATTGACGGCTTAGAAGATTAAATTAGGTCCAAGGTGAGCCCCGTTTTTTGGTGTGACCACTGAGAAAAAGGGGGTGTGCATAGCCCCTTGAATGTGTGGCGTTAAAGTGTTCCGGTGCACTACGCGGATATTGTCCGGAAGCCCTGAATAATTGGGCCCATCAAGCAGGGAATAAACTATATATCCACCATTGATTACCAGATGTTCGTAATTAATATGAACCATAGACTGGATAAAGATTCAATCCAAACAATATTTAAAACTTACGGGCACTAGCCGGAGCTGGCAGCCGGCCACCAAAATCCTAAATGACGACACAAATTGCGCCGGCGTGTGCCAGCTAGTGCTGGCCTGGACATTTTGACCTCTATTGGCTCTATATACTTGCACAAATCCATGTATATAGACATTTATAAGGACAAAATTCACTGACCGAGCCAAAAATTAAAATTACTGCAATTCAATAAAATAAAATAAAATAAAATAAAATAAAAATAAACAATATATGGTACCAGAAATTTTTTCCCAAAAAAAAAAAAACCAAACAAACAAAACTAGCTAGCATATGTTGTAACAACATCAATTTTTAATTCCACTTTCCGAAATTATCCTCCACTTTTACTCACTATTTTTCAAAAGGGCAAAATGATAATTGTACAAACTTTTATCCATTAATTTTTCAAAGCACACATTTATCAAGGGACAGTCCAAAATAATTATGTCGACGCTAAAAAAGAGAGACAGAGTGAGTATAAGATAGATACAGTACGAAACTTGTGTCACATGGAACCTTTGTAAAAAAGTTCTCTCTCCCTAAATTAAATTCTACTCCCTCCGTCCCAAATTACTTGCCCTTTAGGTTTTCATGCATTTTGCACCCATAATATAATGTATGAGCATTCATATTTTTTTTTTCAAATTTTTTTACACCAATTTAAAGATCTCATTTAGTAGAAAAAATTGGTGTAAATTTTTTTAAAAAATAATTCTCATAAACATATCGTTTTTTTCCGTGCAAAATGTACGTTTCCTCAAAAAGGGCAAGTAATATTGGACGGAGAGAGTAATAAACTCTTAGTTTTAAACACATAAAGTAAAATAAAATAATGAAGCGAAAGGAAAGTTTGAAGTATTATATAGAAACAACGAATATATATATATATATATATATATATATATATATATATATATATATATAATTTATACTATATACTTGGAAGATTAGGAAAGTGAATTCCGTTGATACTTTCCAACAGAAAAACCGGTCGGGATTTGATTTGTTCCTTTTCTCCCCCTCCAACCGCGTACCGCGTAAACTTCCGAGGTTTGGCAGAGAGAGAGATAGAGAGAGAGAGAGACAAATTCAAAACCCTTGAGAGAGAGAAACGTGGTAAGAAAAAGGCTGAGTACACACGCAGAGACTACTGACCCTTTCTAGTTCTTACCCCCTCCCATCATATATTTTCCACATTTTCTGCCATTGAAAGATCAAATTCTACTTGGGTTTCTCGAAACAACCCTATTTGTTTCTGTTTCCTTTCTTGGGTTGATCTTAGTTTCTAAGTAAGAATCAAGATCAATTGCCTTTTTTGGGTCTGCATTTAAGAGATTGGAAGGGTTTCTCATCTCTTTCCTTTTTTCGGTGTCTGATTCATCTTACGCACACTGAGAAAATCTCTAGGATCACAACGTTTGGCCTTTCGCGAGAAACGACCTCGCGATCTCATGCCACTCGGCCAAACCCTTGGGGAGAGGAAAAACCGAAAAAGCTTGAGAAAATCTCTAGTGTGACAGGGATCAGGACGTTTGGCCTTTGCGAGATACGACCTTGCGATCTCTTAGGGAAAAGCCTTTTAGTTGTCGTCTCATGCCACTCGGCCGAGAAGATGGGAAATACTAACTGTGTTGGATCTAGGCTTTCAAAAGACTGCTTCTTTCAGTCAGTTTCACACACATTCTGGACAAGTCCACCTGATCTGGTTCCGTATTTTACGACCGAAACGACTACGGTTGAGGCACCTTCAGCAGCTACAGGCCCAAATGCTCCTCAACCCTTTCAAAAAAAGCCTCCAGAATTATTGGTGATAGTCACAGAAGATCGACCGGCACAGAATATTAGGCCGGAGCCGTTGGTGATAAAGAAGGAAGAAGAAAAACCATCACAACCCGTTAGGCCAGAGCCCATGAAACCCAGAAAGCCAAACAATGTCAAGAGGACGTATGGTTCAGCAGGGCTACAGGCAGAGTCCGTTTTGAGGACGAAAACCGGGCATTTGAAGGAGTACTACAATCTGGGGAGGAAATTAGGACACGGGCAATTCGGGACAACTTTTCTGTGCAAGGAGAAGGCGACGGGGAAGGAATACGCTTGCAAGTCCATCGCGAAGAGGAAGCTGGTGACGGAGGATGATTTGGAGGACGTGAGGAGGGAGATAGAGATCATGCATCACTTGTCCGGACACTCTAACGTGATCTCGATCAAAGGAGCGTACGAGGATGCTGTGGCGGTTCATGTGGTGATGGAGTTGTGCACGGGAGGCGAGTTGTTCGATAGGATTACTAAGAGAGGGCATTATACGGAGAGAAAGGCGGCCCAGCTTGCTAGAACTATTGTTGGTGTGATCGAAGCGTTTCATTCGTTGGGAGTTATGCATCGCGATCTTAAGCCCGAGAATTTCCTTTTCGTCGATGAGGAGGAGGATTCTGCTCTTAAGACGATAGACTTTGGGCTATCAGTATTCTTTAAGCCAGGTATGTTCTTGAATGTTTTTTGTATCCACTTAATCTTTTTACATCATTTGGTCCGGACAAAATTAGTTTGTTCCGTATGAGGGATCACAAATCGTAACCCTTGTATGGAATCGTGGTAACCCTGGTAACATACATGCCCGGTTCTGAGATTTTCAAGGCCCTAAGCAAGTTTTGAAATTGGGCTCTTTTTGTTTTTATATATTAGTTGTTCAATTGGTGAATTAAGATAGTTTTATGGTTCAGTGACACACAACTTGTAACGTCATTTGGAACCTAAGGTCGTGAGTTCAAACCAATTTTTTTGTAGAACTTCCAAGTTGCTATTTTTTTGTACAACTTCACAGCTGCTCGCGTGTAAAAAATGCTAGTAACAAGGATTGTTCACGCGACCTCGGATGATCCAGAACATTAGTCGCCGATCGCTCACTACACGCATGTAGTAAGCCCCCTCGCTACAGGGCCCCTAGATCCTGTTCAAGGGGGACACAAATATTATCTCCGATACTACAGTCCCCTATTTGTTATTATTCTGGTAAAAGTGGATTTGTTAAGAAAGAAAATGAATTTTGATATGCAACAGGTATTCAGGCATGACTTTGATGATTTTTTCAGATTGTCGGTATATGATACTCACAAGTCATCGGATCTTCTTGCAAGCAGAGATTGAACTTGCACTAATATTAGCAATTTTACGTTACAGGTGAAATTTTCAGTGATGTGGTTGGAAGCCCATTCTATGTTGCACCAGAAGTTCTGTGCATGTGTTACGGTCCAGAAGCAGATGTTTGGAGTGCTGGCGTGATCATCTACATTCTCCTAAGCGGGGTGCCGCCATTTTGGGCAGGTAAGAATTTTCGGATATCTAACGAGAGGATGCGATGGGCTTTCCTTCATTCTTTTTGCCTTTTCCTGATTTCTTTTCTGTGCCCCAGCAACTGTTCTGAATCTTCATTCTATGGTTTTTTGTGGTGGTTATCTGCTGTGATACAGAAACTGAGCAAGAAATATTTGAAAAGGTTTTGCATGGTGATCTCGACTTCTCAGCAGATCCATGGCCTAATATTTCTGAAAGTGC
Organism: Vaccinium darrowii; assembly: GCA_020921065.1. NCBI lineage: Eukaryota > Viridiplantae > Streptophyta > Magnoliopsida > Ericales > Ericaceae > Vaccinium > Vaccinium darrowii. The sequence goes on along the minus strand of CM037161.1, from coordinate 33,763,199 downwards.
AAAAGATCTAGTCAGGAAAATGCTTGTTAGAAACCCCAGAAAGCGGCTAACGGCACAAGAAGTTCTATGTAAGTCACTATGTTGTTTTTGTCAGATCTTTTGATTGATGCTCGTCAAGTCATTTACCTTATCAGAGCTCCTTACCAGAACTATACTGCTTTTCAATGCCATTTTTCGTTTTCTTCGGCAGTGAGGAATCTACGACCCGTATAAAGGCATGAACATGTTTACATTAGATAATAGGTTCAGTATTTGTTGGCCTAAAAACTGGATATGCAAGCTGCAGGGGAACTTGTGATGTCTTACATTAGATAATAGGTTCAGTATTTGTTGGCCTAAAAACTGGATATCAAAGCTGCAGGGGAACTTGTGATGTCTTCATGGCCGTGTTTGGATTTGGATTTGGATTTGAGACGGGATTTGGAAAAGGAGAAGAGAAACTGAGATTCGGCTTCAATCTATTTTAGTATGTAATGAAGAAGAATCTCTTGCCTTTCCATTCACAGACCAAATGAGAGAGAAACATTTTATTCAAAATACCTGGAAGAAAACCTGTTCCCTTCCATTTTGAAGGACTGAGAAATGTTACCCTGATTCGGGTGTGAGTATGGGGTGTGGGTGTATATCTAGCATCCAGGAGTCGGACATCTCAAACCTTGAAATATAGAGGATTCCTTGACATGGTTTGGATATGGACACGGGATACCTGACACAATTCTCTTTTTGCATTGTTTTTGTCTATAAACAAGTGAAAAAAGAAGACAATAATATTTTTATACCAACATTAGGGACCCAATAGTACCGTCTACATATTTTTACGGAGGAAAGCTGGATAAAAAATGTCCGCTTTAAACAGCCGTGTCTGCTTGTAGGCACACCCCTGGCGTGTTGTCGTGTAAACATGGATACTTTGCCCTAGAAGGAGAATCCATGTAACATATTTTACTGAGAAATGATCTATTACAGATGTTCAGAATGCATAGCAAGATGTTCTACGTACTAATTACCGGTCTTTGTTTTTGTTGTTTTTCGCAGGCCATCCTTGGGTTCAGGAGGATGGAGCGGCGCCTGACAAGCCTCTTGACCCTGCAGTCTTAAGTCGATTGACGCAGGTTTCTGCCATGAACAAGCTTGAGAAAATGGCTCTTCCAGTAAGTGCAACTGTCACTTCAACTACCTCAAAAAGTACTAGTATCTCGATACTTATTCATGTTTTTTGTATAATGATGCGCGTTTCATTTCATAAGTTCATTAACATGTCACTTCCTTGAATTCTTGAAATACATACTTTCTTTGTGTTTTCACTAACGTGCTTCATGCATAGGTCATTGCCGGGTGTTTATGTGAGGAAGAAATCGCCGGGCTAAAGGAAATGTTCAAAACAATCGACACTGATAACAGTGGTCAAATTACTTTCGAAGAACTCAAGGCTGGACTGAAAAGATATGGCGCTGATCTCAACGAGTCTGAGATCTATGATCTGATGCAAGCTGTACGTACCATAGAAGAATCCAATCAAACTTAACTTTTAAGAAACTAGATCAAGAAGCCTTTTCTCATTTATATTTTGAAACATACCAAAAAGAATGATCCTTCCTCATTGTTTCGTTCGCCTTCTTTCGACTCCAACGTTGCTATGGTTAAAATGCAGGCAGATGTAGATAACAGTGGCACAATAGACTACGGGGAGTTCATAGCTGCAACATTGCATCTTACCAAAATTGAGAGGGTAGATCATCTTTTCGCAGCCTTTTCGTATTTCGACAAAGACGGCAGTGGTTACATCACCCAAGATGAGCTTCAACAAGCTTGCAAGGAGTTTGGAATAGCGGATTTCCGCTTGGAAGAAATGATCCAAGAAGTTGACCAAAACAATGTAAGTTCATTCAGATAAACATCTGGATGGTTTTTGCATTTCCTGAGGTTATAAATTAAAAACTGATTTCTCTCTTCGTTTCGTTTTCTTATTTTTCTTAACTTGTCATTAACCTTCCTGATTTTTTTTCATCTTTCAGGATGGCTGCATAGATTACAATGAGTTTGTTGCCATGATGCAAAAGGGAAATGCTGCTTTCGGTCCCCAGCGTTTGCAGAATGCAGGTCTCAGCCCAGGTTTTAGGGAGGCAGTACCAGTTTTCTGACACTGATTACCATCTGATTCGTTGGTGCAATCTTTATTTATAGACGATGTATGATCAATTTTTGTGGTATATAGAAAGCAGTCCATTTTTTACGTTAAAATCGACATTTTCATGTTCTTTTTGTGCATAAAATTTGATTCGATCATATTTTTGGTTTCCATAATTTTTCTCCACAATCTTATTACCGAAACTCTACCTGTAATCGGCTCGATTTAGCCTTGTTTAAGATCCGCTCGCTGCCTCGCTTAGTTGTCAAGTGAGAACACATTTTTGTATTAGCACGGTTACGTACCCGGAAAACACACCCAGAATTTAAAAATTGATGACCTAGAATTTGAAAATCAACGGCCCAAATTCATTGCAAATTCTGGGTACCTTTTCTGAGCACCTAGACTTTCTGCTTTTGTATGCTTGGGTTAATTCTCAGTTGCATTATTGTACATTGCATCCTTATCCTCAATATGATAAACAGTGGCCCAGATCGAGCCTACTTGTGGTGGTTTGATTACTTACTTAAATGGGCCTTTGCTTGCTTAAGTGATTGGATTGGATTGGATTGGATAGGAGGAGGATCCTCTCCTGTTTATGAAAATGGACTAGACTGTCTAACGAGCCTATTCGTGGGTCTTTACCTGGACGGGCGTATTTGGATGATGTAAACCATTTATGATTTAGAGCGAGTCGATAACATCAACCACGTCGAAAGCCTGATCGCTTCACGCAGCGGAATTCACGAGAAACTAGTTGCGTACTAGTTCAAACGAAAATAGGTCTCGAATCCACAAGAAGAAAGAAATAACTCTGAATTATATTTGATAAAAAGCTAAATAAAAATAGAGGTTACATGCCCTTTTATAGGAAAAACTAGCAAATCCTAGCAAAAACTTACAAAAAATAAAGTATCCCGAAAATTGGGGAAACTTCCAAAATTGAAAACTAGAAAGAAAAATAAGAATTTTCCAACTGGAAACAACGAAAACGGAATTACACGCTAAGAGTAATTCGTAATCTAATTATTACCTAAAATAGCAAAATGACTAGATTGAAAGCCTAAACGAATGAATTTAGCTGAAATCCACCATCAGTCACGATTAGGGTGGTGAGTCTTGATCGCAACGCGATTCTGCTTCAGCCCACCAAGTTTGGGCCTATTCCGGGCTCGTCGATATATTATCCAAATTGGCAATTTTCAATTAGAAGTTGTTTGGGCTTCTTAGGCTTTGACCGGTCCAATTGATCATAGAATTGGGCCGCTACTTGTTCTGCATCAATCAGACATTGGATAAGATTGAGGAATGAGTTTGTCTTGATATAATGGGTTAAATGGGTTCCGTTTCGGTGTTGTAATCTTATCATGTTTTAAAACGAATGTCTTCCAAAATCATATTAAACGACAACCGATCAACCTGATTTTTTGTGTGACTAAATTGCTTTATCTTATGGCTTATGGGTTCTTATTATAGAACCCAATTTAGCTTTATCTTAGTACCAACTTCTATTTTCCTTATATAATATTAGTAAATTCTATAGCAGTAAGTTATTGTTCAAAGAATGATTAGTGAGGATGAAGCAATTATGCTCTCCAACTATATTGTCATTGTTAAAGATTGTGTTCCAATTCCAATTTGTCCAGGTGTCAAACACCTCGACCTCGTTAAGAAAAGAAAAGAAAAAAAGTATTCCCTCCGTTCCAATATATTTGTTACTAGTTATTTTTTAATCGGATAAATAATATTTCTATTTTTTCATTACCAAAAGGCAAAGGCCAAACACAGAACAGAATCCTTGGGGATATAGCCTTGAAACCCCACACAACTAACTACCAGAACTCACTAAACAAACAGAAGACAAAACCCATAAAGAGAAGGAAACACAGACTTCAGCAATGCCCTGGACCACATAGGGGAAAAAAGCAGGGGTTGGCCCGGTAGTCAAGGTTTGGGACTTGGGAATTTGCTCCTTCCGACTGTTTAAGGTTCTAGACCTCTCATGTGCTACCAACTCCTTTGGGGCCAGTCCATACAAAGCTTTTTTTCGGGTTTAATTGAGCTCCCTGAAAGTGGGTGGTGAGATTGGGCCTCTAGAATTAGTCGAAGTCTGCGTAAGTTGGCTCGGACACCTGAGTTGTAAAAAAAAGACTAACACCTAATGTAAACTAGAGATTGCTAATCCACCAATACTTTCCTCATACTTGTAGCAAGACACCATCAGGCCCTAACATCCCTCTCAACATTGCCAGCTACTAGAGCCTTATCCCCAAACATAGGAAAACAGAGGCAGCAAAGCAGAGTTTGAGCACTAATCCTTGAATAGCAAGGACACATGCAAAGAAAAGATGAGAATGAGATTCATTTGCCTCACTACACAGCACACAAAGTGCCATTGGATATGACTCCCGATCAACATAAGCTATCCTCGGTTGATAGCTAATCATAGGACAATGGACTACCTCCAGTGGCGGAATCAGAAAACTAGTTTGTTGAGGGCACAAAATTATTTTTATTTTCTCCTGCAATTCATAAGGAATATGCATGCTTTCATTCATGCTTCAAATATTTTAAACATAAGAAAATAAAATAATATTTTTTTAAACATTATTATCTCTCACTTTCACAAATGAGAAGTTATCCTAATTTAGGGACTCAAATATAAATAATTTTAAGAGAATTTAGTCTAAAAACTTTCATGTCCTAAGCAAAAGTGTAATTAGTACTAATTTAGTATATTACCATCTTTTGTAAGAGCTCAAACCACTTAGTCTGTCTACTTCATATTAAGAACAAGAGAAGCTGGATTGTGATCCATAATTTTTCGGGTAACATTGCTTCTTTCCCATGGCCATCTCCATTCCCCGTTATTGATGATGATAGACCCCGCCGCCTTGGAATTGAGAAATCTTGTATGGTTGATCACCATTCTTTCTCAAAACCTTTGGTACGAGGGGCTTAGAGGATGCCAATTATCAAGCCATAAGAAAGTAGAATCTTCGTTCCCCCCAATGTATCAGATCATGTTCAAAATGCATTGTTGATTATTACATATGTGTGTGTGTGAATCCGCTTCACCAACGGTGAGGTGTCCTGAAAAAATGTCTATAAATGCTTGAGCATTGCGGTTTTGTTCCACTCCTTGAGAAGCCTAAAACCCAAACCCCTTCCTTTTTTTGGAACACCAAGAGCGGCAGAACCACGAATTCCATTAGACAGGGACATGTTTCACAATAAACTAAAAATATTTACGGTAAAATATAATAAAAATGCTAAGCACAAAAATTTAAACATGCTCCTTTAGTCACAAAAGCATGTACCATAACATATTCAAAAAAAACTTCTAAACATAAGGGCAATAGTCTAAATATTTGTTGCTAATTTTTTTTTACAATTGACTTTGGCGAGTTTCCAATCTTGAGAAATCTACCAGTAGAAAGGATGTCAGAAGTAAATTTCGCTATTTGCCTCGGTGAAATGAGCATTTAATTTTTGATGGGACTCATCGATTTGGTTGAAAACCCAATAACAATACACTAAATAGTCAAATATCCAAAATTTTCAATTCCTCGAACATTTTTGGGACCGTGTAAAAAAAAAAAAAGGAGAAGGGGATAAAAATCGAGGGAGCACGTGACCCCCTGGTCATAAATTGGCCTAATTGGCTTCGCCCCCACACATATTGAGGTCCAGCTCACCTTTGTACTAGCTTGTCGAGGATCCACCTCTTTCCAAGTGAAAGCTCTAAAGAATCCCTTTCAAAACTCTGTGGAAGAATAAAACGGAGCTCCAATAAACTTGCGGCCCGTTTGGATGTCGAATTTGATTTTGGATGAATTTGTAATGAGAGTGCACCCACCTCTTAAGAATGGTGAATTTGTAAACGGAGTGTTTGAATTTTTTTTAGAAGGGGGATATGAAAGGTGGATATAAAGGGATAAGTTGTAAAAAGACTTAATTGCCCCCACTTTATTAGATAAAATAATTTCAATTAATCTTACAAAATTTTAAACCATATTATTAAAAAAAATCCCGAAATTAATAAATACGTTTTTGGACATTGTAATTTCAAAAATTAAATAAATAACGTATGGTATAAATAAATAAAATCAACCAATTAAAAATCCTTTGTGCTAATAATGGTATTTTTTAATATTGACAAAACTTTTTAATTGCTAACACCAAGTACTAATAATAGAGTTGGGGAAATACAATAAATGGAGAAAATTATTCAACTATCGTTTTGCCTTACCATTTGCAACGTGTTTCCGCATCTAAGGATACCCTGATATTTTGGCCCGGGACATGAACGAAATTTGAGAATATAGAAGGGTATGAAGAGGAGCTAATCCCGTGGTGTAGGATAGTTAAGAACTTGTTTTCTTTGGAGCAAAGCTATGGAGGGAAACTCCGACGGCTCATTTCCAAAAAAAATAACATACCCCATGTGGGTCCGAAAACTATTCCCTTTCTTTTTTTTTTTTCCATCGTTTTTGGTAAACAAATGGAATATAAAAAAATACTCCATCACTTTTTGGCATTTTCTTTCATGCATTATGAATGAGAATCCGTAGACAATTTTTATGTCTGTGGAAAACAATTGGACCCCGAGATCAACGGCGGAGAAAAAAGTAGGGCCCAACCACGTTGCAAATTGGTCGTGCCACTGCCATGTCGGGGCCCTACGGTTCATTTTGCCTTCAGGCGAGATGTTATTCAATGTCATGGGCACCGTCGTGTAGTGTACCATTCCTTTTTTCACAACACATTAGATTATCTGTACAGGTTCTAACCATTTTTTCTATAACCAGGTATCTATCCGGGCTAGCACTCGTACACATCGACTAATTTTGGAGACCAATCCCCCCCCCCACCCCCCAAATTAAAGCCCGAGCAAAATTCTGTATCAGCCCCAAAGGAGTTGATAGCACCTACGAAGTTTCGAACCTGAGACCTTAGTCTCAACTCTTAACCACTAGGCCAATCCCTTGGGATTCTGACCATTTTTTAAGAGCAAAAGTCATTTTCTTAGCTTACTATAGTATTATTTTGTCCAAAAAAATTTAGCAAAAGTGCTTCAGCGGTGCTAAAGTCATTATTTAGCCGATACTATTAGCTGTTGGATTACAACCCACATTTCACAGACATTGGATTGCTCGCGATAGCTATTATGTCATAACGCTTACAACAAATGGCCCATGCCATTTCACGGCCAAATTTGGCTAAAGAAATGGCCAAGCCATCATTTAGCTCCCAAAATGTCTTCATGTTAGGGGAGATAATTTCGGTCTTGAAGTCAACATATAGTTTTGGCTCCCAAAATACTCGAAAAGCGAGACTAATACATTTTGTCTTGTACTTGTGTGGTGGATAAAAGATTAGCCCAAGAATAATTTTTGAGAAAATTTTGGGTGCGTGTAGGGTATATACACGTGGTGCCCGGCACCACATCCGAGCCGTCCAAACATGTTTTGGACGGCCCAGATTTGCAATGGGAGTTTTGTAAATTTTCGGACCAAATTTACTCCCACAGATCTGGGTCGTCCAAAACATGTTTCGACGGCTCGGATGTGGTGCCGGACACCACGTGTATATACCCTACACGCACCCAAAATTTTCTCATAATTTTTCCATTAAGATTGAAGGCCCCACTTACAACAATTGCCAAACTTCGAATCTAATTTTATATTTTTATTTTTGGTGTTTTTTTTTTTATCGGATTTGCATCAATCATTTTGTTTGGTTGTAATTGCAAATTTTATCATAATTGTTGATGTTGTGATTGATAAGTATTATTCTGGGGACTTGGATTCTCTCCATTCCCTCCAATGGCGGACACTCTAGTTCTGTCTAATTTCGGATTCGTTTTGGACTCAATTTAATGATCGAGACTGTTTACTTTATCGAGCACCGTTTGTTATGTTTTCACAACAAATTTATTTTAAGAAAACGTATTTCAAAAACATTGCAATAGTCCTGGATCGGAAACTCATTTTCTCAAGATTAATATGTTCAGAAGACATATCAATCAGCATATATCTGATTCATATGATTTTTTTAGCGTGGCTAATGTTCTTGATGAGGAATAAAAAAATGAACAGTCTCTATTATCAAAATGGCTCGAGAGGAGCCCGAAAATGGCCGGACTGGATCATATTTTATTTTCCATTTCTTGATATGGCTTGTAGGTGATACTTGTTTCCAAATGGCTGACAGTACAATAGCTCCAAATTTTCGGTTTCATTAAAAGAATTAAGACCAAAACCAAATAATTGATCAACATAACATGTTGAATGTATTTAATTTTCCTAGCTAACAGCCAGCTCACATGGATATGCATTACGGTTGTTCTCAAGCCTAATCAAATTTGGTCCACTTCATTTCCATGATTGAGCTTCATAAGTAAATCTTGGCTTCCCCTAGGTCAACTATAATCTTTTTAGGGCAAACTTCATTTGCATCCCCTATGGTTTGGGACATGTGTGGTTATATCCTCCCTGATTTACTTTGTTCCGTCTGCACTCTCAGTGGTTTGTGGATTTGGGCAGACGCACCCAATTAACAGAAATAATGCTCACACCGTTAACAGAAATGACTAAAAGACCAATATGCCCTCATCTTCTTCTTTAGCTCTTTTTATTTTTGAAATCTAAACAATCCATCCCTTGTACAAAAAAAAAATAGGATCCTAACAATTCATGTTGTAGTGCTTGACGAGTACTGCGTCCATACCAAAGTTCAAATCGATCGGAAAATGATAACCTCATTGTTGAATAAAATTTATTTTAAAGTAAATTTTCGAATTGAAATTACCTTTTATTTCTAACAAGGACAAGATCACCGATTATTGATGTCTGATCGACACGATTTTTTTACAGAGATACTCTACTCTTTGATTAATATATTATGAATTGCTCAGATTAAATTTTTAATATATTGGTTATATTCAAGAGGCGTCTGAGATACACCTCTGTTTTTAACATGACGGAAATGGATGCGGATGTAATTTTTAAAAACCAAGGGAGTGTGAATGCAATAAAAAGAACAAGAGGGGTTTAACGGCACATCGCCCAAACCACTAATTTTGCCAAAAGATCAAAATTAGCAACATATTAGTAATCTATAAGGACACTAATCTAGAAAATGCGTGCGTAATGTTGCAAATGTAACTGTTGTTCTCCTAAGAAAAAAATATTTAAAAAAATGAAATGTAGGTTAAAGGAGAGAGAGAGCTCAAACGCTAACCTCACGGACAAAGCTGCGCACTTCGATGAAGGTAAATAATGGAAATACCAATAGCTTGTCGCAAACGTAGGCCGCTGCGAAAGCCTTGCACTCCGAGGAAAGTAAATAATGAGAGTATCAATTTTTTTTCCAAAGACTTATAAATGGGAAATAAAAAAAGGTAATGAACCTCTTTGAATGAAATCAACATGGAAGGGAAAAACTTTAAACGACAATCAATTAATAGAAAAGAAATATGGATAAGGAAATGTTAAAAGGCATATATTCTCGTGCATTAAAAGGAAATCAAAGCTTGTTCAAGGAATTCATGTTCTCTTTCAGGGGTGTTCCACTAACTTGGTTTTTTTGGTTTTTTAATTTTTTGGTTTTTTTAGATGTTTTAGTTTTGCAAAAAAAAACTAACTTGTTCCACTAACTAGTTTTTTGGTTTTTTGGTTTTTAGTTTTGCAAAACAACTAACTTGTTCCATTAAACTAGTTTTTTGTATGTTTAGTTTTACAAAAAAAAAAACTAACTTGTTCCACTAACTTGTGTTTTGGCTTTTTTGGTTTTTAGTTTTGCAAAAAAACTAAGTGGTTTTTTGTAAGTGAAATGAGATAGTTTTTTAGTTAAAACAAAACTTTTTTTTTTTTAGCGGAACGGGGCCTGAGTCAAATGGGGACTCAATTAAAAGACAATTAAAACTTGGAAATTAAATTCCCGTGCATCTATTATCGTCGATTAAGGAAATCAAAGATTGTCAAACATGATAGTTACTGTAAGTTGCTAGGTAAGGAAATCAAAGGAACGATGATCTGACAGCTACGATTTTAATATAAAGGCGATCAAACGGTTGTAGAGGTGCTCTTTTGCGTGAGTAGATATTTTCTGCTCTATTTTAATATATAGATTCTTTAGGCTACTACTATGTAAAGAAATCAAAGTAACAATGATCTGACGGCTACGATCTTAATGTAGAGGCAATCAGACGGTTGTAGAAGTGCTCATATTTATATGAGTAGATATTTTCCGCTCTATTTTAATATAAAGATAGGGTGCACTATTATGGTTTGCTATTATGGTTCACTGTTACGTAGGGATGGGTATGGGGAGGGTAGGGGGTGGATACTACTACCTCCATCCCCAATCCCCACACCCATATCAATCCCTATCCCTTCCTCAATCTTCACCGGAGATTTTTTTTTTTTTTTTTAACCTCCATCCCCGAAATTTTTTTATAAAAAATCTCCATACCCTACTCGATCCCCGAAAAAATATCCGAATCCCCTATCCATTCGGGGAGAGAACGGGTTGGATCAGGGAGGGTCGGCCGAGATGGCCACCCCTACTGTTACAGTTTGAGTAGTTGACAAATTTGCTTTTTGATTGGAGCGTTTCTTCTTTCTTTTTATCCTTATCTTGGTAGTTGGAATGAGCAAAGAGTGCTCGAGTGGAATTTGTATAAATATCCATCTAAACTGTGGATAAAAATCTGTTAATCGCGGTTGATTCGCATTGGTTCGATTTGTTCCGTAAGATTTTTGTTCTGGATACAAATTACAATTTCCTAAAACCGTGACTTGCAACTTGGTTCTCTAATTATTGCTATAAAAAAATAAAAAAATGATAACCGATCCGGACACATGTTACACCCCAACAACAGATGCAGAGGAGGGTGAGAGATTTTTGTTCGTAGAAAACTTCAAAAATACCTTCAAACTTTGACCGCAATGGCTCATAGACCTCCAAACTAATGAAATATTAATTGCACCTCCAAACTTTACACATTTACTTCAATTAGACCCATTCCGATTGGATCTGTTAACATGTCTTCCCCCAAAACGGCGTCATTTTGGGGGGCAAGGCAGGGAGGCCGTTTTACATGGTTGTGTGGGGCCCATTTCGGGGGTCCGACACAAGCGATCGAAACTGTCCAATAATTTTAAACAAAGTATTAGAATGGTTTTGTATAGTTTCCGCCCAATCGGATATTTATTACATAAATGATCTAACTCGTTTATTTTTTCATTCAGAACTTAGGCCTTATAATCTGAAAGAATTTTGAAAAAAAAGTTAAAACAATTGTGTGCTCAGTATATTTTTTATCTGAGTCACTAATATCAAAGATCTTGTTTAATCGGCGGCCCTGTAATCAGCCAAACTCATTACAGGGTATAGTGAGGAACAGTCACCGTTTGATGCAGTAATCAATGATAAAGATTTAAAATAAACGTTTTCATGTAAGAATAGTCTCTTGCATGGAAGGGTTTATTTTAAATGTGTGCAGAATCTAATGGCCACCGTTACTCACTACACCCTGTAGTAAGTGTCCTAAAAAAAACTATCTTGATCAAATCATTCTCTCTCTCTCTGTCTGTCTCTCTCTCTCTCTCAAAACAAAATAGTACTCTAAAATTATCTTGGGCAGTTATGGAAGGAGCGTGGGTCCTAAGAGTGGACATTATAGTCCTTTGAAATGCACGTCCCTCTCTTCTCTCTGCGGATTTAACCATCTCTCTCTCTCTCTCTCTCTCTCTCTCTCTCTCTAGCATTTTCTCGGTGGACCCATTAACCACTCTTTCTGCCTTCTGGTTGTAGAGTGTGTTATACCAATCATTCTCTCAACATCGAAGCAAACACCTACATTTCCGACTGCTATTCCAACAACTAATCCACACCCACAAAGCATAAATCAGGTAATTTTCGCTTTCATTAAGAGGGGTTTTTTTTGTTTTTTTGGTGTATCTTTCAATTCTTTTGCTCCAGTCTGATCTTTAAAATGTTACTGAATTCTGTTGGATCTTCAATTTTCATTGATGTTTTCTTGATTTAGTTTTTTGAGTTAATGGAAGAATTGATGTTCTTGTTTGGATTTTTTTGATGTTTTCTGCTCTGTTTGGTAGGAAACACAGATACAATAACTGGGTTTTGTTCTTTTTTCACACTTCCTCAGTAATTCTGGAACAAGAAGAAGCATCTCTGGCCCTTGCTCTTTGGATTGACTCAGAACCAAATTCGGAGGAAAAAATTCCTTTTAAGGGGTTGTTTCTCATTTGCTAAAATCAAGGGTTGATTTTAGCAAATTCACTCTGGTCGTTAGACTCAAACTTATACCAGATTGAGTTTTGCTCAAATTTTTAACCAAATCAACGGAGTCTCTAACTTTTACTCAAATTTCCGAAAGCTTGTTCTACTCTTCAGTCTTCACAATTCAAAATTATCCATTAATGAAGTTTTTACTCAAAGTTATGCTAAGATGCTAAGATTTGAGTTTTTACTAGAATTTGAGTTATATTTTGAGTAATGGCTTGGAGATGCTCAATGAGGAAAGTACCTTATACAATGGAAGACTTTGGAATCTTGGATTATGCATTTGATCCATTGATCCAATTATGTTGCTAAAGGATTTTTTTTTTTGGTTAAAGATTGGTGATGGAGTCCAAAAATGGGATTTCTGAGGAGGATGAGAGGTGTGTTCTTGAGAAAGTGGACTCAAATGAAGACGAGCATCATGCTGATGACAGTGAGAAGGTTCTGGATGTAAATGTGACTTCTAAAAATGCATTGAAGGCTGAAGAAAGCCTTAATTCATCAGGACCTGTAATCAAACCATCAGTTTCTGTTTCAAAGAGTAGAATTTCAAATCCCTCGAAAAAAGCACCGAACGGTGGTAGTTTAAAAAGTAGTAAAGTGGTCAAAGATTTGCCTAATTCCAAATCCCCGGCTCCATTTGCTTGTAACACAAGGCGGAGTATTACTCAAAGTCTATCTTTCCCAGCGAGGGGACTTCGTACTGATGTCATGAAGAAGAGTGCTGACGGGCACCCAATGAAAGCTGATGCTCAAAGTACCAGAGCAAATGGGAGGAAATCTGAGTTTTCTGTTTCAGCTTCAAATGGGTCTCGTGTGAATCCAACTAATAGGCGAAATTCCACTGGACCAAACTCAAAGGAAAATGGTGGGACTTCCAGTCGGCGGACCACTTTACCATCTCTTCCAAGGACTCAAGGGCCTCTAGTAAGTTTTTGTATTTGATAGCCTTTTTCTAGCATTTCTTATTTTCTCCATTTATCTTTGTTAATGTTTGTTTTGCGTATGTTTATTTGTCACAGCATGGAAAATCTGGTTCTGAAAATGGAAATGTGAAGTTACCTCAATCCGAAGTCCCATTGTGAGTCATACTCAATTACACTTAGACTTTTTAAATCTCATTGTTGGTTTAGAAATTTCTGAGTTATTGCACTATTTCCTTGTAACATTTGTCTGGAAATAGATATTCAGGAAAGACCTTTATTTGTACTATGTGTTTAATGGCTTATAGTCATACAAACCTCGTGTTTCTGCAGATCACTTGATGAAGACTCGGAACAAGTTAAAGCTGCATTTGCGACCAAAGAGAATGAAGATGCCCGCTCTACCACCTCATCGTACTATGTTCTTTAAGATTTCTGTCTTACTGTTGTGCTAATCTTTTTGTAGGATATATCTCTTTACTGGTTATCTTTTCATTCATTTTGGTCATGATATTCTGTATTGTCATCAGAAATGCCACTCCTGGTGGGCAGCAAAGGAGCAGTGGCTCAGGATTTTCATTCAAGTTGGAAGAACGTGCTGAGAAGAGAAAAGAGGTGGGATAACGAACATCCTTTCATTTGGTCACCTTTTGTATGGGATTGTTATGAATGCAAGATATCATGAAATTTTGATCTTGTTCCTCAGTTCTTTTCAAAGCTAGAGGAGAAAATACATGCAAGGGAAGCGGAAAAGAGTACCTGGCAAGAAAAATCAAAGGTGGTACTCGCTTGAAGTTTTTTTCTTTTTTTAATTAATTGCCTCTTCTTAAGTTCGGGATAGCTCTGGTTATATGAATTCAGTTTCTCTTTCGGATTATATTCAGGAAAATCAGGAGGCAGAGATAAAACAATTGAGGAAGAGCCTGAAATTTAAAGCTGCACCCTTGCCAAGCTTCTACAAAGAACCCCTTCCAAAAGTTGAACTGAAGAAGGTAAACTGTTCGTTCCGTCATTTCCCGTTTCAGTAGAACATAGTTGCTACAGAGCCCATTCACCCTGAGTATGGATTTTTTTTTTCCTACCACGTTGCAGTTCAACGTGACATGTGAGTTGTTGAAGTTTAGTTATTTTTTCATGTTTTTTCTTCTGCATATTTCTTCTGAATTTATTATTTGAACTGTCAAAGTAGTACGTAGATTCTCATATAGAGTACATGGGGAGTTGTTTTCTGCCAGTCTCTCCCTATGTTTACACTTGAACAAAAGATTACCTCGCTATCTGTTTGTTGCTTCCATAACTGATTGTGTTGAACCTGCTTCCCTCTGAATTGCAAGAAAAAGTAAACAAAACACAACCGAAGTGACATCGGATTTATGATCTTGAACTTGGATCCATGTGCACAAGTATTATGGAAGGATGTGATTTAAGCGGAATCCTCATTAGTCGCAACTTTCCAACTTCAAAGTGTTTGGCATTATTCAAGAACCTATTTTCATTGAGTTTAGTAAAATGGAATTTCTCATGTTTTTCTGGGACTCTGGGTCAACTTGTCACTACATTTGTTGCAGAATGTTTACATTTCCTGCTTACATGACAGAAGTTGGAGGTGATAGACTTCTGGTATCTCCTCCACAGTTGTAGAGCAATGTATTGTATGGACTATGGAGTTTTTCCAGTTGTGCAAAAAAAAAAAAAAAAGTAAAAAAAAATTCAAGGATAACTCCCACGCCGTCTATTCGAAAATAGACCGATCCATGATATTCCATCTAAATCACAAGCTTTCATGGCCAAAGGCCCAAAAGTAATGTCTCATCATTGGTGTAGAACTTTTCAGTGTTCAGGTTTCATGGATGCTAGTTTATGTTAGGGGCACTTCTATAATTGCTCTTTTTTTGTATATTGTGATAACTGATAATCAGGAAATGTGTTTCTAACATGGTAGCATCGGAAAGGTTCTAATGAGCACTAGAAAAAGTCAACTAATTTAATTTGTTTATGCTGTCTTAACTGTTTGGATCTCTGGTCTCTGAGATGAAGTCAGAATTTGTCCCTGTAATCTTTTGACTTTTCTTACCTTTTGTTAGGAAGATCTCCAAGTCCGTGTACCGCAGTCACAGAACTTAAAAGAAATGCTCTTAGCTGACTTCGCTCTTCTAGATGTATAAAGGGCCCATGTCGGGCCGTTGACAGTTGGGTAATGGTATCATATACGTGACCAATGCGTTAGTTGGACACTTGCTTTCGAAGTATATTTAACAATTCAAGTTAACTGTGTACTACGCATTAAATTCATGTATGATGCATGAAATACTGTATGGAATGTGGTCAACACTGTTTAAACTTAGTCTTGGAAGAAACGTATTGAGGAATGAACACATTCCCCGTGCAACTGACATGTGGATTAGGACATGTTCCCGCTCTTCACCCTCGTACACAAGTTCATGTAACAAAAGTTAATACATATGGAGCCTACTGTATAATTTGAGGACAAGATACAGGGATAAACACTTGAAAAAGTTTCCTCGGTGTGATACTTGTCATGTACGTTCACTACCTTAACAAAGTAGGAATTTGTCTGATAATTTATTTCCTCGCGTTAGTGTCTTACAAGTGAGTTCCTATGTGTTTGCTTCCAGATTTTGACACGAAATATTTATAACATGAACTTAATTTATTCGTTATAGGGACAAGGACCATTTCCCTTGGGAATTACAGGCTCTAGGATGGGCTTTAATGGCATCTCAGTTCAAACTAAAACCAGGACAACAATCTCTAGTTTTAATCACTGTTACTAGGGCTGCAAACGAACCGAGCTGCTTGCGAGCAGCTCGTGGCTCGGCTCGTTAAGGCTCGACTGGGCTCGGCTCGGTTCGATAAGTAAACGAGCCGAGCTCGAGTTCGATTTTCAGGCTCGTTTAGTTAACGAGCTTGCTAAAGCTCGACTCGGCTCGATTACATAGGCTTGGCTCGTTTAAGGAGGCTCGTTAAGTAAATTACCCTGGCTCGGCTCAATAAGGGCTCGACTCATTTATGACCGAGCCGAGCTCGAGCTCGATTTTTCAGCTCGTTTACTTAACGAGCCGAGCTCGAACACTACAAAGCTCAGCTCGGCTCGGCTCGTTTGCACCCCTAACTGTTACCCTAGTCGACTAGTTATGCTCACAACGTGCAAACGCAGGAATGGAACTAATTTTGGCTAGGACATTAAGCTTTCTTGTATTAGTTCTAAGAGAAGTAGGGACGACACTTGATATCTAGTCGAACTGCATAAGTAAAATAAAATAGCTTTCGAGCTGTATTCAAGACTCTGCAAGAAACTTGCTTAAAATGAAACTTATTTGAAAAATTCTAAAATTAGCCCATTGGGATATCGTTACGGTTTAAAAAGTGTCTGAAAACGTGAGAAAATGTAAAAGAATGTGTGAAAGTGTATAGAAAAGTGAAAAAAGTACATTGGAGTGTGTCTTTTTTTTGCTGCTTCTTGCCTTATCGTGAAGGATTTAGGAACCCTACTTCTTTTGCCTCTTTCTGTAAGTAACTTGCTCTTTCCTTCTTTGAGCCTATTCTTGTTAACAACTAATATAAATGTTTAAGCTGACACTATAAGAAGTTTGCAATGTTTAGGTTTCTTTTACTTTGCTTCCCCATTGTTTTGCACTTCTGAGACTACATATGTAGCTGGATTCAGATTGAGAATATCATTCTATCAACCCTCTTAGACACCCAATCCCAAGGGGTTGGCAAAGTGATCTTGTCTTGGGACTTAGGGATTCGCTCTACCTAAGGTCTCAGGTTCGATTCCCCTTACCAACAAACTATTGGGGCCACTGGGGGTTATGTCCCGTCGTTACCTCCAGGGCCCCGGAATTAGTCTAGGTGCAGCTGGCCCGGACATCCGGTTATGGAAAAAAAAAAAACTCCTAGACACCCGTAAGAAAAGCCAGCATTTGAGGCTCCCAGCCACTGCATGTTTTGGGGTCTGGGTATGTTGGCCAACTGAATTGTTTCCTTCTTCTTTTTTCCCTTTTAATCGTGTATGTTAATTTTGTAGATACCAACCACACGTCCCATTTCTCCAAAGCTAGGAAGAAACAAGGACCATTCCATTGCTGCAACAAATGTATCCTCTGAAGGTCACAACCAAGAGCAGGGAAAGTCACCGAGAGTTATCCGAGCAAAGCATGATAAGAATGTTGCTGCATCAAAGAAGCCAATAAAGAAGGCCACGGATTCTGTTACCAGTAAAGCAGAAGGAAAGCCAGTCGAGCGAATAAAAGAGACAACCGCAAAAGCAGAAAGCCAAGATCAGAAAACCAGCGTAGGAGAAGTGGAAGAGAGCCAAAAGCAGTTAGTGAATTCCGGTGAAGTTGAAGGCGAGATAGAAATGGATTCTGAAATGAATGCAGATAAAAACAATGGTCCGGGTATGGTTCTATCGGGTCTGGAGATCCAACCCGCTGAAGTTGCTGTTGGAGGTTGAATGCAGGAATTTTGAAACTTGCGTTTATGAGTTTTGAAAGTACTTTCAAGTTCCATTTGTGTTCTGTTGTGAATAGTGTGTTGCTGTGGCGGATCAAAAAAAAAAAAAAAAAGTGTGTTGCTGTGTGTTGACTTCTGAAAAGTTATGCTCCAATTGGTATCTACATGTTCATATGTTGATATTTGTCATTATTTTATTTTAATGAAATGCGTTCAACAGAATTATCAGGCTTGTTCTCAGCTCAGAGATCATAACCACGTCCCTTAAATTTTTCGAAGTCCGCCGGATTTCTCGGGACATTCCGAACCGGCCTATTCTAGAAACATCTACACTTAACTAGAAATTTCTGGAAAAATCTAGACTTTGCTAGAGTTTTCCGGACTATTCCAAAATATTATGGACGATGGTAGAACATGTAGGACTCTACCAGAATATGATAGAATTTTGCGGGCTTCTCTAGAAGCTTCTAGAAGTCTTGAGTTATGCCTTCAATTAGAAGCATCTATGGCTCGATTTCTAAGTGTACAAGTATTCGTAATCAATGAAGTTATATTTACTTATTGTGTTAAACTTTTATAGGATATGGTGAAAATCTGGTATCATTCTTTAGCCTATGTTTGCCTTGTGAATTATTCTTGTTTATTACTCCTAATACAAACAAATAATGGGCCAAGTCACTTTTGTTATTCTTTCCGTGCGATGGATTTCATCCAAATTTTTGCTGTGTTTGTCTACTTTATGTTTCTCCTTTAGTAAACCTTTAGAAGTTTCGTGGGCAACCCCTATGAATCATAGAGTTATAGGAGTAATTCGAAGCAACAAGACAAGAACAAAAGAAAATGAAATCAACCCTGCTAGAGGTGCCGACCACATGGTTACCGATGGGGCATAGAAGACGTATGGGACCCTCTTAGGGGTTTCATACAAATGATTCGATAATCTGAATGAAAAATGAGTGCGTAGAATCAACTAGTTACAGGTATTTGTTTGAGTTGATTTCTCCTGGATCCACTCGAAAAAATATTTTAAAATTTTTGAATGGTTCGATCATTTGTACGGGAACCCTAAGAGGGCCCCGCAATCGGTTCCCTTAGGTTTTTGGAAATGAAATAGTACTACCAATTTTGAGTTCCCGCGAGATCACCGTACCAAAAACCTGTTGTGCCTCTGTTCCCGTGCCTTTTGTTGTCGCGATATTACACAAAGTTATCTTACTCACCTAAATTATTGCTATTATGCGGCTGAAAATACCCGGAAACAGAAGTTGTTTTCCGGTATAGTAGATTTGAGTTATTTTGAGTCGGGGTAAGTATTGAAAATGCAATACCACTTAAGTCTCGTTCCATTAAATGAATTTATTGGGCTTTTGGAGTTTTTTTTTTCCAGGTTTTACGGGACATATCATTCTGCTTGCATATCTCAACTAAAAAAGCCAAGTCCAAAAAGCCAAAATTAGTGGTGTGGGTCCTCAATTATAAGGTCATTCTCCAGTAAATGAAAATAACGTGGAGTAAAGGAAGTAATAGCACAGTTGACTATTTTTTGTGTTTAATTTTGCTTCAATACTGGTGTTTGGATGGTGCTACTAGCCTGGTTTAGATAAATTGAAAAAACTGGTTTTTTGGTTTTTTTGCTTTTGTCCTTATTCAATTTTTTTTTTGCATTTGTTAGTTTTCGGTCGATTTTTTATGGTTTCCTGGCTTGTCTCGACAAGAGGAATCTAAAAAGTATAAAATTATTAGCCAAACTTAAAGTTTTGTGAATAAAGACGAAAAATAATCCAAAAAATCGATTTTTTGGATGTCACCTTCGTCTTTATTTACAATGGATGTCACCTTCGTCTTTATTCACAAAACTTTAAGTTTGGCTAATAATTTTATACTTTTTAGATTTCTCTCGTCGAGACAAGCCTAGAAACTACAAAAAATTGACCGAAACTAACAAATGCAAAAAAAAAAAATTGAATACGGACAAAACCAAAAATCAGTTTTTTCAATTTTCCCAAACCAGATAGTGTCATAAAAAATTGTGTAAGCAATAGTCCAAAACATAACTGTGTTGTGTCATATAATTACATATGGGAAGAGAGAGAAAGAGAGAGAGCCCATAAGAAAGAGGAGAAAAAGGTGGCATGGCACCGCCGGAGGAAGGAGAGAGGGAGAAGAAAGGAGAGAGAAAAAAGTTGGACCAATTTTGTGTACTTTTTACATTTTAACAACGCTATTGCAACATTCTTTACCTTAACAACACATTTTGTTATAATAACACACAAATGGGATCCATTTTTTACACTTTTGTGTCACATAATAACACATTTTTAACTCCACAACTGCGGATGCCCTAACACCTCTAGGTGGGTCCAGTGTAAACCCACTCGTTCAATTCGTTATTGAGACAAATGGCATCTGATTTAGCCAGGCTGTTCAGGTACTCTCTGAAGACAATTCCAGAAAATTTCGACAATAGAGAAAAGGGAGCTTCTATTCGCAGCCCATTTTGGACTTCATACAGCCCGTTTACTAAATAAAACCCTGCTGACGTGGCAAATCAATAAATTTGCTTCATGTAACCCGACATTTTTCCAAAATTGCCCCTTTCCACTCAAAACCTTTTACTCTCACTCAAAACCCTTTATTCTCTCTTCCCTCCTCACACACCATAATCGATACAGACCTCCATCTCACCACAGCCGACTCATCTCCTCACCTCTGGTACTATTCCTCTCTCTCTCTCTCTCTCTCTCTCTCTCTCTCTCCCCGCCACCAAACTGGTCCGCCTCCATCCCAGTGGCGATTATTTTTCCCATTTTCATCCCATCGCCGACGACTAAGAACCACTATAGGTCCGATCAGATCTGGTGAACCGGCGACGAAGAACTGTCACCGATGAAGAACCATCATCTCTCTTTGTCGTTGATGAAGATTTTCGAGCAAAAAACGACCCAAGAGGCAACCCATTGGTTTTTAGATTTCTCAGTCGCTGTTCGTTCGAAACGGAACACACAGTCCCGAAAATCTCACTATATTTCGGTAGTTAATTCCCGAAAGTGTTACAATTTTTTGATAAATTTATGTCCGAAATTATACACATAATTCGGATACAAACTGCTGAATTATGTCAAAAATTGCGGATATTAACTACCATCACCAATTTCTGCTCGATCTGGTTTGAGGTTCGGATATTAACTTCCAAAATTATACACATAATTCGGATACAAACTGATGAATTTTTACACTTCGGATTTAAAATTCCGAAATTAGGTCTAATATTCGGTACATAACTACCGGAAATTGCAAATTATTTCGAACATATATTTATCAAAAAATTGTAACACTTTCGGGAATTAACTACCGAAATATAGTGAGATTTTCGGGACTGTGTGTTCCGTTTCGAACGAACAGCGACTGAGAAATCTAAAAACCAATGGGTTGCCTCTTGAGTCGTTTTTTGCTCGAAAATCTTCATCTCCGAGATATTAGGCTCGCTCTCCACCTCCATGTTTTCCTCTAACTCCTCCGTGGTCTGTATTTGTGCATCCATTGGTGGATTTGGAGTTCGAAATTGCTCCAATACTCTTTGGAGCTCTTCTCCCAAATCTAGTGAGGGAGAAGATCCCTCCATTGATTCAACATGGTTCTCCATTACGAGAGAGGAGAGATGAGGGGCAGGGGAGATGAGGAGAGATGGGGTTAATGGCTAGAGGAGGAGGAGGGATTTTTTCACTGGGATGGAAGAAGTGAAGGAAGAAGAAGATAGGAAGAAGAACTGTGGGTTGGTATGTAGCAATTGGGAGAAAGTGGGGTGGGTTGGTATGAAGTAATTTGAGGGGCTAAATGGTCTTTTCACAAGGAAGGTTTTGGTATTTATTTTGGATGGGTTGTATTTAGGGAAAATGGGCTGCGAATAGACTCACCCTAGAGAAAATAAGGCCCAGCTGATTTGCATTGTTTTTTGCTTCTTCTTTTTTTGGAAATTACTAGCAGTTACTACTTGCATTGAAGAATCCAATGCCAATGGGAGTCCATTTCTGTTTTTTTAAAAAGGGGTAGTCCATTTCTGGGCACGTATTTTTATTGCAAGCCATTTTCTTTGGTTCCTATTTAAAATTTAAAAAATTTAAAATTAGTCTACTAAATTATTGTTAAGGTTTTAAAAAAGTATTGAAATGTGTGAAAGTGTACATAAATTAAAAGAAAAAAATACTAAGGTGGTTTTTTTTAAAAAAATTGCATTTGTTAGTTTTCGGTCGATTTTTTGGGGTTTCTTGGTTTGTCTCGACGAGAAGAATCTAAAAAGTATAAAATTATTAGCCAAACTTAAAGTTTTGTGAATAAAGACGAAAAATAATTCAAAAAACCGGTTTTTTGGATGTCACCTTCGTCTTTATTCACAAAACTTTAAATTTGGCTAATAATTTTATACTTTTTAGATTCCTCTCGTCGGGACAAGCCAAAAAATCACAAAAAAATTGACCGAAAACTAACAAATGCAATTTTTTTTGAATAAGGACAAAATAAAAACCCAAAAAACCAATTTTTTCAATTTACCCAAACCAGACCTTTAAAAATGTGCTATCCTTGCTATTGGGATGAATAATCTCTCATAGGGGTGAGCATGGACCGGATTGGTTCGGATTTGTAATAAACCAAGAACCAAACCACTACCTACGGATTATGAATTTGGTGAACCAAACAAACCCACAAAAGGCATAGAACCAAACCAATCCAAACCATTAAAATACGGATCGGATTCGGTTTCGAACCACGGTTTGCTTAAAATTGAGATATTATTTCCGTAAAATATTTAGAATATTTAAAATTTAGATTTACTACGTTAGGTTTATATAGAATATGAAGAGGTCCTCATGTATAGAAATTTAGGGTAACTAATCATGGTAACGAAGGAAATCAAGGAATAGGAATAGGAATAGGCTATGACAGAATCAGGTATAGAAATTTGGAAAAATAGAAACGTGTTGTGGAATCAAAATTGGAATGGAGAATTTCATCACTGAATTTATTTGCTATGACTAAATAAGTTGTGAATCTTAGGCAAAATAAAATCTTGCTAGAGAAGAAATAAGGGCCACTTAGCCAAAAATCCAAAACATTTGGCAATTTTAAAGGGAAGGACAAGGAACTTTTCCAATTGAACATAAAAACAAAAAATATTTGACATTTTTAAAAGGAAGGACAAGGAACTTTTGCAATCGAACATAAAGACAAAAAAAAAATTAGTGAGATGTTACTAATTTTTAAAAATTCTAAAT
This sequence comes from Vaccinium darrowii, assembly GCA_020921065.1. Lineage (NCBI taxonomy): Eukaryota > Viridiplantae > Streptophyta > Magnoliopsida > Ericales > Ericaceae > Vaccinium > Vaccinium darrowii. The sequence continues at coordinate 33,740,085 of CM037161.1, read as the reverse complement.
TCGAACATAAAATTCAAAAAAATCTCCACCCCACCTCCGGCCGACCACTACCCCACCTTTGGCCGATCACTTCCGACGACCAAAAAATTAGTGAGATGTCACTAATTTTTAAAAATTCTAATTTCGAACATAAAATTCAAAAAAATCACCACCTCACCTCCGGCCGATTACCACCCCACCTTTGGCGACCACTTCCGGCGACTAAAAAAATTAGTGAGATGTCACTAATTTTTAAAATTTGTAATTTCGAACGTAAAATTCAAAAAAATCTCCGCCCCACTTTCGGCCGACAACCACCCCACATCTGGCCGACCACTTCCGGCGACCAAAAAAATTAGTGAGATGTCACTAATTTCTAAAAATTCCAATTTCGAACATAAAATTCAAAAAAATCTTCGCCCCAACTCCAGTCGACCACCGCCCCACCTCTGGCCGACCACGTCCGGCGACCCAAAAAATTAGTAAGATGTCACTAATTTTTAAAAATTCTAATTTCGAGCATAAAATTAAAAAAAAAATCACCACCCACCTCCAGTCCAGTTGACCACCACCCAACCCTTAGCCGACCACTTCCGGCGACCAAAAAAATTAGTGAGATGTCACTAATTTTTTAAAATTGTAATTTCGAAGTAAAATTCAAAAAAATCTCCGCCCCACCTCAGCTGACAACCACCCCATCTTTGGCCGACCACTTCTGGCGACCTATTTAGTGAGATGTCACTAATTTTAAAAAATTCTATTTTCGAACATAACATTCAAAAAAATCTTCGCCCCAACTTAGGCCGACCACCGCCCCACCTCCCGCCAACTACTTCCGGCGACCCAAACGCTACGCCAACCCCATCCCTTGGGTGCTTTTGGTAAAAGAGTTCCTGTGTGTTTGAAGCTTCCGAACACCATCACCTCTCTTTTCGATGGGCAAATTAACTGTAACAGAAAGCGAAAACTAACTCAACTATGCTATCTTACAAGTTCCACATGCAAATACAGCTTGCAAGGAAAGTCGGAGAAAATGGAAGATGTCGTCAAGTGAAAATTACCAAAAAATAATGTCCAAATACAACTTCCGAATACAAAAAATGATCCAAAACAATGTGACGCTTCACTAGTTTGGGTATGGATTGATTGGCATACCCAAACGCGCGCGCGAGAGAGAGATAGAGAGAGAGAGAGAGAGAGAGAGTACGGCGGCATCACCTCAAATTTGGGTACGAATTGATTGGCGGAGTTCGAACACCGTCAATTAGCTGGTAATTCTGCTCGATGAGGAAGTTCACCACGCAATTGCACAGCGATGATGGTCTCCGATGACGCCTCCACTCATCTCAGTAGCGGCAGAGGTGGTAGCAGGGTGGGAGGAGGTCGAAGCCGTCATTAGCGATGCTGTACAGAAAACTAGTAAATACTTATTAGTTTTTGGATGTCCTTCCATTAAATCTGAAAACATGCGTGTCCTTTTCTTGAATCTGAAACAAGGCGTGTCCTATCTTTAAAAGGGGTAAAAAATCTGGTATTTTTGACTAATTTTTCCAAGAAATAATGAATAAATTAAATTAGGAAGTTTGTTGACTATGCCTTACATATATAAATACATACACAAACATATAAATACATATAAATACTAATATATATAAATGGTTCGGATCGAATTGGAACCGGAACCATGAACGTAAATCTACAAACCAAACCATTGACTATGGATTCGAATTCTTTTAAACCAGGACCAAACCACGCTACTAAAAAACCGAACCAAACCAATCGGTTTGGATTGGATTCACGGTTTGACGGGTTTTCTGTTCACCCCTAATCTCTCACCAAGGTCCAGTTTGTTTAGCGAAACTTTAACCTAATACGTCAATACTAAACGGTAGACTTTTCCCATCAAGAACTATAAAGTCAAATACTGTAGGAGGACCTCAAATCTAGGGGTCCCAAATCTAGCGGCGTAGTGAAAATTTTGATAGGGGGGTGGCACTACTCAATAGAGTCCACTAGTTTTTGTTTCATGTTGTTCATAAAAATACGGAAAAAAAAATATTAAGCGCAAAGTCAAGTTTTGTTTGTTCTTTTGTTAATAATAAATAAAGGCTGGATTTAATTATCTCCTAGTCTTTAATTGAAAATTTTTGAGATATTATTTTATAATGAAAATTGTTTATTTTTTAAAGGAAAAATTATTGAAATGATCCATATAGTTTCACCCAAGTTTCGATTTAGTCCTTCTAATTTCAATTTCACTCTAACGAACCCTATAGTTTTAATTTTGGTCGAATTGAGTCCAAACGTTAACTTCCGTTTGCGAATTAGACGGGAAACCAATTTGGGGAATTTTTTGAGAGTCAGACTACTCTTTTCACCCACCCTTCTTCTCCCCCAATTTGTAACCCTAACCCTAACCTTAAATCAAATCCAATCTTTTTCTTTCCTTTGTAAAAAAAAATTAATAAAATGGAACCTAGAAAAAATCTTTTCCTTTTTTACTGTTGGAGGTTTTGATCTGTGTGTTTGAGTTTTGATCCTTTCCAGAAAAAAAATCCTTTCCTAGCTGGCTTTGGGTTTTGTTCCGAAAAAAATCCTTTCCTAGTTGGAGGTTTTGATCTGTGTTTTTTTGTGTTGATGTTCGTCTGAATTGAACTGTGGTTGTGCCGCTCTGATTGGTGTTCGTGTTTGGCTGATTAGGTTTCTTATTGAGGCTAGATTCATGGGACCAAATGTTTGTGTTTGAGTAAGTGATGGAGGTGGAGGAGTGGTACTGGTATTATTGATGTCAATCGGGGAAGAAGACTAGGAAAAAATCAGCCCCAATCGGAGCTGGTGCGGCCCACCACTATCCAGAGAGAAGAGAAGAAGACAACACAGACAACACATAGGAGAAGAAGAAGATCAAGCTAGAGCTTGACGTGGGACCCACCATCACTCTCTGTCTTGGGACGGATCTCTTTCTCTCTCTCTCCCCAAAACCTCAAGCAATTGGGGAAAGTTCGTGATAGGATTTAATTGCTTCAATACAACAGTATGAAGATGAAGTATTTGGTTGTCACTTTACCTGTGTGGTTATTCGTGTGAAAGCTGTGTCAATTTAAGGTTAAGGTTAGGGTTACAAATTGGGGAAGAAGAAGGGTGGGTGAAAAGACGAGTCTGATCCTCAAAAAATCTCCAAATTGGGTTTTTCGTCTAATTCGCAAAGAGAAGTTAACGTTTGGACTCAATTCGACCAAAATTGAAACTACATGGTTCGTTAGAGTGAAATTGAAATTAGAGGGACTAAATCGAGACTCGGGTGAAACTATAGGGACCATTTCGATAATTTTTCCTTTTTTAAATCATTGGTTTTCCATCATTCGTGTAAAAAACTACTCCTACTAAGTTAGATGGAATATTGAGATCCGGAGGTGCTGGTGATCGGCCATGGTGATCGCATCCAAGTCGTCCAAAAATGTTTTGGACGGCCCAGATTCTTCCATGAAAAAATTTGAAACCATCAGTTACCGAGATGAACGGCTCGGATGCGATCACTAGGGGGATCCCAGCACCCCTCTTCCCGAATACAGAGTACCTAAAATCAACTATTAGCGACAATAAAGAAAAATTTTGAACTGGGAATATTGGCATGTGCGACACCATCCCCCACCATATATACCTCCGCGAGCCAAATCTACACTATTTATTTGCACGACTAGTTATTCCAATTTCAAGCCAGCCAGATCATTCCTAGGCTGGTGAAGTGATTAAATCAGAATCTGAACAGGCGCTGTGCAGTAGGTTTTGTGCGCCATGTTGTGCGGCAAAACTACGTCGTTTTGCTCATTTTCCTTGGACATCCATGGGCCCTGTTTGGAGAGTTAATTTTGGGGTTTGATTTTAGGGTTCAATTTTAGGGGATTTAGGCTCTTTGAGGTATGATATAATGGGTTTAGGCACTTGGATATAGGAACTTCGGGTTTAGGCACTTCGGATTTAAGGTTTAGGCACTTTGCTGTGGTTTTTTCTTCCTTCAAACAAGACCTTTTTTTAAACATAAGAGGTCAACTTATATACGTATTGTAGACTAATATATAAGGAAAAATTAACAAATTCACCTTTAAAATAAATAAATAAATAACAGAAATTTATATTTGCAGAAAACTATTCCTCAGTTCCTCTTCAATGGTTAGCCATGGTTTTCATGTAGTGGACCCAAGAAGCATGCCGCATAGCATCTCAGTCATCCAAAAGTGTTTTCAAATGTCTAGATTTGCAAACGCTTTATTACTGGTCACGAGCTTCAGTATTATTCCTAGTTCTAATGATTATCCACCTAATATAAAATAGGGTTGACTTCTTAAAATTTTCAAGAGTACAAATGAGAACTATGTCTGCAGTTGTCCAATCATTGTATTCAGTCTGTTAAAGTTGTAGATGTACGGTAAAAGAATATAAAAAATAGGGTCTCTCTAATAAATCTCTCTCTAGAGAGAAAGATATCTTGAAATTTTGGTTGATCAAATTGAAATGTTGAAAATTATTCCCTTCTATTTACATTTACCACTAAACTACATGCTCATTGTGTGATGAGTATTTAAAGATTTCGAGAGGACTTAAAGCCAAACCAACACGTAGTGTTTCAAGTAAAGTTTGGAGATTGGCAATTTGCTAGCATTGTTTACATGTAGAGATAGATAATGGTTTAACATTGTCATTTGATGACTTTAAAATTTTGAGTGTGTATGTTAGTATATGTAAATTCTCTTAAAGTTCTCCGATTTGTGTATAGCTATATTCACATGAATTCCTTGGTTTCCAAGTGAATAACTTACCTTTGACCGAATTGAAAAGAAATTAATCGATGTATTCATAAGTTGGTCCGAATACTGACCGCTCGAATACAAGAAAACGCTATATTCACATGAACAGATACATGAATAAAAGTGAATAGCGTTCAACAAATTTTATCATTTTCAATTACTCCACTCCGCCAACATTTTTATATGTCATACCTTAATAGCTCAAAACCGGACCAAAACGGACCCGTTACATTTCTACCATATTCCAGTACTAGTTTTTCAATATGACAGCAAGACGTGGGGCCTACTTTCGTGAAACTCTGAACCAAGGTATTAAGCTAAATTTTCACTATGTTCATTGTCACTTTACTAAACCATATGAGTTTTTCGTAATTGTGAATCCTATATAGTGTAGCACCACACTTTAGGATCTGATGTAGAATGAGTGGCGGTCTAATTCTATGATCAATTGGACCAGTCAAAGTCTCTAGGGATGGCAATGGATCGGTTTGGTCTGGGTTTTGCGATTACCATACCTAAATCCAAAGCATTTATCTATACCCAAATCCAAACCGATATCCAACGGGTATGAATTTTAGTGCACCATAACCAAACCATATGGATTTGGATTTGATCCAAACCGCACCATACCCACATTAATATTCATTCCATTAATGAACATATGAAGGAAAAATATTATATATTAAAATAAAAAAGTAACATACTATGTGATTTTACCATTAAACGTCTAAATTCCAACATAATCAAAGGAAATAATTAAATAATAAAATTTTTCTTAAGAGGTTCTTGTAGAGACTCTTGAGATTTTTAAGGGATTTGAGAGGAATAAGGAGGGAGATGAAATGAAAAGTCACTGAAAGTTATGAATTGAAAAATAAAAATTACATGTTTAATATCATATGGATCGGTTTGGGTTAAGCCGAATACTTACTAAGACCAAACCCAAATCCAAACCCGTTGGATATCATGTTTTGAAAACCAAACCCGCCCCATGGGTAGGAAAAAATATAAAAAACCGCTCTGATAAAGTTGGTTTGGTTCGGGTATCCATTGGTTTTGGGTGAAATTGCCGTCCCTAGAAGTCTCGGAGGCCCAAACAGCTTTTAATTGCAAATGCCTAAATTGGCAATTTATCGACGAGCCCGGAATCAGCCCAAACCTCGTGGGCTAAAGCAAAATCTCGTTGTGGTCAAGACTCACCATCATAAAGTCATGACTAATGATGGATTTCAACCTAATTCTTTTGTTTAGACCTTCAATTCGATGTTTTTGCTATTTTAGGAATTATTTGGATTTTCAATTACTCTTAGTGTATAATTCTGTTTAAGTTGATTCCAGTTGAGAAAGTATTATTTTTCTTTCTCGTTTTCAATTTTAGAAGTTTCTCTAATTTCTGGGATACTTTATTTTTTAGTAGTGTTTGTTATGGTTTTCCTATAAAAGAATTTGTAATCTCTTTATTTCAGCAACTTTTATTCAATAACTTTTAATCAATAAACAACTCTAAGATTTTCTCTCTTTCTCTTGTGGATTCAAGAACAACTCATGAATTCGAGTACTATCTTCGTTTGGAAAAGTATGCTAACTATTCTCTCGTGAATTCCGCGACACCATGATTGTAGTATGGCATCTGAGCCGTTATTGTACAATCAACGGCCCAGATTTCATCTCAGCACTTGCACAATCCGAGCCGCCGCACTATAGGATTGTAGTGCAGCACCACACTACAAGATTCCCGAATCCGAGTTTTTCGTGATGACGGTACTAAAGAAAAAAATATATATGTGAAACGATGGTTGGCTTTTCTACTATTTTAGTGCATCTCAAAGCAATAATTGAGTCGATCAAATCCTCAAAGAATTACACAAGGCTGAATTTAGTCCTCAAAACTTTATCTGAGTCAATTTAGTCTTTCAAGTACTGAATTTGTGTCAAGTAAGTACTCTGCAAAAATACCTGCCAAGAAACAAAATATAACCACAAGGACAAAAAAATAGTAATAAATTGTATAAAACCCCACTGCAATTCTTAACAATCTCATATGATGTCATTTTTTTCGTATTAGAGTATGGTTTCCATCTTGACCACGATGTAAGTGATTTTTTTAAGGAAACAGAAATTTATATTCATAACCAAACAATACAAAGCACTCAAGTTCAAAAAGTTCAAAAAAAAACAAAACAAAGCACTCAAAAGGTCCGACTAACAACAAAAAAAACACAAAAAATAAAAATAAAAATCGCCAAAATTTGACAACCACAGTGTTGGAGACCATTGATCCACTCGTGGATCGGGCTGGAGGAAGTAGGAGGAAACATATTAACTATTGTAGGTCACCGCCCCTTCGTCCTACCAAAGCCATAGCTACCAGGTGCCACCATTGCTGTTGCCGGAGAACTCACATATCCATCGCCAAAAGAGATTGGATCTGAGGGCCAAATAGCACAGATCTGAAAAACCAGATCCAGGTCCCCAACATATCTTATTCTCCTAAATGTAAATGATATTTATGAGTATAAGAGATATTGACATATCAAAATCAGAGAATTTAAATAATAGCATTTCTTCAAAAATCATAATTGAATAAAAATAATATAGTATTTTAATAAGACTATTTAAGTTACTTATCAAAAACTAAAACAATCAATTAAAAAGCTGTTTGGGCCTCCGAGACTTCTAGGGACGGCAATTGCACCCAAAACCAATTTAGGCAGTTGCAATTAAAAGCTATTTGGGCCTCCGAGACTTCTAGGGACGGCAATTTCACCCAAAACCAATGAATACCCGAACCAAACCAACTTTATCGGAGCGGTTTTTTATATTTTTTCCTACCCATGGGGCGGGTTTGGTTTTCAAAACATGATATCCAACGGGTTTGGATTTGGGTTTGGTCTTAGTAAGTATTCGGCTAAACCCAAACCCAAACTGATCCATATAATATTACTTATAGGATATAATAAACATGTAATTTTTATTTTTCAATTCATAACTTTCAGTGACATATCAAAATCAGAGAATTTAAATAATAGCATTTCTTCAAAAATCATAATTGAATAAAAATAATATAGTATTTTAATAAGACTATTAAAGTTGCTTATCAAAAACTAAAACAATCAATTAGAAATAAGAAAGCAAGATAAGACATATAATTGTTAATAAAGAAAAACAAATTACTAAACTAGATATTGATCGAATCAGCACCTCTACAAATTCTTCCTTACTCATTGTACAAATGAAGTTAGCACTTCTACATACTAATATGCGCAAAAGAGCTCTACATACTAATATACACAAAAGAGAAAGGAAACATATTTATTTTTAACGAATTACGTGAAGAAGTCATACTTGAAATATCCATATATACTATTGCAAATATATCAAGAATAGTTAGATTTATTAAGTCAAACTCAAGTTAATGTGGAGTAATTGGTTAGAAGGATCCCACTAAACCATTTTTTTTAAAAAAAAATAATAAAACTTTGCAATAGTATAACCTTGTCAACTTTTGAGGTTTGATGTGTAATTAAATTACATAAACATGAAGGATTGCTTTGTAATTAGGAAGAATCACATTGGAAAAATCAGAAATTGTAAGAAAGAAATTGAATCATTTAAAAATATAAGAACCAGATTAAAAGGGAAATAATTTCCGCACCCCCCAAATTGCTAATCGCACTCCTCAGGGGATGCAAAAATCAATTTAGAGTGATTTTCGCACCCTCCAAATTGATTATCGCACCCCCCCAAAATTAATAAACTGGGGAGTGCAAAAGTCGCTCTAAATTGATTTTCGCACTCCTATGGTGGTGCTGTGCGAAAATCATTTTCTAATTAAAACGTACGTATTATTATAGGGATTAAAATATCGCATAAGCCAAGATTGTTTATTTTTTGTTGACTTGAAGTCTTGAACCCCTCAAATTAATAGCGTTGGAACCGCCCTTCATGTTCCCCGAAATATTCAATCCAATTAAAAAAGGTATTCACTAAATAGCTTCAATCTTTTTTTTTTTTTTGTCATTCGTTAATCCTAATCTACTTTATTCTAGGAGATTTGGGGAGGGGATGAGTGATTACGGGTATCGAACCCTGTTCATGTGCATGAGAGTGTAGGTGAGGCACCGACTGCACTCCACTCCGCTTACAAATAGCTTCAATCTTCAACAGTTTGGCTTTGGCATTTCTTTGTGTTAATAGTTTATACTTTCTAGTACCACAAGTTTTTGACATTTGAACACAAATAGAACATGACACAGTGACAACCCGGACAATTTATGCAGTCAAAAGAAAAACAGCACATCCCAGGCCCAGCTGTCCTTCCACGAGCACGGAGTGCACACCACCTGACTTCACTCCCGGGCCTACCTCACGGAATGAGAAGTTGATTAGTGGTGAAAACTTTCTACCGCTAATGGAGTTTTCAGAATAAATTATGTTTTTTTATAGTTTTTAATATGTGATGTATTATAAGACAATGACTTGTCTTAATTTTTTATTGTTAGCGAAACACCCTTTTTAGACTCGATTGGATAAATCCCATGTCCGAGTCTCCGTAGTTTTTATTGGTACTAAACATACTACTAACATAAGTGCAGTGAAGTACCATAAAGATAGTTGTACGATATTACCGGTTAATACTCTTTGACAAAGGTGACGAGATGCACTTTCATTTTGTGTACCCAAAAAAAAAAAGACACGGGCCTACTTACTCGAAACTCTAAAGCAAGCGAATTTTTTCAGTGCCAGTTGGATACCATGTGACGCATTACATTTTCTTTTAACAGCAAAAAAACGTAACTATGTAAGGCGCCTTACGTGATATACCTGCAACACCCCATCACAACCGTTCAATAGTGTTTTGGACGGTCCTGATTTTAAATACACTATTTCCAAGTGAGAATTGATACTCTTACTAGTAAGAGTATATTTAAAATCTGAACCGTGCCAAAGTATTTTGGCCGGCCTAGGTGCGCATGCAAAAGACACCGCCACGTAGTATCCTCTCATCATTGAAAAATTTCTCCTAAAACAATGTGAATTCTATTAAATGTCATTTTCCTTAAATAAATAAAAAATCGTAGTACCCGCTCAGCACTGAAAAAATTTCTCCTAAAACAATGCGAATCATGTTAAATGTCCTTTTCATTAAATAAAAAACATACGCATCAACCTTTCTTTGCTTAGAAACAAGTACAAATAAGAGTGCTTTTACCAGTAAAAACCAATAATCGACAATGATATAAAAACCACCAAATGAAGGACCTCATACCAAACTCTCCCTAGTGAAATTCCACCTACTAGGCTGGCTTTAATAACAAAACAAGCCAACCCCGCCCTCACCATTACAGCTGTGCCGTCCTTTTCCTCATAATACCTCCAAACCAAATTTAAGTCAATTTTCCAAATTTAAGTCACAATTTCATATACACACCAGACACAGATATAAAAAAACAAAAATGCTGAATTTTATGTAAAAAAAAAGGTAGAGAAGAAGAAAGCACACCAACTGATGATTGAGAGGGGAGTTTTATATATACTCTTCACATAGTGTAATTGATATTTTTGCATAAGAGTGTCGGCGAAAAACCGAGGTAAATACATGAAAAAATGATATGTAATTACAGCAGCACTTATTATTAACAAAATAAACAAACAAAAGCCTTCTGTTCTTTGGGTTTTTAATATCCAGGAAAACACTTGAATCTATGATCTCCCCAGTACATAGTTTGGGCAGCGGAATGGACAAAATCATCCTTGTAACTGAGAAAAGAAAGAAATAATGCCAGAATTAGTCGGGAAACGACGGCGTGCTTGAACTGAATTATGAGTGAAGATTATGAACAATTGTGCTTATGAACAATTGCGTACCCTTTTTTTTGCAACGTCGAGTTTCATTGTTCTTTCTTTAGGGTTTTCAAAAAATTTAAGGAGAAAAACTAATCATCGGCAACCCTGCCCAAAAGCCCCCAGCATACTGCAAGCTACTTCCATCAACTTCCCTGTCACACACAATGAGATTCGTATCAGTTCAATAACACCGAAAAACATAGACAAAAACCATAGTCATACAACGAGATATGATATGCACCGTGACTGAATTCCTGAGGTATGATATGCAAGATATGATATTCGTATCAGTTCAATGATCGAGGAGCACGGAAGCGGGTCCAGAACGAGAAATCATGCAATTGAGTCATTGACCCATAAAGAACTATATATGGGTTTGTTTGGGAACAAACGCCATGTGGATGAAAATTTGGGGGAATTAAAGAGGTGAAACACAGGCTGTAAAGGCTAATATTGGAAGATTTGGGGATATGGAAACAAATTATTGGAATCCAGCTTGGGTTTCATAAGCTGTACCTGGCTGGCTGTCAATATCCAGACCTTAGAAAAATTTAAAGCCTGAAAGCGAAATATGGACTTGCTCACATGTTACAACCCAGCAGTCACAACTACACCCATAAAGCCAAACTCAACCACAGGTTGGCTTCTAATTTTAGTCATCGAATCCCATGAAAATAAATATAATTAATAAGCACCGACAAAAACCATTTACACTTTTTTTATCATTACTTTAAGAAAATATACTAGAATTAAATTTAACTAAACTCATTGTTTAATAGTACTAATAAGAATGGCTACAAGCATTAGGCCTGAGAGTTAGTCAGCTTGGATGGACGGTTGGTTTACACAGCACACAATTGATTACAATTGATTATTCCTGGGGTCAGACTCCAAGAATCCAATAAAGTAATTTCTTGTGAATTCTAAGTCTCTGGCGAGGCTAATCGGGGAGGGAAATAGTCGAGATACACGTAACGTAACCCGAACACCCGTAAACTCATGGTTTAATACTAATAAGAATGGCTACACAAGCATTAGCCCCAAGGGGCAGTCAGCTTGAATGGACGGTTGGTTTACACCCCCACACAATTGATTATTCTTGGGGTCAAGCTCCAAGAAAGTAATTTCTTGTGAATCCCAAGTCTTGGCGTGGCTAATTGGGAAGGGAAATAGTCGAGGTGCACGTAACCAATCCCGAACACCCTAACTTTAAAAAAAAAAAAAAAAAAAAAAAAGAGGCTACAAGCATTCAGGTATTGTTCAATTTGTTTGGTATGCTTAAAACTTAAAAGCATATTTTGAGAACAAAATGGACATTACTTGGACTCCCAAACGAATGACTACTACCTAAATTGCAAAAAATGATGATATATAATTTACAATTGATTTTTTTTTTTTTTTTAGAGAATCAAACGTCATCTAAATAGAATCAATTGTAAATTATATGATCATCAATTGTAAATTTAGAGAATAAAATAGAATCAATGATCATATAATTTACAATTGATTCTACTTATTTCTTTAGGGAATCAAACGTCAACTAATCATCCTGATAAAATCCAAATTAATTTCACTATCAAAAAAAGGGGAAAAGGTCAAAAAAAAAAAAAACGCGAGAGGCCATGATTCCATCTGACCCACCACCACCACTGAACTCAACAACACGAATATGCCTTCCACTATGCAATTATTAAGACGCAAAATCTAATCAACAATTCACGACTTTCAACTTTCAACAATCTTAAGTCTTAAGACAAATTTAACCCAACAGAAACCCTCGTTAATTATCAGCCATCAATTTAAGAAATTTTAAAAAATGATGCCCAGAAATATTTTTCTTTATTTATCCGAAAAATTGCACAAATTTTTATTAAAGAGGAGCAATTTGAGACGAGGCAGTGTTTAAAAAAAATATTAATGCAGCCAATGCCATTTTTACGACATTTTGGCGATTATGTGATGTGTCACCGTTAAGAATTTCACGCTGACCAGACACATCACGTGATACCCAAAATGTGGTCATCGGAGTATTAGTGGTCAAGAGCTGTACCTCTATGCGGAGTGGTAACGGTCTTCTTAGCAGCGGCGGGCGGCGGTGTACTCACCGGCGTAGACGGCGTCTCCTCCACTGGAAAAAGAACCGAATCGATCCCCTGCACCGAGATCCTCCCATCCGTATAAATATCCGGATCATACAAGTAGGCTGCCTGATCACCTTCCCCAAACTTCACTGACCCATCCGCCTCCTCCGCCGTCACCTTCATCGGAACCCTCAGCGTGTCATAGCTCACTTTCCCAAACCTCCTCACCGCATTATACATGCTCTCCTCCGTCTGGTACTCCGGTATCAAGTGGTAATAAATGATCTGCTCCGGCGCCCCCGGCTCGCTCAATTGCTCCGTCGTCAATTTCCCCATCGCCTCGTCGTTCGGCGCCAATACAGTCAAAACATACCCTTCCGATACTAACCTCCCCATCTCCGTCGCCAACGACGTTAAATTCACCAAAATGTCAGCCAATTCGTTGTAGCCTCCGTAATGCAGGAGTGTCTGGATGAAATCCTTGACTTGGGCCTCGCCGTCGAAGTGGCCGTGGGGACCGCCCGGTCCCGGGGCGGGTGCCGGGGCGAGAGACGGACCTGGCGCCATTGCATCGAAAATCGGGAGAGCCGGAGGAGATCCAGCCGGTGCTGCCGGGGCGGGGGCTTTCAATCGGTGGGTACGGGGATCTACAACCGGAGAGGATTCTGGAAAAACGGCGGAGATGGAGCGGAGGTTCCTCCTCCGGTTGAATTCCTCCTGTACGGATCTGGGGATGAGTAGCGTTTCGATGCCGTGGATGACACCATCTGGACGGACGACGTCGTCGGGGCGAATGACCTTGGCCAGGTCGAATAAGTTGACGTGGTGGTTAGCGAGGGTTTTGTGGAAGGTGGACGCGGAGGCCGAGTTGGGGAGCTGAGTCGACGCGAGTCGAGTCGGGATGATGTGGTGGAGGAGGAGAGTTTGGAGGGAGCGGATGTTGCCCGGTTCGAGTAGGAACCGCTTGAACTCGGGGTCGAGGTCGCGCTCTAGGGCTTCATTTTTCGGAGCGAAGATAGTGATGTTGTGGCGGGTGACGGCGGCCTCTAGGGTTTGCAAGAGGAGGGCCTTCTCGACGTACTCGGCGAGCTCGGTGTAATGCGAGTCGAGGAGGGCGACCAGGACCGAATTGGAGTTGATTGCCGTCGACGGCGTCGTTGACGACGGCGTGTGCTTTGGGGTGGTTGTTGGGTGGTGGTGGTGGTGGTTTGAAGACAATGCGGCGGCGGAGGAAGTGAAGATGAGGAGGAGGAATAAGAGGCCATAGATCTGTGAATCCATGGCACTCTCTCTCTAGGGTTTGTGTGTGTGATTCTCCCTCCTGGGTTTGTGTGAGACGAAACTTGTTTGAGATGAGATGCGTGGGGAGTCTGGGGGAGTTTTACTTTTTTTCTCTCTCTAGAACTGTGCTTTTCACTCTCTCTCCTCTGTGATTCTCTCTCTCTCTTGGAAGGAGAGTTGGGTCAGGAAGAAATAGAGGAGAGAGAGAGAGAGGGGTTTGCTTTTGAGGGAACAGAGGAATGGACACGTGTAGGGTTGAGATGCAACGCGGAACTACTACTACAACTATGGACTTTGTGGTGAAGGTCTGAGTTCGGACAGGCTGGATGTGGGACCAGTTATTTAGTAGGGCTGTCAGGAGAGAGAATCGGCTTGGCTTTGGCTTTGGCTTTGGCTTGGCTTGGCTTGGCTTGGATGGATTAGCTGGCCTTGAGGAGTATTTCGTAAGCATACACTGGCTTTTGTGTCGGTGCAATGCAATTTTCAGAACAATAAAACGTGTTGACTTTCTGTAAGTAAAATGATTTTGGCACCATATGGCATAATGAAATCTTTTACTCCTATTTATGTTTTTTTGAAATGTGTGCTATGTGTATTTTCACTAAAAGAGTATATTTTAAAAGATAAATTTGACGGTGGTTGTGAAAATATGAGTGACAATTTTTTTCTTTTTCTTGACAATTAGGCTAGAACATTTTTCGCACATTGCGACTAATTTTGAGAGACTAATCCGACCGTCCACTAAAGGGGATTCATTAAAATCAGAGCAAAGTTCTTTATAAACTAAGCCTCAAAGAAGTTGATAGCACTTAATTTGAGATCTTAGGAAGGAATAAATCCCTAAATCTTAAGTCTTGACAACCAGGCCAACCCGTTAGGTTGAATTGTTTCTCTTTGTGGCATGCATTTTCATAAATGCACATATTTTTTTGGGCGTACATTGGGTTTAGTGAATATTTATTGTCAAAAACATGCACAAGCGGTTTAGAAAACATGGAAGAGTTTTTAAAATTCCGGACCGTCGAAAACATGCACAAGGCGATTTAGATGCACCGTCCGTGCATGCATTATTCGTACGCGGGGGCGTGTGTACGAATAACTCTTTTTTTACATTAATCTCCTCGACCATACAAGCATATTACAAAGTATAGAAGTCTTTTTATCTTTTGTTGCTACATAAAATAGCAAATATTCTACTCTCTTTTTTTTTAATAGATTTTTTTTTTACAGTTAGTGATGTAATGATGTTTCAATTGATCCAAGTATTTTAGTTTTTAGATTTCCCTCAACTATACAAATTCAGAAAATATTGTATTTATTCTCAAGCCTAAACAAGTTACCTATAAGGTCAAGAAACTTAAAATTGTATAACCTATGGTCAAGAAGATTAAAATTGTGTTGGCTTCAAACTTTTGTTTTGTATTTTAAAGTTGTAATTGCTTCTTATTGGGACAAAGTAAAATAAAATCACACAAATTCCATAACAGATCAATTTGAGTCTTACTTTTACTAGTACTTTGAAATGTTTTGCAAGTTTCTTGACAAACATCTTCTAACTACCTATAAGATTTTTAAATGGACATGTGGCGCATATGGAGTTGATTTGTGGTAACCATTGTCATATGAGTAATCCAAAAGTAATCTAAATGAAATATTTTTTTTGTCTCTATTTAAAAATTTTGGAAAATGCTAATGGGCACACGTTAAGGTGAAAAAGTCTGTTGAAATGTGTGAAAAGTATATAGAAATATACGATAGTGTATTGAAAAGTTCAAAAAGTGTATTAGAGCGTGTGTGTTTTTTGTTTGTTTGTGTAGCAAGATCCCTAAAAATTTGTGTTTGTTAGTTTTACATCGATTTTTTTGAGGAAAATGACCAAAAAATGGTATTTAAAAGTAATAATTCCAATCACATGGAAAGGTTATTGGAAATGACCAAATTGATGACAAGGAGAAAAGAAATTCCACATAGGTGGTAAGACCTACCTGAATTGTCCAAAATACCCTCTCTCCTTTGAACCCCTAATATTTCCCTCAAAATGTAAAAACCTGGATCGACTTCTTCCCCCTTTCTTTCATTTTACTCGATCCACAGAGAGAGAGCGGGAGAGGGAGAGGCGATCAACCCAGCGACAACCACCACCATCGTTGACGTCGCCACCACCGGCGACTTCCACCATCGACGTAAATCTCTTGGGCGACCACGAAGGTCTCTCTCTCTCTCTCTCTCTCTCTCTCTCTCTCTCTCAAGCGTGTGCGCACGCTACGCTATTTTCCTGGGTTACAAGAAAAAACATTATTTTGAAAATAATACCATAATTGAAAAATCTCCAATTTGAGAAACCCTAAATTGGTACGCTTGCGATGATTGGCTTAGTGAGGATCAGATTCACTGTGCTTGCGTTGATGCCTTTGTTTTGTTTGAGATTGGAAGCTATTTGGATGCCTTTGCTTTGTTCCTCTTCTAGTTTCTTGGGAAATCTTAATTTGACATGTATTGGAAATGTGTCGTGCAATTGGCAAAGTGTTCAAGGAGCACCTGGATGGAGGGCAATGCCACTATCTTTATTCTGTTTTTGTTAGGAAGTTTCAAGCATGTCTTTAAGATAGCATAATGACATTACTTAATAGATTCTTTCACTGTGCTAACATATTTAATAGATACCCAGTTTTCGAAGCTCTTTGTGCAGGTGTATTAGAGTGATTTCATAGCAGTGTCCATCTCATGAAACCAAGTGGTTCAGATTTCTACTACTGCTAGTATAAAGGTAATTACCTTAAATTTACCAAATGGTTTTGCTGCATTTGGAATCATGGATTCTTGCGGAAAATTGCTGGCTATATTGATGAGTAGTGAGATGTGTGTTTCCTACTATACCATATTGTGTGTCTCCTAGTGAGTTGTGCAATTGGGCCACCTTCTTTGTGAGTGGAAATATGTATAGTATAGCAGGTGGAGTGTGAGTTTGAGGGAGATGAAGTTCCCATCTTTGGTCATAGGGCTATAATGAAAAAACAAGAGGGGAAGCGTGAGTTATTCAAGGGGGTATGTAGAGAGAGCACACAGCAGCCCTTGGACTACTTTTTCTTTTCCTTTTGTCATTCTGAACATATGGACTCCATTTTGTTTACTTTGTGGAGTTTGTCTAATCTGGGCTAACATAGCTTCTTTTTGAGTATGTATAAGAGAGGAGGATGCCCACTAGTACCTCAATTCTGGGTACAGTTCTGTAATGTTGGGGCAATTACTGGTGCATTATCTCCCAAGCTATGTTGATAAAGCTTGTAATTTTAAGTTTTATTCTCATTGGTGGAAGCTTAGGTAGAGGGGGCTGTCCTCTACCACTTGTTTGATCCCATTGCATTGAGTTTCCTATCCCAAAGGGGGCTGTCCTCTGGCTTTTGATTTCGTCCATAGCCGAGTTATTCATAGTGAGAGTCCATACAGTCTCATTGGACCATGCCTGGAATAATCTCAGAGCGTGAAATTGGTTATTTATGTGCAAAATTAATCAAGTGTTACGGTATTAGGCTATTAGCAGTCGAAGCTCAAAGGTTGCATAGGTGTACTTAGACCGATGTTATCAACCACTATTGGTGTTTTGAGTGAGAGGTAGTGGTTCTTCATTATTTTTTCAATATGCTACATAGAATTGTCCACGTGCATCGCACGTGATATTTTACTAGTTTTCAAATATTGTCATCCAATTTTGCAGGTGGTCATCCAATCACCTATAGCCTGACTAATTGTGATTTCCATGACTTCAATATAGTGTGATCCAAAATGCTGAATAAAGAGTTTGCTTGTGGAGAATCTTACTCTTGCCGTGCCAGAATCCCGGTATCACTTTATAACAGTTTATGAGTTGGGTTTACAAATCACTTTTGCCTCTTCTCTTATTGATTTCGAATTAATCTTCTACTACTTACGATTGGAGAAATGAACATGTCACCTACTTGAGTTGAAAAGTATCACTTTCATATGAACTGCATCTTCGTAGATAATGACACATGTTATCGATTACAGAAAATAACTGAAGAAACAGAACAGAGAAGGCTAGCAGTCGAGATTGAGCAAAGAAATAACCAAAGTATCATCAAGAAGATGGAAGAGCAAGAACTTGAAGAAGCACATGCTCTACTTCAAGGGCTAAAAGAGAAGAAGCAAGAAAATTACTCTTAGGAAGAAGAGGCAGAGGTGATGGACGAGGATACAAATATGAAGCTTCCAACCAAGAAGGCTAAAAAAGGCAAAAAGATGCTAAGACATAGAGCTTACGTTAGACGATGATAAATATGTTCGGCTCATGCCTCTTTTGTATAATATTTTGTACTTTGTCTGCATTATATTTGCACCATAAATGGAAAAAAATTGCACTCTGTCTCAAATTTAGATTGGTTCTGTATGCATCTAAGTGACTTGCTTGTCTTGGCAGTGTTCTAATAAGTGGAAATGTATGCATCAGTGTTGATTGCACCTTTAATCAAAATGTATTGCACCTCGACTGAAGCTATATTACACCATTTATGGAACTATATTGTATAACTAGGTTAACTAATTTTTCCTCCCGATTAGCTTAAACTCCATAAAGGAAAAAAAATCAGAAATCAAACCCAAAACACGATTGCATTCAATAGCATTGCACTGTAAATGAAAAATCCTTGTACCTTGCAATAAAAGCATTGCAAGATCAAATCAAATCTTTTTGGACGATCTTTTTCAAAATTGCACCGTGCATGCAACAACATTGTACTGTAAATGAAAAACATTTGCACCTTGTAATAAAAGCATTGCACTCATGTTAGTCCAATTTGCCTTGCTATTTGAGATCAAATCAAATCTTTTTGGACGATCTTTTTCAAAATTGCACCGTGCATACAACAACATTGCACTGTAAATGAAAAACACTTGCACCTTGCAATAAAAGCACTGCACTCACGTTAGTCCAACTTGCCTTGCTAGTTGAGATCAAATCAAATCTTTTTGGACGATCTTTTTCAAAATTGCACCGTGCATGCAACAACATTGCACTGTAAATGAAAAACACTTGCACCTTGCGATAAAAGCATTGCTCTCACGTTAGTCCAATTTGCCTTGCTAGTTGAGATCAAATCAAATCTTTTTGGACAATCTTTTTCAAAATTGCACCGTGCATGCAACAACATTGCACTGTAAATGAAAAACACTTGCACCTTGCAATAAATTCATTGCTCTCACGTTAGTCCAATTTGCCTTGCTATTTGAGATCAAATCAAAATTTTTTGGACGGTCTTCTTCAAAATTGCACCCTGCATGCAACAACATTGCACTGTAAATGAAAAACACTTGCACCTTGCAATAAATGCATTGCTCTCACGTTAGTCCAATTTGCCTTGCTAGTTGAGATCAAATCAAATCTTTTTGGACGGTCTTTTTCAAAATTGCACCGTGCATGCAACAACATTGCACTGTAAATGAAAAACACTTGCACCTTGCAATAAATGCATTGCTCTCACATTAGTCCAATTTGCCTTGCTAGTTGAGATCAAATCAAATTTTTTTGGACGGTCTTCTTCAAAATTGCACCCTGCATGCAACAACATTGCACTGTAAATGAAAAACACTTGCACCTTGCAATAAATGCATTGCTCTCACGTTAGTCCAATTTGCCTTGCTCTTTGAGATTAAATCAAATTTTTTTGGACGGTCTTCTTCAAAATTGCACCGTGCATGCAACAACATTGCACTGTAAATGAAAAACACTTGCACCTTGCAATAAAAGCATTGCTCTCACGTTAGTCCAATTTGCCTTGCTAGTTGAGATCAAATCAAATCTTTTTGGACGATCTTTTTCAAAATTGCACCGTGCATGCAACAACATTGCACTGTAAATGAAATAACATGCTCTTTATATGAAAAATTGTTGCACCTTGTAATAACATGACTTGTTCTTTGTTGTCCCAAACTAGCACCATAATTGTCTATTGGAGCAAAGTTTGTATTATAGAATGCAGTCTTAATCCCATTTTTTTTTTTTTTTGGAAACAACTCTTGCTCCTTGCATGAATAAATTTTGCACTTTACATGAAAAAAATGGCACTATTTGACAATAACACTGCACCGAAATAAGGACCATTGGTTTGCCAATTCTACTTTTTTGCATTAGTAAAACAACATTTGCTGGGAGTTGGTTTTGGGGTTTGAATAAGATTTTGGTCCCCAAGAGTAGTCGAGCTACATGAAAAATATTGCACTCTGTTTCAAAATATTTGCATCCATGTTAGGCCAACTTGCTCCGACAGAATATGGTCAAATCAAACCTTTTTTTTTTTTTTCAAAAATTTTGCTTATTGCACTCTATTTTCCATATAATTGCCTAGCCCGACGTCTCAGCGTCTCATCAGAAAATCAACAACCACAGAAATCACCGTTCATATAATTTGATTAGAACAATATCAAATAGGAGTACATAAAACAAGTTATTCATCCATTGATCCCAAAAGGAAATCTTGGTAACTAGATAATTACAATAGTTTTTCTTGCCAACTTCACCACGAAACAACAAAAAAAGTCATAAGCTCAAAGATTACAAATGAAAATCATATAGAACTGGGTTCATTGGTAGCCTTGTCTAATTTGGTCTAATAACTAAGCAACTTTCCATGGGAAATTGTTTCGCTCATTGAATCTTTGGCATCATTGGCTCTCTCCATAGTCTTTTTTCTCTCCCCTGTGACATTGTGCCTTCCATCGTCTCCTTAGCATCACCAGTCATGTCCTTGGCTCGATCTGCCTTCTCATCAGTATAGCTCTTTGCATCGCCCATATTCCCCGAAGCCAAGTTGACCGTGTCACCAGACTTTTCATGACCTATGAGCTACCTCTTTTGCGTCCAATTCCCTTAAATTGAACATCATTGAACTCAGATAATTGAAAGCTATGTAAAAAAAATACATGTCAAGCACAACCAAAATACATGCTATACGCCTAGATGGTTCAGCTTGCAAAAACAGTCGAATACAAGAAAATACATGGAGTGTTCTATAGAAATTGATAAGCATCTTTGTTGTCAACATTTTACTGATAGAAAATCTAAATACCAAGTCCCAATTAAGTAATATCTACCTTAGATGCTAGATAGAAGTCTATCCACAAACAAATTGAAAGGGCTGCATGAGAGTTCAAAACATTATAAAACTAACGAAAGAAAATAACAGCATACAACAACCTTGCACTGTAAATACCCTTCTCATTTTTTAAGCTTAACACACACACCCCCTTCCCATTGTTCCTGGAAATATTAGCTGCCCAAAGTTGCACCGTGCATGTAACAACATTGCACTGTGAATGAAAGACTTTTGCACCTTCCAATAAAAGAATTGCACTCACATTAGTTCAACTTGCCTTGCCAGTGCGAGATCAAATCAAATCGTTTTGGACGGGCAATCTCAAAATTGCACCGTGCATGCAATAACCTTGCACTGTAAATAAAAACCCTTGCACCTTGCAATAAAAGAATTGCACTCACCTTGAAAGTAAATTGAGCACCTTGTGTGAAACAAAATGGCACCATTTGACAATAATATTGCACCGGAACAAGGACGATTGGGTTGCTAATGTTCTTTCTCAATCCCACTTTTTGTATTAGGAAAGCAACATTTGCTCTTTGTATTAACAAATTATGCACCTTACATGTAAAAAAATGGCACCCTTTGACAATAATATTGTACCTGAATAAGGACCACTGGGTTGCCAATGTTTTGTCTCAATTCCACTTTTTGTATTAGGAAAACAACACTTGCTCGTTGTATTAACAAATAGTGCACCTTACGTGAAACAAAATGACACTTTTTGACAATAATATTGCACCGGAATAAGGACCATTGGGTTGCCAACGTTCTTTCTCAATCCCACTTTTTGAAAGGTGCAATCTAAATGTAGGATGTAGGTTTGCTAGAGGTGGAAGAGGATCCGTGAAATTATCCTGTGTAGTTGAACCCTTGGTGGCTACGGTGTACTGTGCCAACCTACAAAATTCTATTGCTCTTTTTGTGAAAAAATATTGCACTTTAAGTAAAATATGTTTGCACCCTTTGAGAATAACATTGCACCCGAAAGATGACGGCTTGCTTGGGGCTTGGCTTGGGTAAGTAACTCTTGCACCTTGTATGACCAAATTATGCACGTTAGGTGAAATAACATGGCACTCTTTTATAATAACATTGCATCAAAATGAGAACCATTGGGTTGCCAATGTAGTCTTAATCCCACCTTTTTTTTTTTTAGAAACAACCCTTCGTTGCTCCTTTCATGAACCAATTTTGCACTTTAAGTAAGATAACATGAGTTGCTCTCTATTTTTCCTAACTAGCACCATAGTGGTTACGATTTGATTTACACCTTGTACGAAATCACATGCTCCTAATATGAAAAATTGTTGCACCTTGTAATAACATGACTTGTTCTTTGTTTTCACAAACTAGCACCATAATTGTCTAAAAAAATTCTCATTGGAGCAATGTTTGTATTCTAGAGTGTAATTATGTTTTCAAGGACAGTGCACTTTGCACCCAAATGAGGACGACTGTGTTCACATCACATTGCATCTAACCTACAACAAGCTATGAATCAGAAAATGCCCAATTCCAAAATACATAAGCAAAAATTCTTTAGTTTCACAATTAGTACAAAACTTACTTGTTTCCCATAATCTTGAACCAAGCCTCAACACACTGTTCAGGGGCAGCAGCTAATAAATCATCTTTACAAGAACAACCCAACTCCATAGGCAACCCACCGGTTTCCAGATTCGTTGCATCAAAGCTCAAGTGACAAATCCTGCAATCCCTCTCACGTTTCGCCAAATGTACCTTCCCCCAGCTTCCAGATCCACGTCCACCACCTCCACCGAACACTCCAAAGCAGAGGATTCCCTCCCCTTGTCCAACAGATTCACAATCTCTTTTTCACTCCCTTCGTTGCCCACGGCAGTGGGTTCTAAATCGACGTGAGACTTGTTATCGGTTGCTGCCATTTTGAAAACCCAGAAAGAGAACCCCTCATGAAAGAGCAGAGAGAGCATAATAGGGACAGTATCGAACCAGAAATCAATTGAAAGCCATAGGACGATGGTTGGCCTCCAGCGAGCGGGCAACGTCGTTTTTGGGTTTTTTCCAGAGGGTTTGATCGAGAGCGAGGGGAGGAGTTTGATCGAGAGGGAGGGAGGGAGGGAGGGAGATGGTGTTCCCGTCGTCAATCGATTTGGGGGCGGGGAGAGGAATAGGGTTTGGTTTGGAGAAAGGGAATACACTGGAGGGTATTTTTGCCAGTGAACGTGAAAAATACCATGTATGTGTCCTATTTTTTTTCCTTACCATGCTTTGGGGATTTTCCAAACCATGACCACCTTTTAGTCATTATTTGCTCTTAGTACCATGTTTTGGTCATTTTCCCATTTTTTTGTAGATTATTGATTCATCTCAATAAGAGGAAACTAGAAAATCCAAAAATTATTATCAAAATTGTTAAAAAGTCCACTAAAGACCAAAAAAAAAGTAATATAACATTTTATGGATTATTGGTTTTTTTCTTTATTCAAAAATTTTTAGTTTGGTTTAATAATTGTGTACTCTTTAGATTCCTCTCGTCGAAATAAACTAATAATTCATAAATAAAAAAAGCAAAACCAATAAATGCAAAAAAAAAAAATTTTTGAATCAAGACAAAATAATAATCCATATAGATTATTTTTGTCCAAACACAAACTTCACAATTGTTTTATAAATCCTTGATACTGAAGCTAGATTGGATGATGTAATACACATAGCTCTTTTATTTTTTTATTTTTTAAAATAACACGCACAGCTCTATGTTACCTCATTCTGTGGACAAACAATAATTTTTTGAAAGACAGACATATTTATTGATTTTTAGTATAGCTATTTATAAATATTTTTAGGGTACGTTATTCATTTGTCCGGGCGAGAGGAATAAAAAATGTATGAAATTATGAGTCAAATTGCAAAAAAATCCAAAGAAGACAACCCAAAAGCACTAAATTAAGAAGTACTCCAATTAAGTTCTCATGGGAAGTTGGAGTCTTTGAAGGGCAATGTCATTTTTGTGGTGCAAATGCAATACAATGGCTGGTATTTCATATCAATAATAATAATTAAAAAAAACTATGATTAACTGCAATGCAAATATCCAATAGACCGGCTCACTACATGCATGTAGTGAGCTCCCCGGTTGAGGCCCTTTTTTTATTTTCTTAACGTAATGATTTTTTGCACTCCACTTTCTTTTTAGAGCTTAAAATTACACATAAGTACTAAAACCAAATTTAGAGTACATTGATAAAAAGTAGACTGAAAAAATATTTTTATATTTTATTTTTACTTCTGTGCATAATTTGAAAACATGGATGTATTGAGTTTGCTTTAAAGCTTTGTGAAGATCGTAAAGCTACTGGATACTTAACGCTGTGTTTGGAACTTTGAGAAAAAAAAAAACTAAATGGAAGGAACATGGGAGAAATTTTTATTATGCGCAAAACTTAAATTTTTTATTTTATCTCCTCTTTTCCTCCAAATCAATCACCTTGGGAGAAAAAAATTTAAATTTCCTCTCATTTCTCTTTTTTTCCACAACTTCCAAACAAATCCTAAAAACTTCAGATTTCAAACCATTTACGATCGATACTTAATGTATATAACTTCAAAGAAATAGTTACCCTTCCCTTCTAGGTTTTTTCCCCCCAAGTCACAAGTTCAAGAGATTAGTATTTGCCAAACTTCGGGGAAGGAAATTTATTCCATCATCTTGGAGCGTAGTCACGTGACACTCAAGACTCTTATTCACTACTCCCTCCGTCTCGAATTTATCGCATACTTACGTGCAAGCGTGCCATTTTTTAATTGCATATTTTTCAATCTACTAATATTTTTTACAATTTAAAAAATTTTGTTTCATAAAACTCGTCGAAGACTATCAAACGAGATTCATATTAAATATTTATAACATTATACATTTGAAAATATAAATAATATTTTTAGGCATCGTGAATAGTGAAAATGAATAAAAAAAATGAATAAAAAAATCGGGACGTAGGGATTACATTTTTTGAGAAGGCCCCAATACTAATATATTGATCTTGCAGAAATATGTGGTGAAAAATATCGTCCAAGTTACAATATGGGGGTCCCAAATTTTTGAAGAACTAGTAATAATTACTTAGAAGGAAGGCCATGCAAGGCCTACAACTTGATCGTTTCGTAACGAATGTGAGGGCCACAAAAGATTGCTCGAGTCAGCTATTAATTAGGGGTGTCTACGGACCCCTTTTTTTAGGTTCCGGTTACCGAACCGCTAATGGTGGATTTTCACTTTCAACATCTGTAACTGTCCGTGAGTGATGCGGCTGCGGATTGATTTGATGGTTTGTAAAACACATGCGGATGAGAGCCGAAAAACATGTTAAAACATAAAGTCAACATGTAAAACCAACTCCCATAAATCTCTCCAACGTTAAATATATTACTTGTTAAAAGTAGGGTGTCCACGGACCGGTTCTTAGTGGTTTCAGTTGGAACCGGAACCGAACCGCTCATAGCGGATTTTCGTTTTCAACATCTGCAATTGTCCTTGAGTGATCTGGTTGCAGATCGGTTTGGTTGCAGATTGGACAGTTTGGCGGATCGGGTGATCCGTTGGGCACCCCTGGCTATTATTTATGGACTGGAATTTTCGGGCCTTTTTATTTTGGAGGACCTTATGGGTTGTAGTACATTTTAATTAAAATTAACCTTAACGAAATTCTCAGAGGACCCTCATGAATTGTGCATTACTACAAATTGGATTTATGGATGGACAAAGTCGAGAGATGTAGAATTCTAGAGAGAGAGTGAGTGGGAGCCTTAGGGTTCCTTTCTTTCCCCCTTTTCTCCTCCCCAACCGCCGCCCCCCATTTCCCTTTCTTCCCCCCCCCCCCCCCCCCCCCCCCCCCCTCCTTTTTTCCCCCTTCTTCTTCCCTTCCTTCCTCCCTTACCCTCAGTCCCCCTAAGATCTTCTCACCCTCTGCTCTCCTCTTTCCATCTCTTATGCTTTTGGGTTGAGATCATTTCTCCCCTGCTTTTGGGTTGAGATCTCTTCTCCCCTTCATTTTTGTGATGCACCATCACCATTTTGGAGGCCCGGCTACATTGGCTTTTGTTGAAGGCGGTGTCAGACGGTGCTTGGCGGCAGCGGAGCGACGCGAGGCGGCGGCAGCAGGTAAGACCCCGCCAGCGGTGGAAGGTGGATGCAAATCTCTCTTCTCTGGAACCCGGTCTTGGTTGGCTTTGGGTTGATCGCTGCGTTGCTGCTCTTCATTTTGGTTGTATGTTGTATTTGTTATTTGCTTTCCGATGTACCAAAAAAAAAAAAAAAACAAATTGGATTTGGTGGTTCATTATTGTGGAGGACTGCTTACGCATGGATTGTCTATTTTGGGCCTTGAAGACTATTTTTGGACGAGGCAATTACGGGCCGGTCACGTTTCTAATGGGCAAACACCGACAGCTCCATAGCAAAAGTGCAAATGCACGGAAAACTCCTGGGCAATGCTAAGAGAGGACGTGAAAATTGTTCCCTCTCTCTCCCTCTCCTCTTTTTTTTTTTCTTTTTTTTAACTTTTAATTTTAAAACCTCAAATCCTATGAAAGTGTTTAAACCCTAAGGTACCCTATGAAAGTGCCTAAAATCCTAGGGTACCCTATGAAAGTGCCTAAATCACTAAAAATCCTATAATAGAAAAGTGCACCCTAAACCTAAACCCTAGGGTATCTTATGAAAGTGCTTAAACCTAAACCTTAGGTTACCCTATGAAAGTGCCTAAAATTATAGGGTATTCTATATAAGTGGTTAAACTACTAAAACCTTATAATAGGAAAGTGCACCCTAAAGCTAAACCGCAAAAAAAAAGTGGCTTACCTTAATAGTAATTAAAAAAAGTGACTTACCTTAGTGGTAATTAGACATCTCTTTTCTAGACCTAGAGGTAATAATTTGTTTTTGGAAGACCCTTCGCTCGGGTTGTCTATTTCGGCCTTTTGGGCCTTGAAGGCAATGTTTGATTGAAGGGCTTAAGCCCGATTAAACGCGACATGAGTTTTGAGGAAATAAAAAAGTAAAAGGAATGAGATAGTGGAGAGTATTTATTTATGGAAGGTTGGGCCACAATGACGTGGCATTTTAAAATGAAAAATTAAATAGTACTTGATTTTGAAGATTTTGGTAATAAGGGGGATAAAATAGGAGTACTTGATTTGTTTTGTACTTGAGATGTGGGATAACGATAAATTAGAGGGTCTGGGGTGAATTGAGGGGGATGAGTGGAGGTGTAAACATGGGGTACTAATTAATAACATGGGTCACCCTGTTATTATTTAGTGAGGGAGAAGGAGTATTCAAAAGGTATAAAATTTGGAGGGGGATAACTCATCCACCCCCTCCCAAAACCTCCACAAACCATGAATGAGGAGTGGACCCGGATTGGTCATCTAGGTCGAAAAGTTATACCCATCCCCATCCTTCATCCAAATGGGGCCTTAGTGGTCTGTCCATTTTTTATTTAAGACAAGAAGAGCATTTTACAAGATACCTAAAAAAGTAGCTTTAAAATTGTACTTTGTTACCTTATTTGAGTTATTTCAAAATTTTGAAGGATCAATTTATGTGATTTCTCCGCCATATAATTATAATAGTTTATTATTTTTTGTATATCTTTCGTTTTATTGATCTAAATGTAAAATGATAAACCTTTTACAGTAAATTTTTTTTGGTCACTCTACTTTATTGGTCAATTACATTTATCATTTTCCTTAGTTCTCCATCCTTTAGATAAATCACTTTTTTGACAAAAAAATATATTATTTAATTGGGTATATAATCGCTTTTTGAAATTATCCTGTAGAGCAGCTCGATATACTGTTAAGTAGCCTATCCGACTTGTAGAATGGGTTGGTGGAACATCAAATAACTTCATGGGGTGTCCGCGGTTCGGTTCCTGCCGGATCGGTTCCGGATTTGATCCGGACCGATAGTAATGGATTTATGTTTTCAAGATCCGGAACCATCTGTTGATGATATATGGATGGATCGGTTCGGTTCCAGATTTGACGGATCGGTTCCGGATGGATTTGATGGATTGGGCTATTGCCTCTAACTTGGACAAATTAAGGAAATTTTCCAATCATATTTCTAGCCTATTTTCCGGCCCAATCATTTTTGGGCCACTTAGCCAAAAATCCAAAACATTTGGCAATTTTAAAGGGAAGGACAAGGAACTTTTACAATCGAACATAAAAACAAAAAATATTTGCCATTTTTAAAAGGAAGGACAAGAAACTTTTGCAATCGAACATAAAGACAAAAAAAAAATTAGTGAAGTGTTACTAATTTTTAAAAATTTAAATTTTGAACATAAAATTTAAAAAAAAATATCACCCCACCTCAGGCCGACCACTTCCAGCAACCAAAAAAATTAGTAACGTGTCACTAATTTTTAAAAATTCAAATTTTGAACATAAAATTCAAAAAAATCACCACTCCACCTCCGGTCGACCACCACCCCACCTCTGCCCGAGCACTTCCGGCGACCAAAAAAATTAATGAAGTGTCACTAATTTTAAAAAATTCAAATTTCGACCACCACTTCACCTCCGGCCGACCACCACCCCACCTCTAGCCGAGCACTTTCGGCGATCAAAAAAATTAGTGAAGTGTCACTAAATTTTAAAAATTCAAGTTTTGAACATAAAATTCAAAAAAATCAACACCCCATCTCCGGCCGACCACCACCCCGCCTTTGGCCGACCACTTTCGGCGACCAAAAAAATTAGTGAAGTGTCACTAATTTTTAAAAATTCAATTTTTGAACATAAAATAAAAAAAAAAATCACCACTCCACCTCCGGCTGACCACCACCCCACCCCTGCCCGAGCACTTCCGGCGACAAAAAAAATTAGTGAAGTGTCACTAATTTTTAAAAATTCAAATTTCGAACATAAAATTCAAAAAAATCACCACTCCACCTCCGGCCGACCACCACCCCACCTCTAGCCGAGCACTTTCGACGACCAAAAAAATTAGTGAAGTGTCACTAATTTTTAAAAATTCAAGTTTCGAACATAAAATTCAAAAAAATCAACACCCCTCCTCCGGCCGACCACTGCCTCACCTTTGGCTGACCACTTTCGGCGACCAAAAAGATTAGTGAAGTGTCACTAATTTTTAAAAATTCAAATTTTGAACATAAAATTCAAAAAAATCAACGCCCCACCTCCGGCCGACCACCACCCCACCTCTGGCGGAGCACTTTCGGAGATCAAAAAAATTAGTAAAGTGTCACTAATTTTTAAAAGTTCTAATTTCGTATAGAAAATTCGAAAAAAATCAACTCCTGCCTCCTGACCAAACACCACCCTATCTCCGGATGACCACTTTCGGTGAAAAAATAATTAGTGAAATGTCACTAATTTTTAAAAGTTCTAATTTCGTACCAAAAATTCAAAAAAAAAAAAAAAACAGTAAAACAGTGTCAGCTAACTTCTCATTCACTTGTCAAATAAATTCCATTTGTTATAACAGTTGTTGGTTAAACATTAACGGATCAACCTGATTATCATGTTTCACAAGATTAGTTAAGGTGCATGTAAACTGACCCTGATATCCCGTGTTATAGAAAAAAAAATTATTGCAAACCAAAAGTTGGAATAATCATTTCAAGAGCATGATTTCGTTCCTTTTAAAAACTGTAATATTATTGCATGATTTCGTTCATTGGTCACTGACACCCATAGATTTAAGCAATTTACATTTTTTTTTGATGCTGTCAATATTTTTTACTTAAGAAAAAACTGTAATATTATTGCATTGGTATATTTTGGTGTCATTTTGGCATGCTTTTAAGGTATGATGATCATTCATTTTTAACTCACCTCATTTTTCAATGCAGATTCGACGGTATGCATGATGAAGCAAAATTTGTGAAATTCGTGCCAACAGAAATTAGTAGTGTTGCCATTTTTTTTATGAAAAGTAACAATAACGAATAAGCCTTTTAAATTTTCTGACAATGAAATACACGAAAACAGGACTTTTACAGCCCCATATAATCGTTAGCCTCAAGAGATACCGGATACGAAGAGTTTTAGATGTATTTGAATCCATAAAGGGTGTTTATGTCAAAAATAAAGAGAGAGTGTGTGTTTAGTCCTTTTGTTAAATGAATAATAAAAACCATGTCTTTATGTTTGATTGCAAAAGTACCTTGTCTTTATGTTTGATTGCAAAAGTACCTTGTCCTTCCCTTTAAAAAAGGCAAAATATAGTGTATTTATGACTAATTTTCCCATCATTTTTCAAGCCTATTTTTTTAGTCCATTTGGGAGAATCAATGTCGTAAACTTAAACTTCCACAACCCATCACATTTTTATAGCACAAAATTAGCAGCAACATCCTTCAAATCCAAATCACACACAAACAATAGCTTCCAAGAGCAACAGCAGCAACACTACACAAACTCAACATCACTTGAACACAAAACTAGCATTTTTATAGCACAAAATCAGCATTTCACTGTTCAGCCGTACGGCGGCAGAGGAGGAGAGGGAGGGAGGGAGGCGCCCCACGGATGTCGATTGTCGGATGATTTATGTGAGAGGCGGAGAGAATGAGTGAGACTATGAGACTTTGAGAATTGAGAGTGATTACTGATTTAGGATTTTGGCTGGCCCTGGTGGAGTTGTGGGTATTGGCTAAACATGGGTGACGTGTTGGAGTCTAGGATACACGATTACACGTTTGTTTGTTTTTTTGGCAACGGGCGATTTAGTTTTAACCGGAACCGAACCAAATCCGATCCGGAACCGTAAGATTGGCAGCCTCAAGAACTGTTATCCATCCATACATACCTTGGGTGAATCAACGGATGGTTCAGACTGGTCAGATTGGGCGAATCGAGCGTATTGGATGATCCGCTGGACACCCCTATTCATCAATCTTGTAAATGGTTCGGTGCAATTAGTTCATTCAATGGTAAAACACCTCAGTAGACTGTCATGTAGTCGATTCGATTTGTAGTACAGTAGGGTTGAAACCGGTTCGGTTTGGTCCGGTTCTTGGTCATTTTTGGGCGAACCGGCAAAACTCGGTTCGGGAGGTTAACTGAACCAAAACCGAGTATATAGATCTCGGTTTGGTTTGGTTTCGGTTCAGTCAACTCGGGATTGGTTCGGTTCGGTTCGGTTCGGGGTCAAACAAAAGCAAGAGGCAAAAACCCTAGATCTGATTGAACAAATCCATGAAAATAGCTCCAGGAATCCCAAACATCAAAAGAGACGCAAATTTACAAAGTTATTTACATCATTTAAAAAATAATAATAATAAACACGCATATTTATATACCAGACGGTATCTATTTTCCAGATCTACACACACACACACACACACACACACACACATATACACGTATACTCCAGAAAGAGAGAGAAACGAACATGGTGCCTGGACGGAGTCGCCGACGATGATGGACGAGAGATAATGATCGACGATGGGTGGACGAACATGATCATCGACGACGATGGTGGAAGGACTTGATGATTGACGACGAGGATGGGTTTTTCTCTCTCACCACCGGCTCTGTTTGGGAAAAGAAAGAATTGGGAAAGTGTTTGGACTCATGAGTTGAGATGAGGTTTATATATATATAGTAATAGGTCAAACTTAATAATAAATATATTTTGTTTCTTCTATGATACGTAAAGTGGTGCTAGCCAAGTGGTAAGGGCTCTGGCTCCCATACGCGAGGTCGGGAGTTCAATCCTTGGTACTTCATTATTTAAGGTAAATACTAAATATATATATACCGGTTCGGCCGGGTTCTGTTCGCTCGAAAATTCCTCCGAACCGGTGTGGACGCTGCCACGGGGCTCTCAACTTCGCCGATTTGAAAATTCAATTGATTTTGTGGAGTCGCCACCCGGGTTTACGGAAAATTACCCGAGAAACCTTTTTTTTTTTTGATAATTTATGACTCCTATGCCATTTTTAGAAAAAGGCTTTGGTCATTTTAAAAATGATTCTTGGGTTCAGAGCCAGGTTACGAAAGGGGAAGGGTTTTATGGCACCCCTCTCGCCCGATATAAAATCGGTCTCTATTTTAACATTCGTGGGATTTTGCAAAATATTTTATAATGAAATTTTATTCACGCAATAAGCAAATAAGATGCATAAATGACGATGTAAAACAATAAAATGCAACAAAATAATTTTAAACAATAAAATGCAACAAAAACAACTTAAAATTGAAATCACCTAAATAAATTCTAATTTTAAAGAACCGGGGCGCCCTAAATAAAGGGAACTAAGGCGCCCTAGTTAAATTAATTTCTAAAATTCATTTTCCCCCCTTTTTTGATTCTGACATTTTTTGAAAAACCATTTTTTGAAGTGTTTTTTTTATTTTTTATTATGAAAATCATGTTTTGAGTGGGAGGATTATTATTCTTTTCAGAAAGAAGAATGTTTTAAAAGAAGTTATTTTAAATTTTGGGGCAAAATAAATTATAGAAACTGTAAATTTATTTGAGTGACTGAAAAATGATAATTTTTTACCCTATTTTTATTGGAAAAATAATTTCACTTCTAAAACAAAAAAAAAATGCCAAAAAATAGAGAACTGGGGCGCCCTAATTTGGGCATAACTAGGGCGCCCTAGTTGATTAATATCCAGCAAATTTCGCAATAATTTGATAAAAATAATTTTCATTTGGCACATTTCCAGTATATTTCACTGGGATGTGAAGTTGAGGAATTTTTCCTCAGGATTTAACTTGAATTTTACCTTGAAATTTGATCTTTGGAATGCACCTTTTGGACTTGTTATCAAATGATGGACAGATCGTGGATATTTGCAAGTTATATAGCCTTGTTAAGGTACTGAATCAACTTGATATTACAGTAGCTGAAAGTTTTTATTTTTGGAAATATTTTTGGGATTATAATGGAGTTTTGGAGTTTTTTTTTTTGGTATAGAAATGGCTGAAATTTTTGAAGAAGGTAATGGGAGGATTATAACAGTAGAAGTGAAGTGAGAGTGTAACAAGAGAGTGAAAATTAGGATGGTGATGAGGGTGGGTTGTAGCAATAACTTAAGAAGAGAATATGATACTAAGAGAAGGTGTGCTAATAGTAGCAAGAAAGGAGAGTAGCAGTGGTTGTGGAGGAGTAGAATAACATCAAGAGAAAATGGAGTAGTCTATGTGAGAGATTGACGTGCATGAGGCCTATTTATAGGCTTCAAATAGGCAACTGAGGCGCCTTGATTCAGGTGGGCAAACCCCCTGATCTTCCGCTGAATCGTATGATCAGAGAAGACACCATGATGTTATTCTCCTGCAGGTTGACTCATGCCTTTGTGGAACTAGGGCGCCTTAGTTGAATTGGGGCGCCTTAATTGCTAAGAAGTAGGGGAGTCTTGGTTTGCTTGAACTAGGGCGCCCTAGTTCAGGTGATTTGGGATGCCTTGGTTTCACGCTGAACTAAGGTGCCTTAGTTCAAAATTTTGGGTGAAGAGTTTTTGGAAGTGCATTCCAAGATCATTTTCATGGTTTAATTGTTGATTCATCCTCATCATCGGGAAGGCCAACGGGCCGCAACTTATAGGTATTTCGGGGGCCCAAATTGGGGTGTCTACAACCGGCTTTCAAAATTTTCTATTATCACGAACCGGACCGAACAGGAAAAGAAAAGAACCGGAAAAAAAAATTCTCGGTTCAACGGTTTGGTTCACTGGTTTATATTTTCACCCCTATACTTGTCGCTTTATGGCCACCTAAAGCAATTAAGTTCAATAGAAGAAATTTATTTACGCATCCTGTTTGAAAATTCTACTTATGTTCTCATTCCTGATGTCATCACTAGTTATGTTTACATCCTAAAATCGGATAATCGGACCATTGTGTCCTTATTAAGTCCATTGTTAGTTTATATTTTCCTTAATTAGTTATAATATAAATGGTTATAGTTACTTAAATCTTTGGGATTTATCACATCCTAATCAATTCCATAAATCTCGGGGATTTGAATTTGTTAGGATCTGTTAGGATCAATTCCATAACTTATCGCATTCTATACACATTCCATACAAAAACATTCCATACAAACACCTCAATATATGTAACATGCACAAACTTCGTTCCATAGTTGCGTCTCTCTTTAACAACCTTCCATTTTCAAGCACTAGAAAATTAACGTGCAATGGGTTGTGCACAATTAAAGATCGACAACGAGAAATCGGTATCTAGGTGCAAAACCCGACGTAACTTCATGAAAGAAGCTGTTTCCGCTCGAAATGCCTTTACCTTCGTTGTTGTTTCTAGCACTGAAGTCGCCGCCTTGGCGACGTCTTTCTCTTCAGTGTAGAGTGCTCTGAAAGTTCTCCGCGGTGCGTGGAATGGTGTTGGCATAGAGCTCTATCACGATTTTGCCCACACGGTGCACTGCCGAACTCAAAATTGATTGATCTTGACAGCAACGGAGACGGAAAAACCCAACGAGTAATCTTTCAATCTCGACTGGTCTTGCAATCTCGTTTGATTACTTTAATCTTTTTTCTGGTGGTGGTGGGTTCTAGATCTTGCTAATGGTGTTTTTTATTTTTATTTTTATATCCAATTCAAGGTTGGTGTTTTTTTCAATACAGTAAAAATGGTAAATCAATAAATCATGTTTACATACCCTTTAAACGATGGTTATTTCATACAGTGAATATGAATATGATTTATTGTTTTCCCATTTTGGTTATTTGATACAGTAAAATTGGTAATTCAATAAACATGTTCGCTGTATGAAACAAACGACACATGAACATAATTTATTGATTTACCATATTGGGTGATTTGATAATATAAAAGATGCTTTATTGATTTACCATTTCGGTGATTTAGCATAGTAAACTTGATAGATCAATGCATGATTCGTGATAAATAATCTTACCATATTTGTGGGTTGCCAAGTTTGTATTTGTTTTGAAATTTAGGAGATAGAAGATTTTGAAAGATAACAAATTAAAAGATTAGGAAAGAAGAAGATTTGAAAAAATTGGATAAAGAGATTATGAAAGCTTTGTTTGGTTTAGAGTTTTGAGAAGAATATTTTGAGAAGTTATTTGAG
Source organism: Vaccinium darrowii (assembly GCA_020921065.1). NCBI lineage: Eukaryota > Viridiplantae > Streptophyta > Magnoliopsida > Ericales > Ericaceae > Vaccinium > Vaccinium darrowii. The sequence continues at coordinate 33,704,899 of CM037161.1, read as the reverse complement.
ATAGTGTTTGGATGGATTTTTAGAAAAAGTAATAATTAGAGAGACGTGTAATAATTAGAGAGAAATAGAGAGAGAAATGTGATTAATGATTGAAAAGATGAGAGATGGGGAAAGAATTTTTTTGAATTTTTTTTGGAAATGTGAAGGTTGTGTTCGGAAATGGTCTTGAGAATCGGTTTTCACCTTTTTTCGAAATGATCTGTCATTTTCCCCGTGGGGCCACTGATGCCCTTTTGTGCCAGCCTCCTTTTGGGAGGTGTTATAGTAGAGCACAAATTGTGCACAAACAAGTTGGTGGGGTCCACATCGGAGTCTCATACAAATGATCTAAGCCGCTCATCAACTTTAAAATAACTTTTTTAGTCGCCTTCGAAAAAAATTAGCTCAATCGGACTTTTATAACTACTTGATCTGATTAGTTAACTTTTATTTAACATTTCTACATAGTTTAGGATTCTAAATTTTGAATGAAAATTAAAAGATTAGATCAAATATTTAAAGTTTTTAAATTGAGCTGATTTTCTTATAGACCATTCAAAAAATTATTTTAAAATTGATGAACGACTTAGATCATTTTTATGAGACTCTAAAATGGACCCCACCTACTCATTTGTGCACTACTATAACACATCCCAAAAGGATGATGAAAGAGAAAATGGGAAAGGTTAATTGCTGGCCCCACTAGAAAAAGTGAGGACCTGGGTTTCCAAAACCCCAATCGAACACGCCCGAAGTGAACAAGGTGATAGTATTTAGAAAAATTAGGAGAGAGAAAGGTTAGCATGTGATTTATTTGAATTTGAGAACGCCAACTTAGTTATTCAAATCAATTAGTACGGGGACATAAGTAAGTTTTCCAAACAAAATGTCTAATTAACTCTCCAAAATACAGTAATATATAACGACATTAAATAAAGTTACCGAACATCTTGCAGGTTTGCCATCCTTTTAGGTAGTCGACTACTTTTTATGGCAGTGCATTTGGCTATTTATTGGTCACTCGATCACTTTGCATAGTTTTGGTTGGTTTTTTGTGTTTGGTCAGCCAACTTATTTGATGGGCTAGCTGTTTTGTGATTTGTATTTTTCTTTTGTTGAGAAAGAAATATGTATAGTACTTAACTATGATAACAAGATAGTATTTGAAATTAAATTATCAATACATCATTCTTGATTTTCTGTTCTTTTTGGCCACCTTGAATTGTAAAAAATATCAACCTTTGTAGCTCTTCATTTCTTAGACAGTTTTGTTATGGATTGATTTACGGGCTCAACTAATACTCCAGCAATCGGCCATTTGAACCGAGGGGTGCTCAATTGCTATATGAGGTCAGCAAATTGTTTAGCAAAGTCTTCTCGGTGTCGGCCAACTCTTGAAAGGGGAAAAAAAGAAAAGAGGAGGAAGAGAAGACTGAAATAGGAAACCCTTAAAGTATGTTGACACCTACTCTGAGGTTAAAAGTCAAAACTTGCAATAAAGAAAGTAAATTAAAACAAATGTTTTTGCATAAAAAAGAAAAAAACCCGACCTTCCTATTAAAAGTGCCAAAGCCGAATCTTCCTATATGAGAGCAACAATTTTACATTCCAAGATTACGTTAACATTTGATTCGTGGGATGCTTGGAAGGAGGCATAAATGTTTGAATTAAATATGAGTTATGAGAATAAGAAGGGTACAACAAAGATGGAAAATGGAAAAAAAAGAAAAGAAAAAGCGTATGAATGTTAGGGCTCCTTTGGGAAAAAAACCAAAAACGGATTATTGGTTTTTTTCATTTTGTCCTTATTCAATTTTTACAAAATGAAAAAACCAATAATCCGATTTTGGTTTTTTTTTGGCCAAAGGAGCCCTTTAGTTGGATGGGTGTGGAGGTGGTCGTACGGAACAAGAAGGATGGGGAAGAAGAAGGTGGGGTAACGCATATAGTGATATGCAGGCCTATAAACGAGCCGAGCCGATCCAAATTTTGTAGTGTTTGAGGTTGGCTCATTCGCTTAACAAGCCCAAAACTCGAGTTCGAACTCGGCTCGGCTCTGAGCCAAACTAATTTACCTAATGAACATCTTTAAATGAATCAAGCCTATAAAACGAGCCAAACTTTTACAAGCCGAGCTGAGCTCGGTTCTTTTAGTAAATGAGCCAAAAACTCGACCCCGAACTCGGCTCGATTAGTAAACGAGTCGAGCCAAGCCGAGTTTTGCCTTAACCAGTCGAGTAGCGAGCTGCTCAGCTCATTTGCAGCCCTAATAGTACTTATAAATATGGCCAAACAAAGGAGGGGAAGAGAGAGATGGTTGTTTTGGCAATGTGCCAAATGTACAAAGATAACAAAAGGTACAGAAAAGACTTTCGGGCCAAGATACACTCTAATTGAAGATCTGTTAGTAGGACCACTCTATGGAAGTAGACGGAGAGCTGGGATTGCTATTTAATGGAAAGAAATAGGGTACTAGTTGATGCAATTAGAAAATTGGGTCTAATTTGTAACATTAATAAAACTATGAGGTTTATTTCGCAACATTCCGTAACAATAGTACTAAGGAGCGTGCAAATTAAAGATTGCAGATTGAGTCCTCAGTGTAACAGGTTGTCCGAAACCTCCGTCAGAAGACCGACGATTTGTCAGTTTTCTCGCTCTTGAGCGAGAGAAGAGAAAGACGAGAGAAACCACTCACCATTTTCGCCGATCTTTCACAAACCAGAAGAAAAATCGCCACTCACTGACGACGAAGAAAGGTCCGATCAGATCTACCATCACAATCTCTTTCTCTCTCTGAACTCCATAGATTCCATTTTTCTACGTTTACAAGCAAATTCGCCGACGTGTTATGTGTTTACGCATCTTCATTGCGGATCGGGCTTAAGTCCAGATGAAGAAACGAAAAATGGTTTCTTTTTTTGATTTTTGATTCAATCTGGTTGAATTTGCTGGGAAAAAAAAATCTAGGGTTAGGGTTTTCATTTCATGTTTTGGACGTAAGTGTGGGAGATCTTCAGCTAGGGTTGAGTAAAGGCCTCGTCTTTGGGCCTGTAATCGTCATTTTGTTCTTCCAATTGGCATGAAGATTTGGTGTTTTGGGGGTTTCAACTTTGAAGAAGAGGAAGAGGACGATATTAGAAAAAATCTAGGGTTTTATTTTGATTTCTTTGGCGCAGGGTGGGAGATTGAGCTTGGGTTTTGTAAAGGCCTCGTCTTTGGGCCTCCAATCGTCATTTTGTTCTTCCAATTTGCATGAAGTTTTTGTGTTTTTCGTGTTTCAACTTTGAAGGGAAGAAGAAGAGGACGGTATTAAGAAGAATCTTGGGTTTTCTTTTGATTTCTCTGGTGTAGGTGGGAGTTTTTGAGCTAGGGTTTTGTACAGGCCTCGTCTTTGGGCCTCTAATTGTCATTTTATTCTTCAATTTGCATGAAGATTTGGTGTTTTTCGTGTTTTAACTGTGAAGAGGAAGACAAAGAGGGTGATATTAGAAAAGGGAGAATAATGAGGGAAGAGGCCAAGTCTGATGATGATAGGGAAGATGACGTGTCCGAGTCTGAGGGCTTTCTGCTAGGTTTTGATAATGAAAACCCTAGAGAGAGAGATGAAGGGGGTGAGTCTGGTTTCGCTATTGGTTTTGATGACCAGTTTGGTTCTAGTAGAGGCAGCCAGGGTGGTGCGAGTACGATGGATGTTAATCTGAGTTTGGGTTTGGGCGAGGAGCCGTCATCTTCATCGGCAGCAGTGGACCACAATGAAGATGAGTGTGAGGGCGATTCTCGCACTAAACGCCCTAAAGTCGAGTCCTTTTCTCGGTGAGACCTCTCTCTCTCTCTCTCTCTCTCCTGATTGGTAAAGTCAAGAGACTAACATACTAACTAATATGGTAAATGTATATGTGGCACTCTTTTAGGGGATGATCCCCGCCATGTATTGCATCATGCATTGAAGTGGTAGTGCCATACTGCCATGTGTACATTTAGTGTACTAGTTTGTGAACTATTTAGTGTCTTGTCTGCTGCTTTGCTCCTACCAACTTACATGCTTTTGAGTACTCATTTCCTTGAAATACAATCACGTAGTGATAGGGATTTTGTATTTCATATTCATTGATTATATGTCAGGACAATACTAACCAAGGTTCAAAAATTGTTTTCAAGTCTGAGTCCTTTGAAGGTTTGAACTTGAATTATATAGGTTCAAAAATAGTTTGGACATTTAAGCTATAATCCGGCATTATTTGCATTGAACAGTAGGCTGTTTTGAGCAAGATGTGCAGTGGTGGCTGCAGATATTTTGTGAGATAGTCGTAAATCTGCACTTAAGAATGATGTAAAAGAAACCGGCCTTACCAATTTCTTTTTTGAATAAAAAAAGAATTACGACTTCAGTGCTCTTATAATAGATGCAAGAACTAAAGACTGTCACAAATACTCACAATTGTTCGATGAGTTTTAGTATTCTAAAATAATTGCATTATGACACAACCATTGTTGTTAAAATCTTACAATACAGGATACGTATCTTACGATTCGTATCGTCTCCTTAGGAAAACGATACGTATCTCATCGCGTATCCTTTTTGTATGGAAATCTTACGATACGATAGCGTATCCTACGATATATCTGCGTATCCTGATTCAGGGCGTATCCTACGATTACTTAATGGAAGAAATTTCAACATTATTGTAAGAAGTAGAACCTCAAATGCATTAGTCTAAGTCGTTTGACGAACATTCAAAACATTTGAAAGATATCCGACCTCAATGTATGGCTTGAATAGAAGAAAAACCATACTTCGATTTTGTGTTAAGAGAATATTATAAGGAATTTTCTTTTCTGCCCTTGACTAAGATAGCAGGAAACCTCAATTTGATAAATCTTAGTTGGGAAACTTAAAATTTGTAACTTAAACACTTAGTTCGTTGTCGTTATTTGGTATAAATACTTGATAATTGTATATTAATTATGGTTACGTAAGATACGCGATACGTATCCCGATACGATTTATAAAACAAGAAAAACGATACACGATACGTATCCCGATTTCAAAACCGTGGACACAACTGATGGTCTACAATTAAAGGAGGAAGCGTGCATATTGGCTAGTTGAATATAGAAGGGATACAAATTTAAATCTTCTATGAACTTCAGTTTGTGGGCTGGGTGTGCAATCCCTGCGAACTGGGTGTTCTACTATGCAATACAATGGGCTGCAATTAGCAACACATCTGCAATCTATATATTCAAGGAAAATACACTTCGGGTATTCATGTCTATCTTACAAGAGCCACACCAGACCATGTGTTATTATCTCAAGTAATTGGCAACGTGTGGCCACAAGTCGTATAAAACCTTTTAGAAATTGCCGTTTCCCTATTTTGTATGTAGATATTTGTTGTAGAACCATAGATAAGGGATTTTATCTGCTATATATTATTTTAACCAAAGCAAGTTGATGCAAGTCTTTGAGCATACATTTTAGGTGGAAGACATTAAAATATCATTCTGATTTCAAATCCTCTTGGACATACAATGTTGTTTTTCTCTTGTGTTGAGGCATATATTATGCCATAAATTGAGAAATTGGTTACTGTTACGTAATGGTGCCAGTGGTTGCCGAGATCCGAAACAACCACTACCATTAGTAATGAAGGTAACAGACCGTTCCTTACAAAAATAGAAAGAATAAATTATTTTCAACTATTTACGTGACAATAATACAAAGAACAAACTAAATGGGACCAGGTGTTGAACTAAAGAAAAGTCCCCAAATGCCATTTTAGACCCCAGCAAATGAGAATATAAATCAATTACATGTGCAAATTTTCACAAAATTCACTTCTCTTTCCATTTCCATACGAATGCTACATTCCAAAACCGTGTCATCCTGATCTCTACCCTCACGTTAAACCCTTACGCTTTTTGAAACCTTGAATTATGCAATTGAAAGTTGTTTTCTTATTTTGAGATTAAGACAGTTTAGGGGTCTCTTTGTGTATTGAAAGACCAAAAGTTGTGTTATTTAAGAAACCTTTGACTTTCTTGGACTTGCTTCTCTTACCCTCCTAGCAGAAAAGGTGAAAACAAACCAAATACCTTAGAGACTATATACTTTCGCAATACAAGTTCTAGCGATGTGTTCTCTCTTGTATGAATAATTTTTTTGACTGGTAGTAAAAAATTTTGTCAACTCGGAACGAAGTACGAGTTAAAAGGGTGATAGCAAAGCATCAACACTCTGTGATACGTTCTGACTAGCCTGGCATATCCAGCAATCAAATCGTATGCTAAGCCAATAACCCAAATTTAGGAAGTTTTCAACTCGAAAACAAGGTAGGAGATTACAATCAAATTCACGCTAGGAAATACACCAATGAAAAAACAACAAACTCTAATACTGAACTCTTGCCTTCACGGTTACCACAATTTAATTAAGATTCACCCATTTAGTCTCTTGTCATGACATGTTACTCCTCCTTTCTTTGGTGACCACCTTACCATCCTGATAGTAGAGCTATTCAGCTCTGGTTATCGAATATGCAATTTTAGCAACAAATTTAGCGATCTTTTTCATGTATTCATCCTCATTCCCATAAAAATTCAAGCCTAGCATCAATCACACCTTCTACGTCTTTCACGATAACTTGATTGCTGCTTTGAATATCCTTTGAGGATGACGAAACATCATTCGATAAGCCGTAACTCTTCCTGGCTTTGAATTTCTTCACTGCCCTCCTCAGTTTCCTCAAATTTTCGTCCTTCAGTTCCCAGCCATCAGACCTGCTGCAAATAACAACCTTGAACTTATTGAATTTATTCTTTAAAATACGGCCGTTTTCCTTGCTACCTTTTTCCTTCCTCTGTTTGCTGAGGGGTTTGAAATTTCGTAACCTCGACAGGTTGAGAATTAACCATCACATCGCTATTGGGAACTGAAACATCATGCCTATGGCTAGTGGTATTCGGTCCACTGCAGCCCATTCCTGAACAACTGTTACTTTTGGGTCTGTTTCCCATCAGATAAAATCAACCAAGATTTTAGCAGATCTTAACTAAAATTTACTAAGATCAAAGATTTTAGCAAACGAGGAAATCATCTGCTGAAATCTTGGTTGATTTTATCAAATGAGTTGATTTTATCATTTGGCAAACACAATCGTGTTGAGCATAGTAATAACTTTTTTGAACGTCTATCTTTTAATTTCTCTTTTGAATTCTTGTTTCCTTCAATTAATCAGTCATTGCAAAGCCGACTATGTTATGTAAGATCATGAATCACGTCGTGGCTTAAAGCTTCAAACCCATATCTTTGTGATATAAGTAACCTTCTTATCTGTTAAAATGGATAATAGGCATTCAAGACAAACTTTAGTTTTTGTTTGGAGCATAAACTTTTCACATACATATCTTTTCAAATTGATGATCATGTAGTCTACATTTGCTCTTATTGGGTCTAAGTCCTGTCGGATCAATGTTTCCACATAAAATGGCTGGGAAAATGCAATTATTAGTATTTAAATTCCCTATAATAAATCATAATGATCACGATATGCGCATTATAATTTCATGTAGTGTCTCATAACATGGGTACATTAAAGATACGTTATGTATATGAAAAGTTCATGCTTCAAACAAAAAATGAAGTCTGTTTTGAATGCCTATTATTCATTTTAATAGATAAGACGGTTACTTATATCACAAAGATATGGGTTTGAGGCTTTGAGCCACGATGTGATTCATGATCTTACATGACATAGTTGGCTTTGCAATGATTGGTTATTTGAGGAAACAAGAATTCATAAGAGAAATTAAAAGATACACGTTCATATAAGTTATTATTATGCTCAACAAGATTTATAATGCCTTGTGTAACAGTTTTTCAGGAGACGTAAGTGAGTCTCTAGCAAACATTGAGTCCATCTGATTTGACTCGTATCATACTAGACTGACTTTATTTTATCGAAATAGAAATATAGAATTCTGGAGTAATAGTTAGTTTACTTAAAACATATTTAGAAGATGTATTTTAACGTTGTTGATGGATTATTCTAAAAAACGATGTTAAGAATTGAATCCTTTTAAATACACAAATTAACAAGGATCAACATATTTTGCATGGGTGTTGTGTATATTCTGAGCTAAACATGATGATGTTGTATTCATTTTTTTTTTCAAAAAATAAAACAAATAGTATGGTGAATCATATGATTTATCACAGATTCGATGCCAAGCTCGATCCACCTCAATTTTTTTTTTTTTTGCATGAATTGTGAATAGTATGGTTCCAAGTATGTTATATAGACTCATGTATGGATATTATGTGCGGATAAGTCTAAGTATTAGATTTGACTATTCCATTGAAAGGATATTGAGAGACACTAGAATATTTGAAATCCTTAATAAAATAATTTTTGTTTTGTAATTTAAATGGTGTTTACTAGGAGTTTTATGCATAGCTCGTGAAAATTTTGAATTTGAAAATATGTTGGCAGGTTAATTTTCTCTTGAACATATCCGACACGGATCCCATATCCTTATTCGAGTGTTGAGTGACTGACAAGGTTATTTCTTACACATTTTGAAGGATCCATGTAACATAGGTTTCTAATTCTTACCTAGATATTATGTACAGGATCTACCCCATTGTGCTGGTTTTGTGTCTTTCGGGTTATGGGTACCTTTTGTTGAAGGTTGGTTGAATTTTTCCTCGGATTATAGCATGTGTTACTTCTAGTTACTTGCTTATTGGCTCGAGGCATATTCTCTACCTCTTTTTACAGGGTCAACTTGCGTCCTGGCATCTTTCGTCTGATCTAATCTCTCCCGTCTCTTGATGGAGTATAAATGTTATACTTTTAACTGCTCAGTGAATTTCATTGTCGTGTTATGGCATTCTCAATTTATGTTGAATCATGTCCGTGCATTCCACATTTTGGTGTGCCCTAGGAGTGACTTGTGACTTGTTTAGTGCTAATGGCAAGTATCGTTTCAGGGACTGGGTGCGGCCCTTTACAGCTGCAACGTCTTCAGATGCAAACAGTTGTAATTTCCATACCACAGATCACATTCAGAGAGATGGAGGAGATGGGTGCAAGATTTCAGAAAATGAAGATCTAGAAGTTCAGATGGATCTTACTGATGACTTATTGCACATGGTATTCGCTGCCTCAATGTTTTAGGATTGTATTAGTTGCTTCTTGCTCCTAGTTTTGGTTGACCCTGGCTAGTATTTTCTTATCGCATGCCAGGTTTTCTCTTTCTTGAAGAGCATCGATCTTTGTCGGACATCAATGGTCTGCAGACAGTGGCGGGCAGCTAGTGCTCACGAAGATTTTTGGAGATTTCTGAACTTTGAGAATCGGAACATTTCTCTGGAGCAATGTGAGTATTATCTTCATGTAGATTTTATCATTGACTACTCATTTACGTTTAATGTTTTTGTTGAAGCAAGTTTGAAATCTTATTTGTTTTCGATTCTTTGGAAACTGGTGTTGGTGGTTCTTATATGTTATCCTTCAAGCTTTGCCTATTAGCTAACTTCCCGTTGTTCTTCCGTCCTTTATCTTTATCATCGAATTGTTTTTCCTCCAACCCCTCCGTTGTATGAAGGTTGTGGGCCTGCCCTCCTGAGTTTATCTTTCGATCTTTGGATGTCCTTGCTGGACTAGTGCACTTCTCTTCGGCCTCCCTATTTATCACTCTCTAGATTGCCCTAGTTTTATCTATCTGGATTGCCCTATTTTTATTTAAATCCATTGGGGTTTCCTTGTATTTGTACATCTCTTTTATGCCGCGAATCTTGTTTAACCTCGAATGGTGATCTATCATACGTTCATAACTCGTCTATGGACACGGGTAAGTATGCAAGTGTTGAAATCATCTAATTCGTGCTTAAGTACACAAAGACGTAACAACATTGCATGTTTGCCAAAAAAGTTGTTTATTTTGTGTATTTTGTTTTCAAGGCTAAAATGAGGTTTATAAACTAAAATAGTACATTTGATCTCTATAGCAGAAGTCTTATGTAGGGTTATATGGTAATTCCCTTTGGAAAAAACTTTTTACTATTAACTTTGTTACGCATATTTGGAAATAGTCAGTATATGGTGACTTGGTTCGATGAGAGATGTACACTGATTGAATGAAATGGTAGCTTTTTCTATTTTCATGTATTCGATGATGGTTTTCCTTGGTATGAGTATGGATCGATCTAGTTGGTTATATTGATTTGGAAGGGGAAAATTTATGTAGTTACCAATGCTCTGGATGCTGAATGAAAGAAGCATGGTAATGTGCACATAAATCAAAATGATTCTTGGGTCTGCCCTCTCTGATGCCTTTTGGCTTTGATTTGAGGGCATGATTCCGCAGCAAACGCGACGGTATAGGGGGATCACTGTTTCAGTGGTATTCTGTGAGCAGCCACTTTGTGCATTTATTGCCAAAGGTTAGGTCTGTCTCCAATCCATCTATTTCAGTGGTATTCTGGGAGCAGCCACTTTGTGCATTTATTGCCAAAGGTTAGGTCTGTCTCCTATCCTTCCCCCGCCCATACCCCCAATTATTGGGGATTAAATGGGTTATGTTATTGTTGTTGTACTTGTGCGTTTGCCATGCCCACAGCATTTTGATGGGCAACACAACCACCTAATTTTAGGACAGAAACCTATCCTCGTTATAGCAAACATTTGAAAAACAATTAGTATCTGGACCATATTATCTTTCTTCTTTCTATTTAATTTTTTCCTGTTATATGTATTATATTTATTTGCTACATATGAGAATGGCTACTGTTTGCGCATTTGCAGTCGAGGATATGTGTCATCGGTACCCAAATGCCATCCAAGTCAACATTTGTGGCACTCCTGCTCTTCATTCGCTTGTTATGAAAGCTGTTTCAGCTTTAAGGTATCTGATCTTTTATCTTTTCAGTACTTCAAAATGTTTGGTATGATTACTGCTGATATATCTGAAAATTCTCAGGAATCTTGGGGATATTACTTTGGGAAGAGGAACACTAGGTGAAACTTTTTTCCAAGCACTAACAGATTGCCAACTGTTAAAGAGTCTAGTTATCATTGATGCTACCCTTGGTAATGGTATGCAAGAGATACCTATCTACCATGAGAGGCTGAGACAACTTCAAATTGTGAAATGCCGGGTGCTACGTGTAACTGTCAGGTGATGAAGCAGTAGTTAATCGGAGGAAGTTGGGTGCTTAGTATTATTAATTTTCTTGCATTTTCAAGTTAAGTTTCATATTTTGCAGGTGCCCCCAACTTGAAACCCTATCTTTGAAGCGCAGTCATATGGCTCATGCTGTGCTAAACTGTCCCCTTTTGCGCGATCTTGATATAGCTTCTTGCCACAAGTTTTCAGATGCTGCAATTCGTTCAGCAGCAACGTCATGCCCACTTTTAGAGTCTTTAGACATTTCAAATTGTTCATGTGTCACAGATGAAACACTGCGTGAAATAGCTCTCACTTGTGCTAATCTCCATGTTCTTGATGCTTCATACTGCCCAAACATTTCTCTTGAGGTTTGTGATCTGTTTTTCAATTCCTATTTTGGTGATTTTGGATATGCCTCCTTAAGGGACCTAATTTCTTGCTTTCTTTTGGAAGTCTGTGAGACTGCCTATGTTGACAGTTCTTAAGCTTCACAGTTGTGAGGGCATAACTTCAGCTTCAATGGCAGCAGTATCTCATAGTTACATGTTGGAGGTTTGAAGCTTCTTCTCTCAGAAGTTTCGATTGCCTACATGTTATTTGGTGTTTAAAGTAGACTGAACTTGTGAATTTTTTTTGGCTATTCAGGTTTTGGAGCTTGACAATTGCAGTTTACTGGCATTGGTGTCTTTGGATCTTCCACGCCTCCAAAATATTAGACTGGTTCATTGTCGCAAGTACATTATTCTAGTTCAACTTCATTTCCATGCAGTGGAATTTTTTTTTTTTTGGGCTTTACTTTCTGTGTGTATTCTAGGGAAACTAATGTTATTGTAAGTTCTGCAGGTCTACTGATTTAAATTTGCAAAGTGTCATGCTATCATCTATAACGGTTTCAAATTGCCCTTCACTGCAACGAATTAACATCACGTCCAATTCTCTGCAAGTATGTTTTCCATTTAATACTTTTTTGTTATCTTCTCCTCATGACTTGTTGTTCGAAGAGATTTATATCCTCGGTATGGTTTGTGGGTTTTGTGCACATGCAGAAACTAGTGCTGCAAAAGCAAGAAAGCTTGACTACTTTAACATTGCAGTGCCAGTGTTTGCAAGAGGTGGACCTTGCAGGTTGTGAATCCCTGACAAATTCCATTTGTGATGTTTTTTGTGACGGTGGTGCATGCCCTATGCTTAAATCATTAGTTCTTGATCACTGCGAGGTTTGTAAACTCTATGTTAATGCAGTCGACTGTTTCGTTTATGTAGTAGTTTATATGTTCAGTCGAGATGTTGGTTGCTTGACATGATTTGGTTGGGTTTCCAGATTTTTTTTAGCTACTTTTTTTGATAAGCTCGTTTGTACTCTCTTCCGTACTCGGTTTCTATTTTGGAAATGAATTTGTTGGAAATTTAAAAAAGCTGTTATTTTTGGTGCGTATTTGTATATTGCGGCTGAGTTTTGGAAATTTTGTTGGACATATCCATGTCTTTAGTTTCCAAGAATATTAAGAAGTCTTCTAAAACTAGTTTGAACAGGCTTTGAGAGGTTTGAATTTGAATGTACTTGGTAAGCATTTCTTGGAAGATTTCGTGGTCTGTTAAATGAATTATGTACAGTTTCGATCTTCTACCACATACTTCTTTTTCTTTGTGATCTTAGATAGGTTTTTGGTTTTTGCAGCATGGTGGTATGCTCAATAGCTGGTACTTGATACCTATACAGAAATATGTGTTTTTTTTTTTTTGAGTTTTTCCTGACTTCCTTCTGTGGCGAATGTTGGGTTAACTGAATGTGGCTGGCTTCCTTTGTTCAGAGCTTGACAGCTGTGGGATTCCGGAGTACTTCTTTAGTCAGTCTTTCCCTTGCCGGTTGTCGGGCTGTTACGTCCCTTGAACTCGTATGTCCTTATCTGGAGAATGTCTCGTTGGATGGCTGTGATCACCTTGAAAGAGCATCATTTTGCCCTGTGAGTGGAAGGAATTTTCTTGTTTTTACCCGTCTCCGTATCTTATAATCTTGAGCACTGGGAATATGTATAATTCTTTCTTTTAACATGTTGAGCACCAATTTCAGGATGGGGTACAGAGACCAGTTACCGTTTCTGCACATTTTTTGCTATGTGAAAAACTAGATATTTTTGTTTATGCCTAGATATTACTTCTATAAATCTTCCAGTCATATGAGTATTGGGTATGATTTTATGTCTGCTATATCACTACTATAAATCTACCACTCTTGTGCGTACTGGTTATGATATAATGTCTGCCATATACATGGCATTACATATATTTGGTTGGTTTGTTTCTTGATATCTTTCTTGATGACACAAATTAATTTCGCTTTCGATCAAAGAAGCTTGATATCTTTCTTGATGACACATTAATTTTGCTTTTGATCAAGGAAGAAAATTTTGTTTCGTTTCCATCGAAATATGGCCGAGATGTTTCTGTTTCTTAGGAGGAAATAGTCGGTAGTGGCATCTTGAAATTCCAATGTTTCCACTGACACATACCAAAACGCGACGAAACATGTCCAAAATGTTGAGTTCTTTTGACACCTATTTAGAAGTAGTATCTAATAATGAAATTTTCGTAAATTCAAAAGTTCTGTTGACATTTCCATTAATCATTATGTTCCGGCTGGTTTTTCAACTTGTTTCAGAAGCTTTTTTTTCCCCTTTTCCTAGCTAATCAAAAGACCATACGGGAACAGTAAGAAGTGCATTTTTACTTTTCAGTTACTTAACTTTTTTCCTGGGCATGAGTTGTCTGCAGTTAGAAGAACTTGGAGTCTAAGATGGAATGAGAAAACTAAGTGCATTTCATACAATCAGAATTTTAGTCCTTGCATTTGTCACATGCAGATTATGCTTTGAATTACCAGACAAAGTTGAAAGTTCTTCTTTTTTTGTTGTAGGTTGGTCTTCAGTCACTCAATTTGGGAATATGTCCCAAACTAAGTGTACTTCATATTGAAGCGCCACATATGCAGTTGCTCGAGTTGAAAGGATGTGGTGTATTATCTGAGGCATCTATTAATTGCCCTCTCTTGACATCTCTGGATGCTTCCTTTTGCAGGTCGTGTTACGAAATAGCATTCCCCTCCTTTTCCCGCCTTCTCCTTCTTTGCCTTTCCCCTTTCACTCTCTTCTCTATTTCCCATCTCTTTCTCCCTTCATGCTCAAGCTGACAATATTTTCTTTTTCACTTATGCAGCCATTTGAAGGATGAATGCTTATCTGCGACTGCTACTTCATGTCAATTTATTGGATCTCTAATATTAATGTCATGCCCATCTGTTGGTCCTGATGGACTCTCTTCTTTGAGCCGGCTTCCTTATTTAACTTCACTCGATCTATCGTACACCTTTCTGACAAATTTGCAGCCTGTTTTCGAGTCCTGTTTGCAGTTAAAGGTACTTTTCATCATACTATTATATAAAGCTGGTCAGTATGAATGTGATAGTTGTTACATGCACCACATATTTTTGATGTCTTAGTTCATGCGGCATGTGGATGCATATATATGTTAATTGGTACATGTTATCAGATTTCTTAGTTGCTATAATTCTATTGTAGTTGTATTGCAAAGTACACATCTAGCGGTCCACTATTAGGATTTATCATCTATTCATCATTTTTTTTTGTGTGTCTTTCTATGGATTAGCAAGTTAGGTCAAAGACGGCAATTGGTTAGAGTAGGATCACCCATGCTGTTGGGTTGATCTGTGGGTGCGCTGCCATTACCATTTGAGTGCTAGCTGATAGAAGTGGTGGGTTGGGGCAGGGCTGTCAACCAGCGGGTTACAGTATGCTCTAGCAATTATGCTCTCATTTGAGCAAATTGATGGGGATTGGCACCTTAAAGTTAATGCTTGGAAGAGGAAGTGGATAATTATTTGGTTAATTAATGGACTGATGAGTCCCTCTACTGGCATCGTAGAGCAGGGTTTGATTATGAAGGGTTTATTTGGAGCTGGGGAAGTGAGGTTTCTCGGTCTGATAGATACTTTGCTTCTGATTAGAGATTTTGTATTAGTGACTTTGCACTCATCTTCATGTAAAAGTACATCATTAGCATTTTATTTGATCACTTTTCACACTTCAAAGGACAATGATGTAAATTAGGTGAATAGAAAACAAGAGTGCAAATGGTGAAAAGGGGAGCGTGAAAACTCAATTCCATTCAGTTTGGTTTGATGTCAAAGCTCAATTCGTTTCGTCACAAGTGTTGCTCTTTCCATCCTTGTTCAGAATCAGGTGAGAGTCTTATGTCAGGAAATATCAATGCAGTGGTAATTAGGAAGTCCTTAACTAGTTGGAAAGATGTACCTATAAAAGTGCTTTGTGATCAATATTAGTTTTCTATAAACTTATGTTCTATTTTGATAAATCTTGTCCTTGCACCCACGTCAAGCCCCTAATCCCGTAAATGGGATCGAGCAAATCCATCAAGCTCCACTTCTCAATCTGGAAGATTCACTTTCACCTTACTGGCCAAAAAATATCATTATTATCATTAACTTACCGTCCAAGAACAATATCGTTGTTATTATAATCCCTTAAGTCAAGGCTAGGAGGAAATTAGGGCTCAAGTACATGTCTTCAGCACTTGTGCCGCTTAAAATTCTCACCTCATGACTCCTTCTCATCTTAAAATTTGTGAATCTTGAGAAACACCATAAATATGATTTATCCCCTTCCAAAGCCTTCTCCCACATATGATGCATCCCTTTCCAAAGCCATCGCAGCCTCCTCCAAATCTCTTTGGAAAGCAATTTTCTAGTCACTTGCCCTAGAATACTTAGTTGAAAATTGCCAACCTCTAGGGATGCAAATTGTTGTGCCCATCTACAAACATGTTATTTGTATCCGTAACACGTGCCACCCCACAACCACACTGTAACTTTTCAAGCCTTCTTTTCAAATAGTGGTGCATGTATATGAATTACGTTGGAAGGCTTTATGAAGCGCTCTGCAGACCACCTTTGAATAGGTATCCTACTGACCTCCTTTGGAACTGCTCCAGAACCCCACTTCAAACAACCTCACCTAAAGGAAGATTCCCATGGTTGGCCAAGATACTTGACTAGAAGGGTGATTGTTCCACAACCAAGGCTGGAATCTAACTGACCAAAATTCAGAACGTTTCCTGCATGATCATTTTTTAGCCACCCGTGTTTTATTTTTGGAATCCCGTAATTGCCACAAATATACTAGCGAACTGTGTGTAATCCCATAGCTTTGATCTGCTAAGAATCTATTAAGATAATGACACTTTCGTCTGCATGTTAAGCATTGGAATACGGTATAGCGGGAATATCTCCCCCCAATTCCTGCCTTCCGAACACAATTATAGACATTCAAAATTTTCTTCTTTGTTATTGTTCTCTTTTCTGTTTTCATTTTTCTTGCAATGTTTTGATTCTTCATTTTTTCTTGTCTTCTGCCAGGTTTTGAAATTGCAAGCATGCAAATATCTAGCTGACTCATCGTTGGAACCACTTTACAAAGAAGGTGCTCTCCCAGCCCTTTGTGAATTGGAATTGTCATATGGAACACTTTGCCAGTCTGCCATCGAGGAGCTTCTGGCCTACTGCACTCGGCTGACTCATGTGAGCTTGAATGGATGTGCGAATATGCACGACCTGAACTGGGGCTGTAGTAGTGATCAACTTTCTGAGCAGCCCGACCGTTTGCTGCAAAATCTCAATTGTGTTGGTTGTCCCAACATTAAGAAAGTTGTCATTCCCCAACTAGCTCGATGCTTCCATTTGTCATCACTAAATCTATCCTTGTCTGCGAACTTAAGAGAAGTTGACATAGCTTGTTTCAATTTATGCTTCCTTAATCTGAGGTATGAGTTTCTGCATCTTTGTCTTGTTTTTATTGTTCTTCCTGTTAATTTGATTTGTTTATTATGATTCTTAGTGCGGTTTAATCCTCACAATTCTTTTCCGTTGTTATTTTATTCAGCAATTGTAGCTCCTTGGAAATCTTAAAACTCGAGTGTCCTAGATTGTCGATCCTATTTCTACAGGTAGGGATTTTGCTTTTCTGTTTTGCCTATGTTTTAGATCTTAATGTTTTCTTGGTTATGGATGCAGTAATCCTGCTCTGTGCGCAAGGTTGTGTGTGAGTGCATGTGTACATGTTAGCTGAGTTTTTGAGGGAGGGAGGTAGCCCTTATGAGTTTAAACATTTCAAAGTATCTCTTAGTAAAAGGGAGGGAGGGAGGCTTACGAACTTGTTGATCTTGCCTTAGAATTCCTTCTATTATTCCAGGATGATATTCTGAGGCTTCTTTCCTTCTGTATAATAATTTCCTTAATTTATCAGTAATACAAGCTAATGAGGTCAATATTGAGATCCATGCATTTCTGTTCTATCGCTTACAAATGAATTTTGACTTCTTTTCCATTTGAGGAAATTCCTGGCCCATAGTTTTAGACTACCAAAATAGCCTTGAGCTCCTCGGTTGGTTGTTTTTCTACCCAACATATACAAAATTTTCAGCTGATTTCAACCCTTTCTTTTTACTGCTTGATGGTCTCCTCTTTCTTAAGTGTGTTTTTCCGACTACTTCATTTGACTTTGATATTTGATTTGGCCTTAGTCATGCAACATTGATGAAGAAACACTGGAAGCTGCTCTATCTCAATGTAACATGCTGGAGACCCTTGATGTTCGCTTCTGTCCAAAGGTGAGAGAGAATGAAATTCAACTATGTTTCATACTCTTTTTCTAAGAAGCACGGACACAGACACGAGAAAATGAAATTCAACCATGTTTCATACTCTTTTTCTAAGAAGCACAGATACAACACGACACGGACACGCAGATACCGAAGATATGTTGTCTTGTATTCCCTCTGTAACAACCCGATTCCCAGACACCTCAAAATAACTTTAATAATAATCGAATAATATACACCACCAACTCGATCTAAATAAAGAGGAAATTATTGAAAAAGCCAATTCCACTTCCTTCCATACATAATTTTCCGAATACAGTTCTCGTCATTCTCTTTAAGTTCTTCTGTGTACAATTACCTTGGAAAATAATTCCTCTCACTTCGTCTGTTCTTTTTTTCTCCTTTCCCCTCCATTCTCCTCTTCTTACCACTTTTCCAGTATCTCCCGGACAGAAATCCAAAGATTCCTTTTGAATGGAGATCACGAGGTAGACATGCTAGGTGTCTCGCTTAGCCACGTTCTATCAACATGTGTTTCTAATAACACTATCCTCCCTCTATTTGTTATAAATTATATCTCGCACAACTAAGAGTTCAAGAATAATTCCAAAAATGACACATGGCATCTCCTGTGCAAATTATCTTCCCCCTTGTTATTTCTCTCCAAATATAATCTGAACTATTTCCGTCTAATTATTCAGTGCAATGGGTTTCTACACCCTCCGTCCCAATGGATGTCCAAAACTACTATTCATAACTTTCAAAAAATCATATCTATATTTTTAAAGTTATAATGTATTATATATGCAATATGGATCTTGTTTGATAGATCTCACTTAGATTTATTAAACAAAGTATTTAAAATCGTAAAAAGTACTAGTATTAGTTTCAAAATATAGATGATTTTTTAGATGTGTTAATAGTGGTTTTGGAAATCTATTTTGGGACGGAGGGAGTATGTATGGATAATTGATATACATAGCTTTGTATCAATTACTGGACACTAGACTCAAGAAAATCGTTGGAAAAAAGGCATGGGAATGGGGGGAGCTAAATCCTCTTCCTGATACTTATCTAATGTAGCCTTTTCATTTCTCCAGAAATTTTGAGTGAGCTTTAAAGATGTCCAAACTCCAAACTGTATTTGATAATGATGTCATATGTCAAATATATGTTAGTACATGTTAGCAAGTTTTTTTTAATAAGAATCGATTAAATGCAAATTTATTTAGTAATAGACACAAGTGTTGGCATTGCAAAAGAGTATCAAACACATGCCAGAATAAAGATTTTGTTGACACCCAAAAAACAGTATCTGACGCGTGTCCGAGAAGTGTCTGTGTTGCTTAACTCTTTTTTTAAAGAATTAAATCCTCTCTTTTCGTAATGATTATACTCTGCATAGTTGGAAGAAATTTCAAATCTTTTTTATTCTTGACCCGGTGTAGATATGCCCGGTAAGCATGGGGAGGTTACGGACTGCATGCCCCAGCCTGAAGCGCATCTTTAGCAGCCTCTCACCCCATGATGGACAGTGACTTTGGAGTGCTTATGTACTGTGTTTATTTTGCGTCCAGGGTAAGAGACAACCACCGCGAGCTCTTTATGTGTTGTATGTAAATGTGTAGTCTCCATATTGTTTGCTTCTCTTGTGACATACCTTTGTACTTTTATTCTGTTGTGGCCTAATGTCACTGGTACAATAAGTTTCCGTAATTTTATTTGTAAATTGTATTGTTATTATGTTATTTGTTTGGAATTGGCTTATGTTTTCTGGAGTTAGGAATTGGTTCTCATGAGGTTGTAACAGAAAAGGGAATCAACATTTTTAGCTGAAATGTTGGTGAAGTGTTCCTTTGAAGCATACTTATAGCATCACAAATAGATGATACTTGGTTCTAATGTTCTATTAGGTACTCCGTCCATTCCATTTGAGAGAAAAACTAGGGTGCAAATAGTGTACGGCCGAGATATGCGCTAGAGTGTGCATCTCGGCCGCCCAAAAATGTTTTAGACGGTTCAGATTTCTCCCTCCTCTCTCTCTCTCTCTCTCTCTCTCTCTCTCCCTCCCCTTTTTCTCTCTAAAATCTGAAACGTCCAAAATATTTTTGGACGGTCAAGATGCGTGTTGGGTACCGTCATGTGGCACCCAGTCGGCACCCTAGTTTTCCTCATCCTATTCGGTTGGTTCTGTATGTGAAACTCAACTTTTTAAGTGATGCGCGTTGATAAATGTCTCCTCTTAGAAAGTTGGATGAGAATTCTCTCTCTTTTACTAAGTTGTGAAAATTGAACTTCCTTTCGTTTGCTACTATAAGTTCCTTCCCGTCTATCCAATGACCCAACTGCCTCGATGTTTATATTGGAAGATATTTATATAAAATAAATTCAGGCATTTACTGAAACAAAAAATGCAACGTAATTTAAGGTAGGAAGTGGGAAAATCACGAAAAATTATTCAATGTCCTTGAGCACCGTCGATGAGAAGGTTATTCAGAAGCATATTCGAATATTTCTTATGTGAACTTATTGATTTGAAACCGTAACGTCCAGATCTCTTTCACCACACAAGGAAAGGGATATGAGGCACAAATGGTAGTCGGGGAGTGCAAATTTGTTCGCCCTTAGTTAGAGTGAACAAAACTCTCGCTTTGATTGGTGAAAAAAGTGAAGGGTTCATAGAATTAATATACTTTTTTTGGTAATTATGGTGTTAATTTGTGGTGGATTTTACACTTTTTTCACCAATTAGAGTGAGTTTTATTCATCCTCACTAAAGTGAGGGAGGTGAGGGTGAACAAATTTACGCTCGCATTCAGGGACTGAATTATCTCTTCCAAAATCAACAAAACCAAATGAGGCCCACCATTCTGTGCTAAAGAAAAGGGAATCAACCGTCTAGCTGAAATGTTGGTGAAGTGTTTCTGTTCCTTTGAAGCATACTTCTAGCATCTCAATTAGATAATATTTGGTTCTATAAGTTACTCCATCCATTCCATTTGAGAGAAAAACTTGGGTGCAAATATGGTTCGGCCGAGATATGCATTTTAGTGTGTATCTCGGCCGCCCAAAAGTGTTTTAGACGGTTCAGATTTCTCCCTCTCCCCTCTCTCTCTCTCTAAAATTTGAACCGTTAAAAACACTTTTAAACGGCCGAGTTGCGCATTGGATACCGCCTCGTGGTACTTAGCTGGCATCCAAGTTTTCCTCATCCTATTTGGTTTGTTCCGTATGAGGAACTCAACTTTTTAAGTGATACGCATTGATACATGTCTTCTTTGGAAAGTTGGATGAGAATGGAGTATCTTTTACTAAGTTGTGAAAAATTGAACTTTTTTTTGTTTACCTTAGACTAAAGTTGTGGTTTGCATAAAATGATGGGGAGTGGTGGTTGTGGGTATACAAGAACTAGCTTTAAGATATTTCATATTGGTTTTCTGGTTTCTTCTCATCAAGAGAACCTAAAAAATATAAAAAGAAATTAGTAAAAATCCAGGAAAATCATGAAAGTGAAAAAAAAAAAAAAAACAAATTCAAGCATTTACTGAAACCAAATGCAACGTAATCTAAGATAGAAAGTTGAAAAATATAAAAAGAAATTATTATTCAATGCCCCTGAGCACCGTCGAGGAGAAGGTTATTTAGAAGCATATTCCAATACTTCTTATGCAAACGTATTGATTTGAAACCTTAACGTCCAAATCTCTTTTTCATCACGCGTGTTGTAGAAAAGGGCTATGACGCACAAATGGCAGTCGGGGAGTGCAAATTTGTCCACCTTACTTAGTGAGAGTGAACAGAAGTACAAAAATCTCGTTTTAGTTGGTGGAAAAAGTGAAGGATCCACGGGATCAATACACTTTTTTTGGTAATTATTGTGTTAATTTGTGGTGGACCCCACACTTTTTTCACCAATCAAAGTGAGTTTTATTCACATTCTCACTGAGGCAAGGGT
This sequence comes from Vaccinium darrowii, assembly GCA_020921065.1. Lineage (NCBI taxonomy): Eukaryota > Viridiplantae > Streptophyta > Magnoliopsida > Ericales > Ericaceae > Vaccinium > Vaccinium darrowii. The sequence continues at coordinate 33,683,100 of CM037161.1, read as the reverse complement.
GAACAAATTTGCACTCGGCACTGAATTATCTCTTCCAAAACCAACAAAACCAAATGAGTCCCACCATTCTTATTTTTCTTGCGTGTGGCCCTCCAAACATCATTTCCCCCTTGTGTGTTTTCTTGTGGGTATTGGTCATCGGAGCCCACTTAATTAATAATTACTTCTTTCTTTCTTCTTCCCCACCTAATTGGATCACCTCAAGAAGAACCCCCTCGATTGCCCTCTCATTTTCCGTTTTAAATACTCCTACTACATAATATACACTTCTTTTGTGGTTCGACAGTCAGAAGTGTCCGAATCAGCTTACAGTCTTACACTCATCTCGACTAACCTTCTCTCCGAACTCCGGTACAATCAAAAGCAATTCATCAACGCCGAAACTAGAGGATTATAAAAAGTTCCTCTATGACATCCTGATCGCAAAAACCGAAACCTGTCCATTTTGTGGGAGCTAACCCACAAACCAACCCACCAACCCTTGGCTTAAATACACTTCACTGATTGCTACATTCATCCATACAAGCAAACCTTCCGTTACACAAAAACTTCCTTGAAGAGTTGGAGTCCTCTCTCTCTCTCTCTCTCTCTCTCCTTTTACATCGGAGAACTAAATTCTCTCTCAATTCAATCCGTTTTCCACTTTTGCAGGAGGGGAAAAAAAGAGATTCGGAGAACCAGTCAAAACAATACCCAAAAATTGGTGAAGGAAAAAGGAGTCTCATACCGACAAATTCGGGAGGCATAGATATAAGAATACTCTCTCAGCTTATCAACGAAATCTCACCCAATGGAAGAAAACCCATCTCTCCCAATTTTCTCTCTTTCTCTCTAGCGCTCGGATTTTTCTTTGCTGAAAAATCCGAGTACGCAAGAGAAAGAGATCCCGTCTTTGGTTTCAGAGGAGATAGAGGAGTAACAATCGAAAAACGAAGATCAAGCACGGTAAATATTCCTCTTGCGCTTTTTCAAAGTTTCTTTCTTAATTACTTTCTCTGTCTCATTTTGTTTTTCATTTTTAGAAGACAATGTCAATTTTCAATTAGTTATATTTTCCGATCTATAATGTTTTTCATAATTTTAAAAACTTTGTATTTCGGAACTAATCGAGAACTATCAAACAAGATTCATATTACGTATTTTTTAACAACCATAGTAGTAGATATAAGCGATTGACCAATGACACGTTCTTCGAAAATTAACAAACAAAATGGACGGAGGGAGTATTTTTGTCGAAATCGAAAATCCTGTCTTTTTTGTTATTTTCTTTTCCGTAAATTCCAAACATGAAAATAAACGTTGAGGAAGAGTCCGAAGAATCAAGCACAGTAAATTTTACTTTTTCATTTTCTCGAAATTATCTGTGTAATTATTTTCTCTTTCTTTTCCCTTGTTTCCACGAGTCCAGGGGGAACATTTTATAACATTTCAAACCCGACCGATGGCACCTCAGATAGTCCTCCGTCACACGTCCTCGTCGGTGTCGAAACGGCGTCTGCCGCTGCTTTTGGCTGCAACCAAGTCGTCCTCGTCGTCCTTATCAACAACGTTTTCATCGTCATCCGCCGCTAATGGGAGCAGCAGAATGGGGTTTGGGGAGGTGGCGGGCGGGACAGCGGCGGAGTGCGCGGTGGTATGCTGCTGCTGCCCCTGCGCCCTCATGAACTTCTTGGTGCTGACCGTGTACAAGCTTCCAGCCGGGCTGTGCCGGAAGGCGTTGCAGCAGAAGCGCCGCAACAGGCTGATGAAGAAGGGGCTGTTGCCGCTGCGCAACCACCACCGACACTGCCAATGCGGCTACGATGACACAGAGATGCATATCCACCCTGTCGCCGCGGCCGACGAGGTCATGCCGTCGGTGGAGACGGATGAAGATGTCATGCAGTTGGAGAAGGAAATGTGGGATAGGTTTTATGGGGGCGGGTTCTGGAGAAGTCCTTCTCAAAAGAGTAACCATTAAATATGTTCAGAACTGCTCGATGCATGTGGGTTTTACACGTAAACATATAAGATTAACAACATCGGACAGTTTCAAAAATATGTGTCGGAATCTTTGTACGAACGTGTGTGTCCGAACCATTTTTGCTTGGAAAGTAATGCTGAAAGATTTTTTTTTTTGGGGGGAAAAGAATGAAATGAAGAAATATTATGGAAGCATGGTGATTTTAATTGGTGGAGGTTGAGAGAACATTTTTTTGCGCAGCTTATTGAGGATTTTGTACATGGATTCAGGTGTATGTACTGTAATCTTATGTTTGTGCTGTACATAAAAATGAAGAGACTTACTTCTATGTTTTAATGATTGTTTGCATTCTTATCACATCTGGTTGATGTGGACATAAAGTTTCAATTAGAATGATCGAGAATTCTAATTTTTGGGATGAGATGACCACTTGTTGAGAAAATTTTCAATGCAAAAGTAACACAACACTTTGTACAATAATAATATACGCAACATGCTGAGGTTATACTATATAATTGGACAATAAATGAGATGTCATCTTCTAGAATTCAGGGGTGCTATGCATCTGGGTGCTTTGCACCTTTCGGTCGTCCGATCATGTTTTGGACGGTTTAGATGTGTTTTGATTTTTCATCGTTAAAAATAAATCATTGCGGAACACATCTGGGCGGTTCAAAATATGATCGGACAGCTGATGAGTGCACAACACGGCGTAAAGCAGCCAGGTGCACAACACAGCCTCCCCATCTTATATTACCTAATTATACAGTGCCAACTCAACATGTTATGTACATATTAATTAATCCAAGTGGTTGACAAAGAGGTCTTGTCTTGGGGCTTAAGAGGTTTCTTCATCTAAGGTTCAGGTTCGATTCCCTTGCCAATAAATTCTTAGAGCCACTAGGGGTTATGTCTGGTCGTTACGTCTAGGACTTCAGGAATTAGTCGAGGTGTATGTATGCTGGCCCGAATATCCAGTTATATATATAAAAAAAATGTTATGTATATTGTTTTTAAAATGTTGTGTTAATAGACTTTTCCGAACCCACAAAAGAGAGAGTGGATTGGAAACATGATATAATATCGTATCGCTTGAACCGCTCCTATATACACTATTCTAGGATAAAGGGGATTTGTGGTGGGATTTGAAGTTGAACCCTCACGAAACAAAGAAAATATTACTCACTCCGTCCCAATTTGCTGGTTCTTTTTTTCCATTTTGGGATGTCCCAAAATATTTGTCCCATTTTTAAAAACGCCCATCAAATCAATGTCACTTTTTAGTTTTACCCTTAAAAAGTATTTTTTTCATTTCAATTAGTTTGTCCATTATCTTTTATTTTATAACAATTTGAATGATTTTGAAAACTTTGTATAATAAAACTAATTGATATCTATCAACTAAGATCTATATTGCTTATGTTTTGAGTTTTATAAAAAAAATTAGTCCCACAAAATTGGTCATAGTAATATTGACTGAATTTTGGGGCAAAACATAAAAGATAACACAAAATTTTCACATCGCTTAAAAACTCACTTCCCCAAAAGGGGCAAGCAAATTGGGACGGGGGAGTACCTACTCTACCAAGTGAGGCATCTTCGGAGAACTGTGTAGGATGTGATTGTTTTTTGTAAATTCTGAAACTTAACTATTTTTTTAAGTTATATTAATTAAGTGCTCTTCACAACACAAAGGTGGTCGTGCCGGAGTGGTTATCGGGCATGACTAGAAATCATGTGGGCTCTGCCCGCGCAGGTTCGAATCCTGCCGACCACGTTTTTAACTTGCCTGCTTAGTAAACATCTTGAGAAAAGGCCTTTCTATTAATTACCGCTTTTTTTTTTTTATAAAAAATCTATATTGTTTGTGATCCTGTGAATGATCTTTCAAAAAATAATAACAATCAGGACAAGGCTTATCTCCATTTTTAGTCCCTACAAAATGTCCCGTGTTTCATTTTCATGCCTACATATTTAATTGTTTCAGTTGCATTGCTACAATTTTAATTTAAATTGCTTTTGTCCTCGCAGTCAATTCCGTAACGGAAATGGCTTACCTGGTAACATAAAATGTACGTGGACTCTTAACCGAAATGGCTTGCGAGACCCTTTTTCAGTTGCACACGAATAATCCAAACCATTCATTAATTTTATAATAAATTTTCAAATGGCACTGCAAAAATTCAACTCAATTGAATATGTATGAGTGGATGATTCAATATTAGAACTACTCCAGATTGTCTCGTGTTTGGCTTACTTAAAGCTAGCTTGAGCTAGACTTGCCTCATAAACAACCTAGACTCGAACATATTTATGAAACTCGTTAAGTTTTCAAATCAAACTTGATCAACTACCTGCTCAACTCGTTTGGTTTGTTTCTCACCTTCACACACCCATTGTGTGGGGCCCTTGCGAAAATACTTGTGTGTAAAGTTTGTGTGTATATTTGTAGGTGTAGAAGAATAAAAATATTTAAATTGAACGAATAGGGTGTCAGGTAGAAGTGTAAGGGTCTGTGCACCTTGTGCACAACACCCGTACTGTGCTGCTCATTTGGGGCTCATTTTGGGTTTTGTTTTTTGATGCGAATCTTTCATTTTGTTCATCTTGTCGAGTATGTGACCCACGTAAAAATTAATGTTGATCGGAGATCTTTAACTATGTTTTCGGACTGTATTTGTCTTGAAAACGGAACACTCAAAGAAACTAATGTAGATTTTTTTTTTCCTACAGAACAATAAGATAAATGGTAACCAATCAAATAGTTACTGAACTCTGGTCAACATGAACTTTTACGAGGATCACATACTTAACGAAACGAACAAAATAAACAATTGAAATAAAAAAAGACCTAAAATGGCCCCCTAATGGGCCGCACAGCACGCGTAGCACAGACTTTGAACCCTCTTGGTGTAGATGTATTTTCTCACAAACGAAATACTCCACTGTGTATTTGTTTTCGAACTGTAAAGAAAATAATTTTCAATTGTTCAAGAAAGTAAACGGGCGTTGATGCCTTGGTTAAATTTCTCTACGCTCGCCTTAACCAACAAGATTCTCGCCGTGTAATCTCACCACCGTCAACTCAACCCCGTCGTCCCACTACCAAATCCACCACCAACGCCACCACCTTTCGCGGCGGCGCTCCAAGAAATGGCTACTCTGAGACTGTCGATCGTGGCCCTATCACTATCCCTGCTCTCGTTTCTGGCCGAGCCGAGCAGTAACACGAACCCCGTGTACTCGCCGTGCTCCGACACCACGGTCCAGAAATCCGACGGGTTCAGCTTCGCGATCGCCTTCGCGGCTAGAACTGCCTTCTTCGTCAACACGTCGGTCCAGCTCTCCCCCTGCGACAGGAGGCTTTCTCTCTCATCGGCCAACGCTCAGATCGCAGTCTTCCGCCCTAAGGTCGACGAGATCTCTCTCCTCACCATCAACACCACCACCGGCTTTACTCCGGTAATCTCACTCCCTGTCTCTTCATATATGTGTATGTATAGCTATGTATTAATGTGTATTTACGGAAAATTGAAGTTGGATCTTAGTTGGTCAAGGTCTAGGGTTTTTGAAGTAAGGATCTTTTGGGGATTGAAGCGAAAGAGTGAAGGAAAGTTTCTATTTGCGAGTCCACCCATGAGCCAAATCCCTTGCCAAAGCCAAAATTTGGCATCAGGAATAGCGAAAAACCCTCTCCACCCTTGTGCCAAACTCAATGCCAAATCTTGGCAATGCCATTCTTGGTGCCAAACTTTGCTGCATCATCCAATCCCATTTAATTTGCATAGAAAATGAGATGGGTTTAATTCAATGGTCTAGATTTGAGAATGTGCTAAAATGACACCAGATAGTGCAACGAAATTTCTATTTTTTTTGGGTTTTTGATGATGTTGCAAGCCGGAAAATAACGTTGGCATGAACGGGTGGACTTGCTCTCCCATAATTCTTCAGTAGGATCCTCTGTGCCTGCTCTCAATTCTCGTTTTGAGCTCTCGCTCTAAATCCTTGCTCTCGCGAAGTTTAGTAGTTTGAAATACTTTGAAAGATGCTTTCATGCCTGCACTCGCACCCGCACGTGTATTATGCGACTTAGTTTAAAGTACAACTAGTGGGAATGGATCGAATGATTGGGTTGCAACTTGCAGGGGTCAGAATTTTGTTCAGTTTTGGGTGCTAGGGTTTGATCATTTGAATTTGAATGATTGCTGCAACAGGAGATGAAGAAAAAGGGTTGGGGCAAGAATAGAGGCGTCCATACAAATTTGTAGATGTATGTACACTGTATATGTAAGCGTGTTTGATATTTACACACGCTCTAGTGTAGGGATACAAAAAACTGAACTTAAATCTTTTTGGGCCCAGCTCTAGTGTTTTGATATTTGGAATCTGTTTGGTTGTGCAAAAATTGGGGAAGAAAGTTCCAATTGAGTGTTCTGTTCCTTATTTAGACATCAAGGTGTAGAGGATCGTGTGAATCACGGCAATCCCAACTCTATCCTTCTCCCTGTCTGTACATGTGTGTACACATGTCTCAGGTAATTTTGAAATGCTGGTTATTAGGTAATGCTCTAGGGTTTTGATGATTATGATCTTTTCGTTTCTGCAAAAATGGGGTAAGACAAGAAGAGACTGAGTAAAGGAGCATTTCAATTTGGTTGCTTATTGCTAATTAGAACACAGAAGCTGGAAAGGACTGCATGAAGCAGGGAAAAAAAGGATGGGCAAATGCTTGGGGCTCTAGGTTTTGATTTGTGGGATTTGGATAATTTTTGAAAGAGGTGGGAAGTGAAATGTAGACCGCAAGAAGTGGAAAGGACTGCATGAAGCATGAAAAAAGTTCTTAACCTTCGGTGTTGTTTTAGTTCTTTTAACTTATAAATAATTGTTTTAGTTCTTTCATGACAAATTGTAGTTAGGTTATGAGGTGTAGTTATGATGTTTGGGGTCTGAGTTCTGACTTCGTTGTGTCTGATTGGATACCAAAATGGAATTCTGCACAAGTGCTGTATCTGGTTCTGTCTTTTAGAAGTCCTATCCCCAAGTTTTTAGTTATCTTGCTTGCTTTTCTGTTTTAGTTAGTCCTTGATGATTAAAGTTCCATGTTAGGCCAGGCATGGCCGAGGCAATGTTGTGTGTGTACTGCGTCAAGCTACTAGTAATGTGTTTTAAGCACTGCATTTGGTGTGGTCATTTGCTTTCTGTTTTCATAATGATCCATATAGTGAGTTCTTTATATTTTGTTGTGATTTGATAACATAAACATGTACAGTGATAAGTTGCTATGCATAGACAATTCTTTACCCTAATCTCACCTCTTCTCTTCCCGTCTCTCCAACAAGAACAAGAACAAGAACAAGAACAAGAACAAGAACAACATCAAAACCCATTTAGTCCCCAATCACTGACGGTATGGGCGGGGGATGATTGGAGACAGACCTAATCTTTGGCAATATGCACAAAGTGGCTGCTCTCAAAGTACCACTGAAATTGTGGCCCCCCTAAACCTCCAACACCCTTCCTGTCTCTTCATATGCCTAAATTATGTATATGTATATTTACGGAGAAGTGAAGTTGGATCTTCCTTGGTCAAGCTCTAGGGTTTTGAAAATAGGGATCTTCTAGGGAATGAACTGAAAGAGTGAAAGAAAGTTTCTATTTCGATCTTATAGCTAATTTAGACCGCAACAAGTTGGAATGACTGGTTGCAGTTTGCTGGGGATAGAGTGGAGGACAAGAAAAGAGGTGTCCATACAAGTTTGTATCCACGTATACATATAGCCATATAGGTATGTAACTTGTGTGTCAGTTGGGATACAGAAAATTGAACTTAGATCTTTTTGGGCCCAGCTCTAGTGTTTTGATAAATGGGATCTGTTTGGTTGTGCAAAAATTGGGGAAGACAATTGCAATTCGTGTTTCATTACTTATTTAGACATCAAGGTGTAGAGGATCCCGTGAATCAGGGCAATCCCAACTCTTCACTACATCTCTATCCTTCTCCCTGTCTGTACACGTGTGTATACATATGTTTTGGGTATCTGGAAAATGCTGGTTAGTAGGTAATGCTCTTGGGTTTCGATGTTTTTTTTTATCTCTCAAATATAGGGTAAAAACAAGAAACTGGGTAAAGGAAATTTCAATTTGGTTGCTTATTGCAAATTTAGACCAGAGAAAGTGGAAAGGACTGCATGGAGCAGGGCAAAAAAGGATGGGTAGATGTTTGGGGCTCCAGAGTTTTAATTTGTTGGATTTGAATTATTGTTGAAAGAGCAGGGAAGAGAAAAGGTAGAGTAAGAATTTAAGAAATGTGAAACCTTCAAGCATTTGTATCATGACTTCGTAATATGGCCAAACTGGTCAACTTCCCCCAGATTTATTACACCTGCTTGGAAGTTGGATATACCCACAGCTCTCCAGTTAACATGCCATCCCTTCTCTTTTGTAGGGTTGCTTTAGCGACTATCTTGCACCAAAAAACCTGCTGGTATTCCTAGTGCCTAAAGTAAATTAGCGTAAGTTTCTCTGTATGGTAGGACATAATAGTGATAACCTGGGTAGCGTGTTGGGTCATCTGTCTTATTGCTTTGTTCTATCTTTGGCATTCTTTGGAACCTCGTTAGATCTTCATGAGATGGCCAAACCATCGCCTCAACTTCTCTTGGATGGTCAACCTGTGAATTTCTCTTCTTTGGAGCGGCTTTGCTTGTACTTTCACCGCCATCCTTTGCACTGCCAAATTTAACACGCTGTGCTGTCTTGTGCTCTAAACCTTTGGTGTTATATATCTAGCGTGACTCGTGTAAAATGGATAGTTACAATATTTAGAGGCAGGATTTGGAATGGGTACTGGAAATGTTCGTGCTACATAGTAAAAATAGTTGTCACTTTTCAAAGTATCTTGCACAAGATTATGTTGATATTGTTGTGTTGTTTATGATGTTACATTTGAGTTTGGTTGTATAACCCTATACGGTAGGAGAATGGAAATGCAATAAATTAAATGCATTTAGCCAACATTGACTAGTTATTACGGCCTAAGGGTACGTAGCAGTACTGAAGTTAATTTAAGTTCCAAACACAAAATCTTGAGTGCAATTTTGTTCACCCTCATTAAAAGAGGGTGAACATTACACTCAACTCTTATTGGTTGAAATGGTGTAAGTTCCACCCATGCAATACACTTTTTGGCAAGGATGAGATTACTTTTGGGTGGACACTGTCTCAACCAATAGGAGTGAGGGTAATGTTCACTCTCTTTTAATGAGGGTGAACAGAATTAAACTCCAAAATCTTGCACGGTTGACCCAGTTTTGCACACTTGGACTTTTTTTTTTTTTTGATCGGCCACACTTGGACTTTCTTGATATAGATATTCAGATATAGCATTGAGAAAGGTAACTTTTTGCGAGGATTTTTAGTTTATTGTGAAAAATTTGCTATTAATTCGCTTCCTTTTTTGTTGTTTGGAAAATTTGTCATGGGCCACAGGGAGATTGCTGAACACCGTATCCGTATATGTAAACTTGGATAATGGATCTTCAATGCTCTTGATTAGGAGAAGCAGGAAAAGATTGATATTGAGGAAATGCAGTTATGGGTTCTCAGAATTTGTCCAACGCATTACAGTCTTAGAAAGCTTTTGGATTTACGATCTGTAATGACTCTAGAGCCTTGCAGTGATAAAATGACTGAAGTTGCAAAAATACCAACAAATTTTTTTCACAAGGCCTATCCTAACCAGTAAGGATTTTGCAGTGTTGGCAAATGCCAGTTAAGAAGCTAGCTAATACTGCAGGAGAGGGAGTTTGACCTATTAGTTACTGTATTTGCTAAATGCAAACTTTTTGAAACTCTGTTTTGCAGCATTTTTAGTTTCTAAAACCAGTTTTCTAGAACTTTTTGTTTCTCGAAAAATAAAGATGTCCATCGAATATAAATTATAAAAAGGGTATAATCCTTACAAGAATATGGAGGAGCTTTCTGGAACTAAACAACCACCCTGTTCGGCATCAAATTGTGCGAGTATGGGCTAACTCCATTTTGAGATTCTAAAAACACATTGAACGTATTTGAAAAGCTACTAAATATCTGATTCTAAAGTATGTAGTTGAGATCGCATCAAATTGTACCACCCTGTTCGGTATCAAATTGCACCACCCTGTTCGGTATCAAATTGTACAATGTGTTGTTTATGATGATATGCTGTGGGATGAAGTCAAAAACAGCGTAGGAGACTAGGAGTTGCATCTCAGAACACAGGGAAAGTAGTGACTTCATCCCAATTTTGGCAGCGTGCACTGCCCAGAATAATCTTCTTGCATAAACAGCTTGAGTATATGAATTTGGCCAGTTAATTATTTTGACCTTCTTTTGTAGATTTTCTACTTATTAGATGTTGGCCAAAAACATATACCCAAAGGTGGATTCCTAATCTTCTTACTATGTCCATCATGAGGCGCTCTCCAAGGCATGTGCCCCGTATAGGGAACTTTACCTTAACCATCCCTAGGTCTAGATCTTTATTTTGTACCCTTGGGTGGATGTCTCTTGTGGGTAGAATGACAAACCAAGAGTCAGTTTAAGTTTCTATTGTTTGTGAGAAATGAAGTTGAGGACCCTTACCGGACCAAAGGAGAGAACTTGATTCGTGAATCTAGTTGAGCAAATTCTGGCATTGGTGGGTGGTTGCATTTTTGTGGCTATCCAATAAACATGTTCGGCTCTAGGCTTCAACTTTTTTCCAAAGCTTTTGTCAGAAACAGAGGACCTGGGCTTAATTCACCTAACATAGTTGCTTCAAAGATTCTTTCATTGGAGCAAGCCTGAAATTGTGTGAAAGGCGTCTTACTTATTGTAAGTTGTTGTCCTGTTTGAAGAAAGAGACTAGGAGCTAAGTTATTCTATGCTCAACTTCTTCAAAATATATTAAGGTCTCTGAATGCTCTGATATTTGAAGCTTCAAGCCTTCAATTTCTTATTTCAGAGAAAAGTTGCACTCTTTTCTTTTGAGGAGTCGAAGAGCAACTCATTGTTTTTTTCTTGTTGTAAATTTAAGAACTTCTTGAGAAGACCTTTCTAATCTTCATGTTAATAGCTAGATGAGTGGTTTTCACAGCTAGTTGTAATACAATTTGCTGTCTACTGATTCGATACAAGAAATAGTCATGTGGTGCAGTGCACTCTTAATATATTTAATTCATTGTGGATTTTCCAGGTTTCTACTGGTGGTTATATGGTTGCATTTGCTGGTCAAAAATATGCTGCCAGATCTCTCCCTGCATTTGTTGCAAACAGTACATACACTGTAACCAGCTTTACTCTTGTAAGGACTTATGTTACACTTGCAATTTTTTCACTTGAACTTAACCTGTCGGCTGTTGCATATATTCAACATAATTTAAAATGTGAGTGCAGGTTCTTGAATTCCAGAAGGGTAGGCTGCAAAACTTGTATTGGAAGAGAGATGGCTGTGCTTCATGCTCAGGGAACTCTACCTTTGTGTGCCTGAATAATCAGGACTGTGCAATCAAAACAAACAGTTGTAAGAACCAGGGGGGTTCTGTGGATTGCAGCCTCGGGATCCAACTGGCATTCTCCGGCACAGATAAGCACGAGGATGTTTTCAACTCCTGGTATGAAGTGAGTAACCTTCGCCAGTACTCTCTCTATGGCCTCTATTCGAATCTAAAGGATTCTCTAACTAGTCAGTATAACAGTTTCTTCTGATGGAGTTTCAAGTGGTAATGTAGCTGTCGTTCCTATCCTTTTGGATTTTGTTTTGTTTTGTTTTGTTTTGTTTTTCCAGTTCATGTGCATCTTTCCTTGTATTTGTATTGTCATTGTCTCCCTTCCTAAAAGAACTACTACATCTCCTTCCAACCGTCCAAATTTGTGTAAATTTTTATGTGTCTTGCGGGCTGTGATTACTTAAGAGATTATTGGATGAACATTTTCTCAGCATGATTGTTTGGGCATACATTTTCCTTGCATGGGCTCGATTAATAGCGTCGAGATGATATTAGGGAGGCCGAAATTATCAATGTGCATTCTATTTAACCAAGCCTTCTACCTAGGTGGATAGATCGCTCTCAATTTTGCAGGTTTGACCGATTGTGGGGCGAATCTTGATCATGAGAAAAATTTGCATGCGGATAGGGTACCGACATGTAGTACCCGTCGTCGCATCCGAGCCGTCCAAACAGATTTGTGGGGGTAAGTTTACCCCCAAAATTTTAAAAAATGCCACTCTTAATCTGGGCGTTCAAAACATGTTTGGACGGCTAAGATGCGCCGACAAGTACCATGTGGCGGTACCCGTTCGGCATGCATGTTTTTCTCCTCGCACACGAATTCAAAAGGTCAAGTACCTGCTATCTAAGATAAAAAGTACTACTGTTGTACAAAGTTTTTTCTGTCTGTAAATATTGTTGTGCTAGGGTTTTTTTTTTTTTTTTTTTTTGTGTTTGTGTTTGTGTTTGTGTTTGTACTTTGGAAATATATTAAAACTAAGCTAGAGAAGGAACAGCGTTATGCCACAAATGTTTGGCCAAAATAACAATACAAATCATGAGGAGCTTAATCCAGAATTTGCCTCAGGTTTAGAGAGTCCTAAGAAGAAACTCCCTTAGGGAGAGGGCTGCTAGTTGTGCAAAACTGTAACTTCTTGTCCTTTCATTTTAAACCAAAACAACCACCATTGTGATTCAATAATTTCAAAGTATGTCACTGGTCATACCATTCTGATAAGTTCACTATATAAAAGTTAGTTGTAAGTCATTTCCCTGCATGAAATTGATTACCTCCATGTATTAAACGGCGCACAACTTGACTATGAAACTTTCTTAAAGAATTACTCCATCCATCCCAAAATGATGGTCCATCTTTATTTTTTGGGATGTCCCAAAATTGTTATCCATTTTGAATGGAGTAGTCAATGAGAAAAAAACAGGAGTAAAGTTGTTTTCTTTGTTGCCCTTTATTTCTCATATTCAAATTCAAACACAAAAGTGAAGAGAAAATGAATTAATTATTCTTTTGTTATTCGCCATTTCTAATCTATTATAGCGGGGTCTAATATATTACGCGGGGGGGGGGGGGGGGGGGGGGGGGGGGGGGGAAATGATAGTATGAGACTCGACCGGGAGGGGAGAAATGAGAGTATGAGACTCGACTGGGATGCAGTGTGGGGCATCCAAGAGCTCTACCGCATGAGCTAGCCACCACTTGCGAAAATGAATTAAAGTTTGAAAAGTCATTATTGCACTTCTAAAAAGGAGAGTAATTTTGGTAATTTATTTATTTTGAAGAGTAATGACTCTACTTAAAAATATCTAAAGACCAATAGTGTTTCCCACACTATCTCAAAAAAATGCCCTTTCAAAATAACTAACACAGCAAAATTCCAGAGTAACTAGCACGGCGAAATTCCATTCAACGATCACATACAAAGCTTCTATTGTTGAATTGTTCTTAAACGACACCAAAATGACAAACGAAGCAACTCCCAACTCATGTGAACAAACCCATCAGGCCATTACATCCCTCGACTTATCCATCACTTAGGGACATCAATATACTGGGATTTTAATTATTGGCCTATGATAATCTACATAAGCTTAGCAATCAATTGAATTTGACACTATTATAAATTGTGTTGCTTACATTCATCATGATTCAAAGCTCATAAAAAAAAAAAAAAAAAACACCTTTGATGGCTCCACGTGCAAAGCACGTGCACATTTACTAGTTCCCTTAAAAAGTTGAATTCCCAAAGAGGGTCAGTTATTGGGACGGAGAGAGTATTCAAAAGTCTCAGAGCATAGTTGCGTGGCGCTCCAGATCATTCCAACACCACACATTTATGAAGGGTACATACACTTAGTCGTGGACCCCACGAGAATGTGTGGTGTTTGAGTGTTCCGGAGTATCACATGACCGTGCCCTAGGAGCACTAAATAATTAGACCCTAAAAATTGTTGTTATGAGAATGTAGTTGCCTAATTTTGATGAGAGTGCATGAATAATGTGAGTAAATTTGGTAGGGGGACCATATGGAATATGCTTTTTGGTAATTAAGAATGATAAATGTTTTTCAGTAGTGTGGGAAATCGTGAAATTGATGCTGGATTAGTAACAGTTGTGGTGTTGTTAGGGTCTTCACTCAAGAAGAAGAAATAGATTAATTTGTCTGCTGAAATAATCTTTGATGTTGTCAATAGATCTTTGTGTGGTTATTGTCGTTTCCATTCTTGAGATTTGCTTTCTAGCTAGGCAGTCACAGTGCTTGTTTGTGAAAAATTCTGAGAACAGATTATGAGATTCTGACTTTCAAAAAATTCGCATTGGCCAGAGCCGGAAAACCTATGGGTACTGACCCATAGGTACAGAAAATGTGGACCTTGGGGGGGTGCTGTGCATGGGATGCATGCACAGCACCGTGCTGTGCAGCCATTGCGCGGCTGCACCGGCCTCATTCCCACGATTAGAGAAGTTCACCACGTATAGTTCATCGAGTACTACACATGTACCAAAAATCAACTCGATCGGATATCTTTAAGTACTTCATCGGAACACAAATAACTTGAAAAGAAATGGAACACAAATGGACACAAACACTAGATCACAACCACTTTTTCAAGTTATTTGTGTTCCGATGAGGCACTTAAAGATATTCGATCGAGTTGATTTTCGGCACGCTTGTAGTACTCGACGAGCTCTACGTAGTGAACGTCTCCGATCATCGGAAAGATGCCGGTGTGGCCTCGCCATAAGGTTGCACAACATGGTGCTATGCATTGGGGTACACAGCACCCCCCCAGGCTCCAAAAAATGTACAGAGCACGCTCAAGGGTCCACTTTTGGGTCCCACACGAGTGATCCGAACCGTTCATTATTCTTAAAAACATTTTTCCGAGGGGCACAGCTCAATTCGACGGTTAGAATTGCTTAAACCAAAGGCCCAACGTTTCAATCAAAAGTAACGGTGGGCCTTTGGTTTAAGCACTTCTAACCGTTCGATTGAGCTGAATTTTTGTGGACTCCCTCGGGAAAATGTTCTAAGAATAGTGAACGGTTCGAATCACTTGTGTGGGACCGAAAGTGGGTCCCCGAGTGTGCTCTATACATTTTTTGTGCCTCTTGATCTATACATGTAGCAATGTCCGGCCAGGGCTATTGCATCTCAAGGTGGTCAGGAGTTTGAATCTCTCTGCCTACATGTAGAGGCTTTTCCTTTCTTTGTTCCTACCTTGTAACGGGCGTATTTCTTGTATTGGTTAAGTTGTTGGGCTTGGTTGTCTCGTGGACTCTCACAATTGACGTGTAATTGATCTCTTCTATCGATTGAAAAAATGTAGCATAAAAAATTACCAATTTTCTGAAAAGTGTTTCAAGGCCCCAAAGCTGATTTTTTTAGAAGCAACGATTTGTATAGTTATTACAAGATTATCAAGCTTTACCAAGACTGAACTTAAATAATTGAAATAAAAGAGGAATACAATAAAAAAAAAACTATGAATGAGTTAAGCAATAGAGTTATTGCATATGTATATATATTTTGATCGGTAAGAAATTTTATTAATCTTTGAAGAATTACAAAGATTAAAACGGTAAGAGTGAGGCAACAACCCGACTAGATGAGACCAAAGTCCACTAAACAAAACCCCACAACATACCCTGCGAAAGATAAAGGTTAGCAAGATGCCAACCGAACAAGAAACAATCTCCAGGACATACCCTGAGAGATCAAAATTGACAAGAATAAAAGAAAAGAACAATCGAATTGTAGGGACTCCAAAATACTCTTCAGCCTAAACAGAAAGTCATCAATATTTGTGAACCCCCCGCGCAAATGGTAAAAATATTGCATCTTGAAAATGAAAAAAACAAAAAGGAAAAAAAGGCAAACAATATGTTTATTCTAGGATTAACAATGAGGAATTTAATTATTGAGGTCCTTCAGAAGCTACTCTTGATCATTTTCATTGGCATTCATGTTGCCCGCTACGTGGTGCTCTTGAGACGCGATCTCAAGATCGCTAATTACCCAGCTAGGATCACAAGGAATATCCTGTTGATAAGGTGCAATTGTTTCTGCGAACCAGTTATCTTTCATTAACTCCTGGATCCATGTTGGGTAAACTGAGCTATCCAAATCTTCCACTCCCACCATTTCATGAGGAGGAGGAGGAGGAGCAGTAGCCGCCTGCTGATGTAGCCCTTCTTCCCTTTCCTCAAGCGGCGGAGGAGGAGGAGGAGGAGGGGGAGGAGGAGGAGCCGCCTCTTGCTGATGCAGCCCTTCTTCCCTTTCCTCAAGCGGAGGAGGAGGAGGAAGAGGGGCCATTCCTTGTTGATGCAACTCTCTTTCCCTTTCCTCAACTTGAGGAGGAGGAGGAGGAGGAGAAGGAGGGACAGGAGGAGGAGGCGTTGCCCGCTGACGCGGCCTTCTTTCCCTTTCCTCAATGTCCTTGAGCTTATCAACTACCAACACACGTAGCTTCTTTAGCCTCTCTACATCTAATTCTCCCAAATCAAGGGAACCTTCATATATTTTGTTCATATCCTCTTGAGCCTCTTTCATGTCATTTTTCTTCTTTGCCCTGTCATTTCTCTTGATTTCACTGGCGATTCTTTGTGTGAGGTAACGTTCATGTGTCAGCATTTTTTGGCTTCTTTCCACCGATGACATGCTCAGGAACTTCTCGAACATTCCTCTGACGACTTCGTAAGATGGGAAATATGCCGGCTCGGCCTCTCCTGGACTGTAAACAACAGCACATGACTTCACATCTGATAATACTGAAAGCTCTTTAGTTTTCTTAAACAAGCCCTCCCTTCTTTTTATTAGGGTGGCTTTTCTTGCAGAGTTTTTGACTATCCTTGTGAGTGTAATTTTTCTTTTCGCCATTTGTGGTGCTTTGAATTACTTTCACCATAACACTTGCAACTATTTTATAGTGTAGGAAAGGGTTAGACCCGGGGACCCTGTAGCGCATTAGGTGCGTTGCACCGTGCAACACTGCATCCTAACCGTCCAAAAGTGTTTTCAATGATCCGGATTCGAAGACTCTTTCTTACCTGTTAAAGCTGCTTTACTACCGGTCATAAAGCTTCAGCGAATACGGACCATTGATTTTCAAGATGAACGGCTGTTATTTGCGCTACACCATCCCCACTTCCGGAATGAGTTATCTTATAAAATGTAAATTGTTGTCCTTCCATTTTAACCCCCCCAAAAAAAAAAAAAAAACTCCATAAAAGTTGGTTCTGAATCCTTTCCTGCATAAAATTGATTAACCTCCATGTGTGAAATGCAGCGAATTTGCTGCCTGTTGGTCAAGTGGTCTCTTAAAGATTGTGAAAACGTTGTTGACTGACTTAGATTTCCGTAATGTGAGTAAATTTGGTAGGGAAATAATATAAGTATATTTTTTGGTAAGTAAGAAACATAAATGTTAGAATTCAAACCCAACGTGTTGACCATATTAAAATTATTGTCAAAAGTAATTTTTTTTTTGAATAAAACCCAAAATAAACCAAAATTCTCTAGTTTATTGGTTTAATTTTAGCTTTATTAAAAAAAATTTAGTTTCGACCATAATTTTATGCTCTTTGGATTCGTCTCGTCGAGACAAATCTATAAACCAAGAAAACTTGACTCAAAACTAACAAATGCAAAAAAAAAAAAACCAAAAAAACCACTTTTTAATTTTTTTTTGCCAAAGCATATTAGTTTACACTTCTAATGATACTTATTATATTTTCCATAATTGATTTTTTTTTTTCCCCCGGTCCATGATTGGTTATCTATACAGACGGTTGGTGTACCTTAATCTACCGGAGGATTCTGATCACATCCTAATTGGATGAGATTCAGTATATATTGAGGCAATTTGAATTTCAAATAATATGAAACAATTACCCTCAAACATTTTACTGGGTTGGATCAAACAATACCTTAAGACATTTTTCTGTGTTCACAACAATCTCATGGGTATCGAAAAGGTATATTACTCCAACCAAGGGCTTGTAGCCTAACGGTTATCCCCTAATTTTTCTACAAGGGTGACCAGGGTAGAGGGGTTTCAGATTGAGGGCTATGGATAGTTTCTAGACGACTAGACCTCCCCTCTAGACTAACTCACTAGCTCTCCCGCTAACCTCCCACTGATATATATCGAATGACAAAAAACCGAATGGCAAAAAAAGAAAAAAGAAAAGGTATATTACTCCACCGATTGGTTTTCTTCTTTGAACAAAATATTTGGACCCCGCTCAGTTGGTAGTGTGGTGTTCATCTCTTTGTTCCTTTGTCTTTTGTTTAATTCTTAGCTTCCTCTTTCATGCTTGCTTCATTGACCTATTACTTGTCAACTATGGTGTTCAAATGGGTGCGTATTGTAGCCATTTATGGTATATTAACTAATTAGAAATGGCTACAATACACACCCACTAAAGGTGTACCATATGCATCTATTGTATGATCCAAATTGTGTCACTTCATTGGCAATTGTAAATTTTTTTTAGTTTTTCGTAACTTTTCAGCAATATGAATCGTAACATTTTTTATGATTCGTAACATTTTGGTGTGTCTAGTAACTTTTATTAAAAAAAAAAAAAACGTAACTTTTGTAGAGATGTGCATGATACACACCCAAGTAAGGGGTGTGTATTGTAGCTTTTTCCTAATATACCATTTTTACGATGAACTATTATTTACCAACTGTTTGAACATTACGGTGTTTTACGAGTTACGTGATTAATTTTTTTCTCGAAACGGTAACAGATGATATAATTAATCCCAAGCAAATTACCCGGAGTGCCCCCGTGAATTTGGTTGCACAATGCCACTCCCTCGACCCCAATAAAAAACAAACTTGTGGATGCGATGTCGAATGCCACAAAAGACTTAAGTGAAATCCTTCCTAACACCAATTGGTTTTAGGAAAGACGATGGAAAAGCGGTCCGACAAGTGGTATCAGAGCTAGGAGGTCATGGGTTCAAATCGCGGGAGCGTCATCGTGAGGGAGGGATTGTTGGGCCTGGAGTGTCCCCATGGATTTGGTTACACAATGTCACTCCCTGCGGGTGCTCTAAAAACCGATTCGCGGGTGCGATGTCGAAAGTCATAAAAGACTTAATTTTAGGAAAGATGGTGGAAAAACGGTCCGACAAATGGTATCAGAGGCAGGAGGTCATGGGTTCTAGTCGCGAGAGTGTCATCGTGAGGGAGGGATTGTTGGGCCCGGAGTGCCCCCATGGATTTGGTCACATAGTGCCACTCCCTGCGAACGCTTTAAAAATAGACTTGTGGGTGCGATGTCAAATACCATAAGAGACTTAATTGAAACCCTTCTTAACACCAATGGGTTTTAGCAAAGATGGTGGAAAAGTGGTCCGGCATACATCAAACATAAGACTCACCCCTAAAAAGGGAACCAAGCAACTATGATGGCAGGGACCCAGCCTAATGATTATACCCAAACCAGACAAAACTTTCTATAGAAAAAACAAATACTTCATCATAAGTTTCGATGGAAATATAATCGAAAAAAGAAAAAGAAAAAGAAAAAGAAAAAGAAAAACAGGAAAAAAGCCCATAACATCATAAACCATCCTAGTCCGTCATAGGTAGAACCATTGCGACCACGACCACACATCACATATCTCCGACGACCTCGAGATGCTAACTAGAACTACAACCATGAATGTTGACCCACCGGCGACCATGCGTTGGCGACGTTGAAGGAGGAGCGACAGAGGAGAGATCGGTGATGAAAAGAAAGCCGAGAGAAAGGAAAAAGGGGATAACAAAAAGAAATTCTCAGATCTGATATTGAGAGAAAACCCTCATAGAAGGGAAGAGTTACTGAAAGTGAAAATCCATCACCGAGGAGGAAGAGAAACATAACTACCAAGGGTAAGGCCCTCCCCTCTCTCCGCCACACAAGGGTGGTGAAACCCCTAGGGCGAGGGGGAGGAAGGAAGGGAGGCGGCTAGGTTTTTTCTCAGAGACAATTAACTTACCATGTAGGTGGACTTATTAAGAGTGAGTTCTTGTAAATATAGCACGTTCATTGCATTATTCGGAAATTTAGTTGAGAGAATTAATTTACCGTGTTAGGATCGCCTATCTCGCTCAACGGTTAGGGCTTTGCACCGGTGAGGAACTCGGTTGGTGATGGAGGGTTTGCACCAGTGAGGATCTCGATCTGCTCGCCGCCATTGATGATTACGATTTCATGGCAACTGGTTCATCGCTTCGGTTTCTTCGCTTTAGGGTTTCCTTTTATTTCTGATAATGTGATCTAGGGAAGTGCTAAATGGGGTAATGAGTAGTTTGATTATGGGATGTTGGGGGCGTGATTTATAGGATCAGGACATGACGATTTTAAGGATCTGAACAGATTTATGGGATCAGGACATGACGATTTTATGATGTGAACAATTGGTAAATCCCACAACCTAAATGTTAAAGGAAATAACATTGTCAGAATTTTTTTTTAAAAAATGGGAGTTTTTGTAATTTAAAACTTAGGCGTCAACTTAAGTACTTAAATTCAGTAGGATGGATACCTAAATAAGTTTATGAAACAGGACCCCTATTCAACTCCCCCATAAGTTTTCAAGAAAATAGTCGAAGTTTACTTTTCAAATTTTACGCTGATTAATATGTACTCTACTTGTTAAGGAAACTTATACGAGAAATAATCTTTTACTTCAAGAAATTAAACAACTAGGGTGTGAAGATTTGTGGACATAATGTGTGTAATCCTTGAGTCATGTCACAACATTGATCCTAAGGGCTAAGGGCTAAGTCACGGTGGTCAACGCCTGAGACTTAAGGGTTCGCACCTTTTATAGGGATACAAGACTAGAGAATGCTCACCACATGCTCACCACATGCTCACCACTCAATAGAATCAACCAATGAGATACAAAAACATAAAAGAAGAACTATTTTTCACAGGCCAAAGGCTATAACTCAGACACACGACTCTCTCATTCCATTTACTGGATAAGTTTAAATAGATAACTTGGAACATCCCTCTAAGCATAGGAAATGTAAATTCCAACTTCTAAGACTCAACTTTATGAATAAAAGACTTTGACTACTAAAAACTAGGTAGACTCTTCATAACTTAAAAGATAGTTCAATATTTGGTCTTCTTGGGATTTCTTGATCTTTCAGTTGTTATTCAACCGTTTTTTGGGTATTGGAGTGGCAAGTGATTGTCGAGGAGTTGGGTGCCATATGCTACTCTTCGTTGTGATGCCTTATTCTCCTTTTCCTTTTAATCTTTGTACTACCTGCCGAGATTAATAAAATTTCTTTTTTGCTATTAAAAAAAAAAAAACAACTGGAGAAATGAGAGTGTCCCGTACGTCTGAGGAAGTCCTTCCAAGCGCACTGTGGTAATATGATTTAGCGAAGAAATAGAAGTAAAATACCAAAGGGCAAGCACTTTGCCATCAACCCAGCAATTGGATACGAAAATTGTTGGTATAATCTGGGCAATTGACTCAATAAGAAAATTGCACTTTAAGAAAGTTGGGCAGAGAGAAAGTTTTAGAGAGAGAGAGAGAGAGAGAGAGAGAGAGAGAGCAGGGGGAGAGGTGTCTGGGACAAGCTTCTCCCTAGGCCAAACCCTAGCGGCCGCTGCCCCTCCCCCCTCCCCCACCGCAACTCTTCCACCTCCTTCCTCACTCCTCTCCTTCTCTCCTCTCCTTTTTTACTTGCCCCATGGTTTCTGGCAACCCCCCACGGTGTACGAGCTTCTCTCCTCCTCCTATGGGCGGCCGAAACCCGATTTGTGGACAAGGGGGAGCTGAATCTGGGGTTTCCAGATCCGGACTCCTGACATCGGCGGCGGCAATGGTGATGGCAGCGTGACAACTCCGGCTCCGGCGATCTTTCTTCTTGTTTTTTTGGTACCTTTGTTTTTTCTGTATTTTCATTTTATTATTTTGTTTTTTAATAGGTTGTAACTAGGATTTGTTTGGTGGTTAATGGAAATTTCTCTCTCTCCAAAAAAAAACTCAATAAGAAAATTGTTGGTATAATCTGGGCAATCAACTCATGCATTCGAAAGAGATGAAATGTCTCATAGACTCAAAAGTCTTGAATTTCCAGCGTAGCTCTAACCATTTCAAAATATTGCGGTGGCCCAATTCGCAAAGCCCAATAGTCCAGGTCTAAGGCCGCACCACTTAAACTTCTATGGAGCAAAAAGATAAGGCTAATGGACTCAAGGCCCAAGCCAAACCAAGCATAGGCCCTCGGACCTCGGACAAGGGATGGCAATCTCAACTGAACCGATAGGTACCCGAATCGTAACCGATTTTTTTCCCCGAACCATAACCGAAATATTCCCCGTGGGTATGGGTACGATATAGGATATGGGATAACTGAACGGGTTTGGTTCGGTTATGGTTTGACTTGATAACCGAACCGATACTTGAACCGATCCATTACCCGAAACGAACCGAACAGTATATATACTATAAAATAAATAGTTGTCCTGATAAAAAAAAGGTTCGAACCGAACAGGCTCGGACTATGGGTCCCAGCCCTGGTCACCAGACTATGGGTCCCGATCCTGGTCACAGTCTGGGCATGCAGAGGCAGCGCCCGCTCCATCCTTCGGAAAATTTAGATACGCTTGACTTATATGCCCACCAATGGTTCTTCTTTAACCTATATGGAATCAACAGGTTAGGGGTTCAAACCTAAGGGCAACCAAATATGTAATATCCTAGACTTAATCTATGCCAATCTATCCCTCCCAAAACCATTAGTGGCAATCAAGGTGGGTGTTGATATATCAGTAATATTTTAATTTCAGTAATGGTTTTTTCGTAATCGGGTGTTCTGGCCAGTTTCCACACACCTCGATTAATTTTGGAACCTTGAATTTTCCATCGGCTAAATCTCTAATGGCTCTAAGAATTTTTTACTAATGATGTATTATATGGAGTCAAACCTGCAAGGTCAAAAAATAAACCTCTCATTTGTTTTCATGATTCTACTCGACCAACCAGATTGCCACCACTACTTGCTATTTTGACGGGTTAACTAGACACTTCACTCTAGCAACTAAGAATGGAGTTAGGGGGTGGCTAGTGGGGATGATCGCCACAACAACAACTTTAGAAAATGCTACTCCCTCCGTTCCTAATTAATAGTCTATTGTTTCATTTTGGAATGTTCCAAAATGTTAATCCTTTTCTAAAAGTGGAAGTAAAAATTTGATGATTTTCCAAAAGCACCCCCCTTAAATGAACAGTAAAATAGTCCGGGGGAGAAGGAGAGGTGCCAAAGAGTAGATTAGGAGTGAGACCAGGATTGCTAATAAGGGTGCTTGGTATATCCCCTAGCCAAACCAGGCGTAAGTGTTGCAATGTAGGTAGGGTATATGGGCAATTAGTGGACATGATGTAAGCAAATTTGAATTTAGGTACAATCATTGCATGTCCCCTTAAAAAAGTGGGAATTACCAAAATGGACTAGTCCTTTAATTAGGAGGGCGTAAGTGTTGCAATGTAGGTAGGGTATATGGGCAATTAGTGGAAATGATGTAAGCAAATTTAAATTTAGGTACAATTATTGCATGTCCCCTTCAAAAAAAAGGGAATTACCAAAATGGACTATTCCTTAAATTAGGAACGGAGGTACTATTATTCGGGGGACTACATTAGCATTGAAGGCGGGGGTGTCAGATTTCTTTGGGTGGTGTGGTGCAAAGGATCTGGGAAAGGGGGTCAATATACAATACTCTCATAGCATGATCACGTGACGCTCCAGATCATTCCAGCACCACACATTTATGTGGGTCCATACACTTAGTAGTGGACTTCACGAGAATGTGTGGTGTTTTAGTGTTCCGGAGTATCACGTGGCCTTGCTCTGGGGGCACTAAATAATTAGACCCTAAAAATTGTCCTTATGAGAATGTAGTTCCGTAATTTCGATCAGAGTTCCTGAGTAATGTGAGTAAGTTTGGTTGGGGAACCATATGGAGTATGCTTCTGAGTAATTAAGAATGATATATGTTTTTTAATAGTGTGGGAAATCGTGAAATTAATGTTTTTTTTTTTTTTCTCGGAATCGTGAAATTAATGTTGGATTAGTAACAATTGTGGTTTTGTTAGGGTCTGCACTCAAGAAGAAGAAATAGATTAATTTGTCTGTTGAAATAATCTTTGATGTAGTCAATAGATCTTTGTGTGGTTATTGTTGTTTCCATTCTTGAGATTTGCTTTCCATTTAGGCAGTCACAGTGCTTGTTTGCGAAAAATTCTGAGAACAGATTATGAGATTTTGACTTTCAAAAAATTCGCATTGGCCAGGGCTATTGCATCTCACTAGGAGGTCAGGAGTTTGAATCTCTCCATCTGCATGTAGGAGCCTTTCCTTTCTTTGTTCCTACCTTGTAACGGCCTTATTTTTTTGTATTGGTTAAGTTGTTGGGCGTGTTTGTCTCATGGACTCTCATAATTGATCTCTTCTGTCGATTGAAAAAATAAGTAGCATCGAAAAAATAAGTGTGGGGTGTTTGTCTCATGGACTCTCATAATTTTCTGAAAAGTGTTTCAAGGCCCCGAAGCTGATTTTTCTAGAAGCAACAATTTGTATAGTTACTACAAGATTATCAAGCTTCACCAAGAATGAACTTAAATAATTGAAATAAAAGAGGAATACAATTAAAAAAAATTGAAAAACTAGGAATGAGTTAAGCAATAGAGTTATTAGACATATACATATTTTGAACGGCAATTTTTTTAATCTTTGAAGAATTACAAAGATTAAAACGGTAAGATTGAGGCGACAACCCAACTAGATGAGACCAAAGTCTACTAGACAAAACATCACAACATACCCTGCGAAAGATAAAGGTTAGCAAGATGCCAACCAAACAAGAAACAATCTCCAGGACATACCCTAAGAGATCAACATTGACAAGAATAAAAGAAAAGGACAATCGAATTATAGGGACCCCAAAATACTCTTTAGCCTAAGCAGAAAGTCATCAATATTTGTGAACTCTTTTCCCCCCTTGAGAATGGTAAAACCATTGCATCCCGAAAATGGGAAAAAAAAAAGGAAAAAAAAGGCAAACAATATTTTTATTCTAAGGGGATTAACTGTGAGGAATTCAATTGAGGTCCTTTAGAAGCTACTCTGGATCGTTTTCACCGGCATTCATGTTGCCCGCTACATGGTGCTCCGGAGACGCGATCTCAAGATCGCTAATTGCTCGGCTAGGACCACAAGGAGTGTCTGGTTGATAAGGTGCCATTGTTTCCGCGAACCAGTTATCTTTCATCAACTCCTGGATCCAAACTGAACTATCCAAATCTTCCACTCCCACCATTTCATGAGGAGGAGGAGGAGGAGGAGGAAGAGGAGCTGCCGCCTGCAGATGCGGCCCTCCTTCCCTTTCCTCAAGCGAAGGAGGAGGAGGAGGGGCCATTTCCTGCTGATGCGGTCCTCCTTCCCTTTCCTCAGCTTGAGGAGGAGGAGGAGGAGGCGTTGGCGGTTGACGCGGCCTTCTTTCCCTTTCCTCAATCTCCTTGAGCTTATCAACTACCAACACACGTAGCTTCTTTAGCCTCTCTACATCTAGTTCTCCCAAATCAAGGGAACCTTCATATATTTTGTTCATATCCTCTTGTGCCTCTTTCATGTCATTTTTCTTCTTTGCCCTGTCATTTCTCTTGATTTCACTAGCGATCCTTTGTGTGAGGTAACCTTCACGTGTCAGCATTTTTTGGCTTCTTTCCACTGGTGACATGCTTAGGAACTTCTCAAACATTCCTTTGATGACTCCGTAAGACGGGAAAATGCCGGCTGGGCCTCTCCTGGACTGTAAACAACAGCACATGACTTCACATATGATAATACTGAAAGCTCTTTAGTTTTCTTAAACAAGCCCTCCCTTTTTTTTTTTTAGGGTAGCTTTTCTTGCATAGTTGTTGACTATCCTTGTGAGTGTAATTTTTTTTGCCATTTCTGGTGCTTTGAATTACTTTTCACCATAACACTTGCCACTGTTTATTGTGTTGGAAAGGGTTGGACCCGGGGACCTTGCAGCGCATTAGGGGTGTTGCACCATGCAACACTGCATCTTGAGCATCCAAAAGTGTTTTCAATGGTCCGGATTCGAAGACGCTTTCTTACTTGTTAAATTGTTTTACTACTGGTCAGAAAGCTTCAACGAATATGGACCATTGATTTTTGTGCTACACCATCCCCGCTTCCGGAAAGAGTTATCTTATAAAATGTCTTAATTGTTGTCCTTTCATTTTAACCCAAAAAGGGAAAAAAAATTCAATAAAAGTTGGTTCTGAATCCTTTTCCTGCATAAAATTGATTAACCTCCATGTGTGAAATGCAGCGAATTTGCTGTCTGTTGGTCAAATGGTCTCTTAAAGATTGTGAAAACGTTGTTGCCTAACTCAGAGATTTCAGTAATTTGAGTAAATTTGGTAGGGAAATAATAGAAGTATATTTTTTGGTAAGTGAGAAACAAAATTGTCTGAATTCAATTCAAACCCAACGTGTTGTATTAAATCCACTTGACCACTTCACCGTTAAAACAAGTTCAATGCGTCGCAAGAGTAAATTGCTCCTAAGTTGAGTTATGTACACATCCTGACATTGGATAATGTCCAATGTCCTTATTAAGGGCATCCTCAGTGAGCTCCCTAAAAATTGTTCTTAGGTTGTATCATAAGGTGCCCACATAAGCATAATTGGGCCCCACTTTTCACTTGTAAAGCTTGCTAAATTTGGAAGCGGATCCGCTGTTCCGAACTTTCCTGTCCCAACTCCCTGTCCCGTCTATCCGAACCATCCATCCGAGCAATCAAGGGCTCATATTCTATCTCACCGCAAACAAATCTGAGCCATACACATTCATCTGTGAATCTGAGCCGTCGAGTACTCAGATGGACGGCTCAGATGAACGGGACACGGAGTCGGGACAGGGTTTTCGGGACAGCAGATCCGCAATCGCTAAATTTAGAGAGAAAGTGTGCACTCAATGAGCTAGCAAGAGCATTCTCTATTTTGTGAAAAAAATTCAAAAACTGTGGGACCAATACATTGATAATCCATATTAAAAAAATGTTCTTGTTCCTCTTTGAAAATTTCATATTTAAAAATGATTTCAAGACTTCGGGGGCCCACTTAGAGTTAGCTACAAGGCTACCTAAATTTAACTAATGTGGCAGGAGCTAAACTTAAGAGCCACCCTTAGGAGTTTGTATGGGGAGCCTATTGAAGACAATAATTAAAGCAAATGGCTAGGTAAATGTTAGGAGTCTCACTTAGGAGCCATTTTGAGAGTCCACTGTGAATGCTTTTTTTTCTTTTTTTAGGTAAGTAAAGACATTAAGTTCGTTATTAGTAGTATATACTTCTAATGATACTTATTATAGACGGTTAGTGTTCCCTTAATCTACGGGAGGATTCTGATCACATCCTAATTGGATGAGTTTTAGCTTATATTGAGGCAATTTGAATTTCAAATAATATGAAACAATTATAGAACCGTCAACCGTTTGACTGGGTTGGATCAAACAATACCTTAGACATTTTTCTGTGTGCACAACAATCTCGTGGGTATCAAAAAGGTATATTACTCCAACCAAGGGCTTGTAGCCTAGCGGTTATCTCCTGATTCTTCCATAAAGACCAGGGTTCGAGCCTTGGTAGAGGGGTTTCGGGTTGAGGGCTATGGATAGCTTCTAGACCCACCCTCTAGACTAACTCACTAACTCTCTTGCTAACCCCTCACTGATATATATCGAATGACAAAAAACCGAAAAAAAGAAAAAAAAGAAAAGGTATATTACTCCACCGATTGGTTTTCTTCTTTGAAGAATTTTCTTTGCGATTCAAAATATTTGGACATCCCCCCTCAGTGGGTAATGTAGTGTTCATCTCTTTGTTCCTTTGCCTTTTGTTTAATTCTTAGCTTCCTCTTTCATTTTCACTTCATCGACCTATTACTTGTCAACTATTTTAACACTACGGTGTTTAAATGAGTGTGTATTTTAGCCATTTTTGATATATTAATTAATCGATCGGAAATGGCTATAATACACACCCACTAAGGGTGTACCATATGCACCTGTTGTAGTGTCCAGATTGTGCCACCTCATTGGCAATTGTAACATTTTTTAGTTTTCGTAACTTTTCAACTATATGATTCGTAACATTTTCTATGATTCGTAACATTTTGGTGTGTCTCGTAACTTTTATAAAAAAAATTCTTAACTTTTGTAGAGATGTGTATGATACACACCCAAATAAGGGGTGTGTATCGTAGCCTTTTCCTAATATACCATCTTTACGATGAACTATTATTTACCAACTATTTCAACATTATGGTGTTTTACGAGTTATGTGAATAATTTTTTTCTCAAAACGGTAACAAATAATTAATCCCAAGCAAATTATCCGGAGTGCCTCCATGAATTTGGTTGCACAATGCCACTCCCTCGACCCCTATAAAAAATAGACTTGTGGATGCGATGTCGAATGCCATAAAAGACTCAAGTGAAGTCCTTCCTAACACCAATTGGTTTTAGGAGAGATGATGGAAAAACGGTCTGACAAGTGGTATCAAAGCTACGAGGTCATGGGTTCAAATTGTGCAAGCGTCACCGTGAGGGAGGAATTGTTGGGCCTGGAGTGCCCCCATGAATTT
This sequence comes from Vaccinium darrowii, assembly GCA_020921065.1. Taxonomy (NCBI): domain Eukaryota; kingdom Viridiplantae; phylum Streptophyta; class Magnoliopsida; order Ericales; family Ericaceae; genus Vaccinium; species Vaccinium darrowii. Next base: position 33,654,422 of record CM037161.1, on the reverse strand, counting down.
GGTTACACAGAGTCACTCCCTGCGACTACTCTAAAAACAAACTCGCGGGTGCGATGTCGAAAGTCATAAAAGACTTAATTTTAGGAGAGATGGTTGAAAAGTAGTCCGACAAGTGGTATCAGAGCCAGGAGGTCATGGGTTCGAGTCGCGAGAGTGTCATCATGATGGAGGGATTGTGGGGCAAGAAGTACCCCTGGATTTGGTTACACAATGCCACCCCCTACGAACACTTTAAAAATAAACTTGTGGGTGCGATGTCGAATACCATAAAAGACTTAATTGAAACCCTTCCTAACACCAATGGGTTTTAGGAAAGATGGTGAAAAAGTGGTCCGGCATACATCAAGCATAAGACTCACCCTTAAAAAGGGAACCAAACAACTATGATGGCAGGGACCTTGCCTAATGATTATACCCCAAACGAGATAAAACTTTCTAAAGAAAAAACAAACACTTCACCATAAGTTTCGATGGAAATTAATCGAAAAAATAAAAAGAAAAAAAACTAGGAAAAAACCCATAATGTTACAAACCATCCTAATACGTCATAGGTAGAACCACTGCGACCATGACCATACATTACAGATCTCTGATGACCTAGAGATGCTAACTAGATCTACACCCATGGACGTCAACCCACCGGTGACCATTCATTGGCGATGTTGGAGGAGGAAGGACGGAGGAGGGATTGGTGATGAAAAGAAAGCTGAGAGAAAGGAAAAGAGGGGATAACAAAAAGAAATTCTCAGATCTAATATTGAGAGAGAAAACCTTCATAGAAGGGAGGGGTTATTGAAAGTGAAAATCCATCACCGAAGAGGAAGAGAAACATAGCTACCAAGGGTAAAGCCCTCCCCTCCTGTCGCCACACAAGAGTGGTGAAACCCCGAGGGTGAGGGGGAGGAAGGAAGCCAGGCAGCTAGGTTTTTTCTGAGAGACAATTAACTTACCATGTAGGTGGACATATAAAGCGTTAGTTCTTGTAAATATAACATGTTCATTGCATTATCCTAAAATTTACTTGAGAGAATTAATTTACCGTGTTGGGATCGCCTATCTCGCTCAATGGTTAGGGCTTTGCACCAGTGAGGAACTCGGTTGGTGATGGAGGGTTTGCACCAGTGAAGATCTAGATCTGCTCACCCCTACTGAGGGTAAAGATTTCACGACAACCAGTTCATTGCCGAAATAGGGTGTTTCAGTTTCTTCGCTTTGGGGTTTCCTTTTATTTCTGATAATGGGATTTGGGGAAGTGCCAAATGGGGTAATGTGGTGTTTGATTATGGGATGTTGGGGGTGTGATTTATAGGATCAGGACAGGACGATTCTAAGAATGTGAACAAATTTATGGGATTAGGACAGGAGGATTTTAAGAATGTGAACAATTGGTAAATCCCATGACCTAAATCTTAAAGTAAATTAGGGTTGTCCAACGGATCATCCGATCCGCCAATCCGACCAATCCTGAACCATCCGTTGATCCATCCGTGAGTGTTCGGTTCGGTTCCGGATCGAGAATTTCTTATCTGGAGGTTCTGGATCCGGATCGGATCGGATCCGCTCGATCCGCTCAATTCGCTCAATAATCCTTCTTTAATCTGTCAAATCCGCCCGATCCGACCCAATCCGATCCGATCCGTAACCGATCCGTGAATGTTCGGTTCGGTTCCGGATCTTAAAAATCATAATCCGCTCTGAGCGGATCGGATCGGATCCGATCCGTGGACACCCCTAAAGTAAATAACAACGTCAAAATTTTAAAAAGGGAGTTTTTGGGATGATGTAAAACTTGACGTCAACTTAAGTATTAAATTCATTAGGATGGATACCCAAATAAATTTATGAAATAGGACCCCTATTCAACTCCCCGTAAGTTTTCAAGAAAATAGTTCGAAGTTTACTTTTCCAATTTTACACTGCTTAATATGTACTCTACTTGTTAAGGAAACCGATACAAGAAATAATCATTTACTTCAAGAAATTAAACAACTAGGGTGTGAAGATTTGTGGACATAATGTGTGTAATCCATGAGTCATGTCACAACATCAATCTTGAGGGCTAAGACACGGTAGTCAAGACCTGAGACTTAGAGTTTCGCACCTCTTATAGGCCGATCTTTGAATTGAAACTTCAAATGTCCTATTAGCTCTTTTGAAGCCAAACCCTATGGGAGTTGGCTTCGACGATAGATGAGTCACATCTCCAGTGGACGGGAGATGGGTCCCCCAGGATTAGTTGTGCAAAACCTTGCTCAGTCATGTAGTGAAGCGTGTGAGCTAAAGATTAACGTACAAGGACAATCACAAACAATGTTTGAAAAAGAAATACTCTCTCCTAGAAGATACGATGAGAGAAAACTCTCAATTTTTCATTTGTCAATAATCACCCATTAGCCCTAAGGCTTATAGTATTATGTACAGGGTTGTTGAAACTCTAAACCAACTAGGAAACAAAATAATTAAAAGTTTTTATTGCTAATCAAGCCTTGACTAAGGAAACAAGAAAATTGCTCAAAAATAAAAATTCTAATTTGCCTAGGAAATAAAAAACTAGAAAGAAATATAAGGTTGCCAGAACAAACGGTAACTAAAACGTAATTTCCTACTAAAAGTTATAAATGAATTAAATATTTTCCAAAACGGCAAATTTGACCAATCGGAAGCCAAATAGAAAGAATTAGGCCGACAACCACTTGGGAACCATGGGCCTTGACCTTTGGCTGCTTTGCATCAACTATAAGACCTGTGTGCGGATCAATCCACCACCACTAGTTCCGTTTGGGCTGTCATAGCTACTTTTGTTTGGGTTGTGAACGGTTCAAACACCCAAGGAATGTGGATGCGACCCACTCTCCATCATGTCGAGTTATCAAAAAGTGTTATCTTACAACAATTTTATTTTTGATATGATTTGATGAAGACAAATGAAATGTCAAAATTACAGGAAAGTATGACTAAACATAATGACCTATAAAGCACCGACAAATAACTAATTGTCATAACTACGTCAGACATGTCGGGGACACGTCATTAATATTAATAGTAGTAACACGTTGGGAATTTGCATATGAGGTTAGCATGGGCAGGGCCGGCCCAGGCCCTAGGCCCAAAGTTATTGGGCCTAAGGCACTCCAAAAAGTCTAAATTGTTGTGGCACTCTCATATTTTTTCATAATAGGCTTGAGTGGGACTCTTTTTGACAAAAAAAAAAAGAAAGGCCCAATCTTACTTAGAAAAAGGCCTAAACAATTGCAATGTCCATTGGGCTCAAGGGTAGCTCGAGTAGAGTGACATGCTATCTATATAAGGCTTCTTAGAGAAGAAAGTTTGCTAAACTTTCAATATGGGACTTGTTGAACAAAAAAGAAGAAAGCAATTAGAGAAGAGAGAGAGATTACCTTGTAAAACTTGTTACAGGGGTCGCTGTTTTGGGCGATTTCTCTTTCATAAGCTGCTAATTACGTTTTGGTCCCTTCATATGATTTAAAGTTCACTCAAAGATCTTTCTTTTGCCGTCGGAATCACTCAAAACCATAGAGAAATTTGATTTATAGTGAATTTTTGAAATCTGGTTTGCAACATATCAATCTGCTCTGGGATAGATTCGTATAGCTTTGGAATTTGTCTGTTTTCTTATCCTTAGAGATCGAACTGTACTTGGGTTTCTTCATGACTTTTGAAACATGTTCTTCTGCAAAGCTTTTGACACTAGAATCACTCAAATTATACAAAGCTCAATTTTATGGTGATTTTTCAAAGTTGGCCTCTCCTTTGTGGGAACCTCTCTTTTGTTGCCTTTGCATTACTTCTTCTGACGGCGAAGTGCACAAATATTTATGCTGTATGTATACATATATCGGCTCGCAAGCTTATCCGAGCCGGAGCAATTAGTAGCTCAAGCTCGGCTTGTTTATTTGACGAGCCAAAGTTTCTAAAAGGAAAGATATCCGTCAAGCTCTTCCAAGGTTTTGAGTCTAATACTACTGTTGCAGGCACTCGGCAGTAAAGACGGAGCCAGGATTTAATTATGGGGAGTGCACTTTTTGATGGAAGTCCACTAATAATTCTTGTATTTTGTTCGTGAAAAAATACAAAGCGAAAGTGTACCGTACGCCATTCCACAAGCACCTTACTTTAGGCTTGTAAAGATGCACAAAGACAAGCTGTTCCACAACGGGAGCACACATTCTTAAGTCGGATCATTCCAATCAATTTTTCCAAACTCAGATTGGGTGGGAACATGAAATGACATTCTTAAGTTAGGTTGTTTCAAGTAATTTTTCCGAAGTCAATGGAACGACCTGTCTTTAGCTGATGACTTAAACTGCTAAAGCCATATTGGCTAAGTAGTCGTTGTGGAACGGAATCAAGCTTTATCTTGAGTTTTATTTTTTTGTTACAATTTACAAATAACAAAGACTTGATTCATCTATCTCGTGATCTTTAAATAAAAGCCATAGAGATATTATTTATATGATCCAAACCGTTTATTTTTTCAATTACTATATCTCCATTATATATGCCAAAAATCAAGTTATTTGAGTATCGAATAAGTACCATATCGACTTCTATCAGTGTTAAAAAAAATTATTTTTGCCGAACCGAGGTTGGCATGTGCTACTTCCACCCCCTATGAGCCTCTGTCCCTGCTCGGCAGTAAAGTAAATTCGTTTTGTATTAGCTGTACGAGAGAGCAGGAGATAGATTGCAGGATCGAACCAGTTCTTCTAACTATTTTTCAGAGCCACACAACTGGGGAATTGAGAGTGTCCCGTCCGAGGAAGTCCTTCCGAATGCACTGTGGTAATAAGATTTAGCGAAGAAATAGAAGAGAGAGATCAAAGGGGCGAGCAATTTGCCATCAACCCGGCAATTGATACGAAAATTGTTGCTATTAATCTGGGCAATCAACGGATGCAACTGAAACAGATGAAAGGTCTCCGACACTCAGAAGTCTTGAATTTCCAGCCTAACTCCAACCATTTCAAAATTCGCAAAGCTCAATAGTCCAGGTCTAAGTCCAAACCACTTAAACTTCTTCTGGAGTAAAAAGAAGGCTAATGGACCCAAGGCCCAAGCCTCACCAAGCATAGCCCTCGGACCACGGACTATGGGTCCCGGCCCTGGTCACGGTCTGGGCATGCAGCCGCGGTGCGCGGTCCATCCTTCGGAACATTTAGATACAGTCCAGGCCACTCTTGAAACTTATATGCGCACCAATGATTTTTTTTTTTTTTCACGGCAAAAAGTTTCATTAATCATCAAAATTTTACAATGACTAATAGGAATAAGGAGAAAGCAACAAAATACCTAATCCGAGACTCAAACAACCATTGGCAAGAAATCAATCAAACAAACCCCTAAGGACGAAGCCCACACCTATTGGGCAAAGCCCACACGCGATGGGCCACAATACCCAAAATAGAAAAAATTAACCCCTAGGCACAACACCATAACCTGCTGTCCAGTCATGCGCCGCCGTCAACCAAACACATCACGAGCCCTTGTACCGACCAACACCTTGTGCAACTTGCCGTCCTACACCTTGTGCCTCCGTTCCAAAAACAACATTGCAACCCGCCGTCCAACTCCTTGTGCCGCCGCCAAACGCCACCAAAAAGCAACTCCTGCAAGCCCAGAGCACCCCAAAACATATCACAAGCCCTTGCCGTTAAGCATAAAACCGGAGTAGCCCAACTACCAACAACTGGTGGCCACGTGAGGGTAACCCGCCACAACCGTCCACACTCGACCACCACCAAACCACGCAAAACTCGACAACCAACTTCTGTCGCTGCACACCACAAGCCAAAAGATTGAGAACCGAAAACCAAAGGATCCGGACTAAGGAGGAAGAAGAGAAGCACAGGTAGAGATGGGGATGGGGGAGAGAGGAAAGATGGGAGGGAGGAGGCCCAACACCACCAATGCCGCACCGCTCACCACCAAAAAACCTGCAAAAAAGAAAGAAAAAAGAAGAAGAAGAGGAAGAAGGAAGCTGGCCGGAGGGGAGAGAGAGGGAAAGATTGCCTGGGGGGAGGAGGAGCGTTATTTTAGACCTATACGGGACCAACAGGTTAGGGGTTCAGACCTAAGGGCAACCAAATACTCCTATGTATATCCAAGACTTAATCTACACCAATCTATCCCCCCCAAAACCAGTAGTGGCAATCAAGGTGGTGTAGAGGATCGATCAAAACAAACCACCCACACACACTAGCATTTGAAAAACTAGAACATAAAAAAACAAGAAATTTTACGTGGTTCAGACCCAATGCCTACTCCACGGGAGAGAGAACAATTTCACTAATATTGAATGAGTTACAACTGAGATAAAAATTACCTAATCCAAGCCCACGCTCACTTGTATTTTTATCTCTCACACATCCACCAATATTGTCACACAATTTCTCTCTACAGACACTACAATTGTTTCTTTCTTTCTCTCCCTTTTTACACACACGTGGCACACATATTATAGCACACATGCAATACTCCTATTAAGCAAAGCAACCCCTTGGCATTCCAAGAAGACTTCCTTTGAATTAAAACAGCCGGTAAACATTTACCCATGTGGAGAAAATTTCAATGAGTTCACAACCAACCACCAACATTTTCAAGGCAACTAATGCCATCAAAACTTCTCCTTTTACATATGCATTTAACATGGGAAAACCCCAACAAACACCCCATTTTCCCAAGTGAGAGTATTCAATAGTCTCAGAACATGGTCGCGTGGCACTCCCAGATCATTCTAGCACCACACGTTTATATGGAGTCCATACGCTTAGTCGTAGGACCCCACGAGAATGTGTGGTGTTGGAGTGTCCCGGAGCACCACGTGGCTGTACTTCGGGAGCACTAAATAATTAGACCCTAAAATTTGTCTTTATGAGAATGTAGTTGCCGAATTTCGAGAGTTCATGAGGAATGTGAGTAAATTTGGTAGGGGAACCATAGTGCTTTTTTCATGGTGTGCACTCAAGAAGAAGAAATAGATTAATTTGTCTGCTGAAATAATCTTTGATGTAGTCAATAGATCTTTGTGTGGTTATTGTCGAATCTTATTCTTGAGATTTCCTTTCTAGCTAGGCAGTCACAGTGCTTGTTTGCGAAAAATTCTGAGAACATATTGAGATTTTGACAAGGAGGTCGGGAGTTTGAATTTCCCCGCCTGTGTGTAGGTGCTATTCCTGTCTTTGATTCTACATTGTAACGGGCTTATTTCTTGTATTGGTTAAGTTGTTGGGCTTGGTTGTCTCGTGGACTCTTACAATTGATGTAGTATCTCAGGTTTGTACTTTGTACTTCATATGTGCTTTAATTAATCTCTTCTATTGATTGACACACACAAAAAAAAGTAGCATCTAAAAATTACCAGTTTTCTGAAAATTGTTTCAAGGCCCCAAAGCTGATTTTTTTAGAAGCTACGATTTGGATAGTTATTACCAAATTAACAAGCTTCAACAAGAATGAACTTAAATCATTGAAATAAAATAGGAATAAGAAAAAAAAAAAAACTAGGAATGAGTTAAGCAATAGAGTTACTACATATATTTATTTATTTTTTGACGGCAATTTTTTTTATTAATCTCTGAAGAATTACAAAGATTAAAAGAGCAAGAGTGAGGCAATAACCCGATTAGATGAGACCAAAGTCCACAAGACGAAACCCCACAACATATACCCTGAGAAAGATAAAGGTTAGCAAGATGACAACCGAACAAGAAACAATCTCCAAAACATACCTTGAGAGATCAAAATTGACATGAATAAAAGAAAAGAACAAATTGAATTATAGGGATTCCAAAATACTCTTTAGCCTAAACAGAAAGTCATTACATGTGAACTCTTTTCCCACCTGTGAGAATTGTAAAACCATTGCATCCCGAAAATGCAAAGAAAAAAAAAGGAAAAAAAATGTGTTTATTCCATGGGGATTAACTATGAGGAATTTAATTACTGAGGTCCTTCAGAAGCTCCTCTTCATTTTCAATAGCATTTATGTTGCCCGCTACGCGGTGCTCCGGGGACACAATCTCAAGATCGTTAAAGACCGAGCTAGGACCACGGGGAATGTCGTGTTGATAAAGTGCCATATTTGTATCCATGAACCAATTATCATTCATCAACTCTTGGATCCATGTTGGTAAAACTGAACTACCCAAATCTTCCACTCCTACCATTTCATGAGGAAGAGGAAGAAGATGAGGAGGGGGAGGAGGAGGAGGAGTTACCTGCTGACGCGACCCTCCTTCCCTTTCCTCAAGCGGAGGGTGAGGAGGAGGAGGAGGAGGAGGAGCCGTTGCCTGCTGAAGCTATCCTAAGGGAAAGAAGGCCGCGTCAGCAGGCAACAGCTCCTTCTCCTTCGCTTGAGGAGGAGCCGTTGCCTGCTGAAGCTGCCCTCCTTCCCTTTCCTCAAGCGAAGGAGGAGGAGCTGTTGCCTGATGACGCGGCCTTCTTTCCCTTTCCTCAATCTCCTTGAGCTTATCAACTACCAATAAAGATAGCTTTTTTAGCCTCTCTACATCTAGTTCTCCCAAATCAAGGTAACCTTCATATATTTTGTTCACATCCTCTTGAGTCTCTTTCATGTCATTTTTCTTCTTTGCCTTGTCCTTTATCTCGATTTCACTGGTGACCCTCTATATGAGGTAACCTTCATGTGTCAGTATTTTTTGGCTTCTTTCCACCGGTGACATGCTCAAGAACTTCTCAAACATTCCTCTGACGACTCCGTAAGACGAGAAAAATGTTGGCTCGACCTCTCCTAGACTGTAAACAACAACACATGACTTCACATCTGATAATACTGAAAGCTCTTTAGTTTTCTTAAAGAAGCCCGCCCTTCTTTTTTTTTCAGGGCAGCTTTTCTTGCATAGTCGTTGACTATCCATATGAGTGTAATTTTATTTCTCACCATTTGTGGTGCTTTGATGTACTTTTCACCATAACACCGGCCAGTATTTGTAGTGTAGGAAAGGGTTGGACCTGGGGACCCCGTCTAGTGTGTTGCACTGTGCAGACACTACATCCTAACCGTCCAAAAGTATTTTCAATGGTCCGGATTCGAAAACGCTTTCTTACCGGTCAAAGTGCTTTATTACCGGTAGGAAATGCAGTGAATTGATTAACCTCCATGTGGGAAATGCAGCGAATTTGCTGTCTGTGTTGGTCAAGTGGTCTCCTAAAGATTGTGAAAATCTTGTTGACTAACTTAGAGATTTCAGTAATGTGAGTCAATTTGGTAGGGAAATAATATTAGTATTTTTATGGTTAGTAAGTAAAGACATTTAGTTCGTTATTAGTATATACTTCTAATGATACTTTATTTTCCATAATTTATATAGACGGTCAATTTCTCTCTAATGGGTTTTTCAGGAAAGATCTACCTTAGGTATGTCTTTAGTTTCATTCAGTTTTACTAGTCCGATTACATGATTTTTTGGTTGATTTTCGATGATTTGTTGGTTGATGTATGTTGTTGATTTTCCAAACCGGCCAAAAAAGCCAAACCGGACCAAAACCAATGAAACCGGTTGAAACCAAACGAATCTAGTTTCGACTGGTCTCGGTTTTCATTTCTCCAAATCGAACTAACCGGTTAGGTAAAAAAAAATACCGGAAAACTGAACCGAACTGAACCGATTACACCCCTATCCGAGACAGAAGTTCAAGGTGAAGCTCTAAATAACAAGGGAAATGTACTTCGAGATTTCCGCCCTCACAATATTTTTTATATATATTGAGGGACATAAATACTGCTTTTCGTGTCATATCACAATGTTTGGCCTTTTCAATAAGATACTTCATTTATTGTTGTGATTTTACATGATTTTAGGCACCGGAGATCAGCCAAGGAGCAAGAAAAATGTGTCATTTTTAGGCTCTGATAACTGCTCAAGAACAGAAAACACTGGAGAAATGAGAATCCTCCCTAGGTTCATCTAATGCCTTTTCGATGCATCCCAAGTTTTGAGGCGAAGTCATCTATGTTCTTTTCGAAATGAAGCGTTCTCGAGAAAATAAAAAAATAATTTAGCATTGCATCCCCAAAAAATCACCTTTGACTGCTCCACGTGCACATTTATTAGTTCTCTTAAAAAGTTGAATTCCCATAGACGGTCACTTATTTGGTTGCGTGGTGCTGGATCATTTATATAGGATCCTATACAATTAGTTGTGGACCCCGTGAGAAGGTGTGGTGTTTGAGTGTTCCGGAGTACCACGTGGCCGTGCTCCGGGCGCACTAAATAATTAAACTCTAAAAATTATTGTTATGAAAATGTAGTTGCCTAATTTTGATCAGAGATCATGAGTAATGTGAGTAAATTTGGTTGGGGAACCATATGGAGTATGCTTTTTGGTAAGTAAGAATGATGTATGTTTTTCAGTACTGTAGGAGATCGTTAAATTAATTTTGGATTAGTAACAGTTGTGCTTTTGTTAGGGTCTGCACTCAAGAAGAAGGAATAGATTAATTTTTCTGTTGAAATAATTTTTGATGTTGTCAATAGATCTTTGTGCGGTTATTGTTGTTTCCATTCTTGAGATTTGCTTTCTTTGTAGGGGCTTTTCCTTTCTTTGTTCTACCTTGTAACAGGCTTATTTCTTGTATTGGTTAAGTTGTTGGGTTTGGTTGTCTCGTGGACTCTCACAAATGATGTAGTGTCCCGGGTTTATACTTTGTACTTTATATGTGATGTAATTGATCTCTTCTATCGATACGGGACTCTCACAAATGATGTAGTGTCCCGGGTTTATACTTTGTACTTTATATGTGATGTAATTGATCTCTTCTATCGATTGAAAAAAAAAAGCATCTAAAATTGGAAGCGGATCCACTGTCCCAAACTCCGTGTCCCATCCATCCGAGCTGCCCATCCGTGCAATCAACAGCTTGGATTCCATCTCACCTCATACAAATCTTAGCCAAACATATTCATCTGCGAATCTGAGGCGTTGATTGCTCGGATGGACGGGACACGGAGTTGGGACAGGATTTTCGGGACAGCTGATCCGCAACCTTTAAAATTACCAATTTTCTAAAATGTATTTCAAGGCCCCAAAGCTGATATTTTTAGAAGCAACGATTTGTATAGTTATTACAAAATTGTCAAGCTTTAGCAAGAATGAGCTTAAATCATTGAAACAAAAGAAGAATACAATAATAATAATAAAAAAAACTAGGAATGAGTTAAGCAATAGAGTTATTGAATATATCAGTGAGCTTCCTATCCAAACCCTTAAGTTACAGACTCCGTCCAGACCTCATAGTTCCGGACCAAATCTTGACGATCTGAACAGCTCAATGTGTTTAAAACGTGTTTTTAAGGGTCCACAAGAGAAATCAGCAAAAAAAAAAAAAAAAAAAAAAAACGGGGAAGGGCTTTATCCGAGCAGTCTTTCATAAAATTGTACATATATAGTTTTTATGAAAAATTACTCTGATCAAGCCCTTCACGGTATGTTTTTTTGCTGATTTTTCACGGGAACCCTTAAAAACACATTTTAAATGTATTGAACTGGTTTGGATCATGAAAATTTAATCGGGAACTATGAGTTGTGGACGAAGTCCACACTTTAAGGGTGTGGATTGGAAGTTTAGTGTGTGTGTGTGCGTGTATACAATCATGATCTCCTAAGGACTCCCTTACGGATCTCCTCCGTAAGGACCACCCCTTTTTTTAATTTTTCGGATCAAATTTCGGCGATCTGAATTGCTCCAACACGAGGAATCACAAAAACAAAATACCCGAAAGGGCTTCATCCGAGCAGTTTTTCATAATAATCGTACATATATAGTTTATTGAAAAAAGCTCGAATGAAGCCCTTCTGGGTATTTTTTTAGCGATTCCTGACGGTGACCCTTAAAAACACGTTTTAAGCACATTGAGCGGTTCGGATCGTCGATCTTCGACCCCGATACATAAGGTCCTCACACTTAAAAAAACACATAAAAGACACTCGATTTTATTTGGGACCCCATTGTGATGTTCCGAGCCGTTGATCTTGTTTAAATTAGTAAAATAGGAGGTCCTGCAAAAATTCTGCTCAATCGGATATCAGTAAGTGGTTGATCCAAATAGTTTTGCAAAAACTGTGACAGGAAGAAGTGTTTTTAAAATTGTTTAAATGAAGCTCTTATCGATATCTGATTGAGCTGAAATTTTGTAGGACCTTTTATTTTACTCATTTAAACAAGATCAACGGTTTGAAACATCACATTGGGGCCTGGAAGAGTGAGGTGATTTTTTATGTGTTTTTTTAAGTGTGAGGGGAACCGGCCATATATATATATATATATATATATATATATATATATATAGGGTAAGCTTCTAGTGCGGGATCCGGGACTCTGGACCTCCATGATCAAATCATTTTTTTGACGATCCGAGCCGTCCAATGTGTTCAGAAGGTGTTTTCAAGAGTTGACGCGGGAAATCTTCAAAAACAAATACCGGGAAGGGCTTGATCTAAGCAGTTTTTCGCAAAAACTATATATGAAAACACCTTCTGAAAACATTGGACGGCACGGATTTTCCAAAAACAATTTGCAAAACAAAAAAATACGGTTTTTCTTATTTGCGGGAGTCCCGGACTTCTTATTTCCGGGAGTCCCGGACTAGAAAATTACCGTATATATATAATTTTTCTTTGAACGGAAAGAAATTTTAGTAATATATATATATTTTGAATGGCAAGAAATTTTATTAATCTTTGAAGAATTACAAAGATTAAAACGGTAAGAGCGAGACAACAACCAGACTAGATGAGACCAAAGTCCACTAGACAAAACCCCACAAGATGCCAACCAAACAAGAAACAATCTCCAGGACATACCCTGAGAGATCAAAATTGACATAAAAAAAAGAACAATCTAATTATAGGGACTCCAAAATACTCTTCAGCCTAAACAGAAAGTCATCAATATTTGTGAACTCTTTCCCCCCCTTGAGAATGGTAAAACCGTTGCATCCCAAAAATGAAAAAAAAAGAAGGAAAAAAGACAAAAAAATATGTCTATTCTAAGGGGATTAACTGTGAGGAATTTAATTATTGAGGTCCTTCGGAAGCTACTCTTGATCATTTTCACCGGCACTCATGTTGCCCGGTACGTGGTGCTCCGGAGATGCGACCTCAAGATCGCTAATTACCCAGCTGGGACCACAAGGAATGTCTTGTTGATAAGGTGCCATTGTTTCCGCGAACCAATTATCTTTCATCAACTCTTGGATCCATGTTGGGTAAACTGAACTATCCAAATCTTCCACTCCCACAATTTCATGAGGAAGAGGAAGAGGAAGAGGAGTAGCCTGCTTATGCGGCCCTCCTTCCCTTTCCTCAAGTGGAGGAGGAGGAGGTGGGGCCATTACCTGCTGATGCAGCCTTCCTCTCTTTCCTCAGCTTGAGGAGGAGGAGGAGGTGTTGCCTGCTGACGCGGCCTTCTTTCCCTTTCCTCAATCTCCTTGAGCATATCAACTACCAACACGTAGCTTCTTTAGCCTGTCTACATCTAGTTCTCCCAAATCAAGGGAACCTTCATATATTTTGTTCATATCCTCTTGAGCCTCTTTCACGTCATTTGTCTTCTTTGCCCTGTCATTTCTCTTGGTTTCATTGGTGATCCTCTGTGTGAGGTAACCTTCATGTGTCAGCATTTTTTCGCTTCTTTCCACTGGTGACATGCTTAAGAACTTCTCGAACATTCCTTTGATGACTCCGTAAGACGGGAAAAATGCCGGCTCGGCCTCTCCTGGACTGTAAACAACAGCACATGACGTCACATCTATAATACTGAAAGCTCTTTAGTTTTCTTAAACAAGCCCACGCTTCTTTTTATCAGGGTAGCTTTTCTTGCATAGTTGTTGACTATCGTTGTGAGTGTAATTTTTTTTCTCGTCATTCCTGGTGCTTTGAAGTACTTTTTCACCATAACAGTTGCCACTATTTATAGTGTAGAAAAGGGTTGGACCCGGGGACCCTGTAGCGCATTAAGTGCGTTCCACCATGCAATATTGCATCCTAACCGTCCAAAAGAGTTTTCAATGGTCTGGATTAGCTTCAGCTAATCTGGACCATTGATTTTCAAAATGAACGGTTGTTATTTGCGTTGCACTATCCCCACTTCTGGAAAGAGTTATCGTATAAAATGTACTACTATTGTTGTACAAAGTTCTACGTACCTTAATTGTTGTCCTTTCGTTTTTACCCAAAAAATTATTAAAAAAACCCTCAATAAAAGTTGGTTCTAAATCCTTTTCCGGCATAAAATTGATTTGCCTCCATGTGTGAACTGGAGCGAATTTGCTGTTTGTGTTGGTCAAGTGGTCTCTTAAAGATTGTGAAAACGTTGTTGACTACTTAGAGATTTCAGTAATGTGAGTGAATTTGGTAGGGAAATAATATAAGTATATTTTTTGGTAAGTAAGAAACAAAAGTGTTTGAATTCAAACCCAACGTGTTGACCGTATTAAAAATATTCAATTTAACTGTTAACTCCAATTTTGAGAAATTTAGTTATGCATACATGATACGTTGGATACCCAACGTGTTCCGTAGCCTGCAGGCTACTGGGTCGGATCAAAATTGGCATCAAACAATATCTCAAACATTCTTCTGTGTTCACAACAATCTCGGGCGCAGTGAAAAGGTATATTACTCCACCGATTAATGGCTTTCTTCTTTGAAGAATTTTCTGCGCGATTCAAAATTTTTGGACATCCCGCCTCAGTGTGTAATGTGGTGTTCATCTCTTTGTTCCTTTGCCTTTTGTTTAATTCTTAGATTCCTCTTTCATGTTCACTTCATCGACCTATTACTTGTCAACTATTTCAACATCACGGTGTTTTACAAGTTATGTGATTAATTAATATAACATCTTTACGATGAACTATTATTTGCCAACTGTTTCAACATTACGGTGTTTTACGAGTTATGTGATTAATTTTTTCCTCAAACCGGTAACAGATGATATAATTAATCCCAAGCAAATTACCCGGAGTGCCCCCATGAATTTGGTTACATAATGCCACTCCCTCGACTCCTATAAAAAGCAGACTTTTGGATGCGATGTCGAATGCCGTAAAAGACTCAAGTGAAGTCCTTCCTAACACCAACTGGTTTTAGGAGAGATGGTGGAAAAACGGTCCAACAAGTGGTATCAGAGATAGGAGCTCATGGGATCAAATCGCTGGAGCGTCATCGTGAGGGAGGGATTGTTAGGCCCGGAGTGTCCCCATGGATTTGATTACACAATGTCACTCCCTGCGACTGCTCTTAAAACAGATTTGCGAGTGCGATGTCGAATGTCATAAAAGACTTAATTTTAAGAGAGTGGTGGACAAGCGGTCCAACAAGTGGTATTAGAGCTAGGAGGTCATGGGTTCTAGTCGCGGGAGTGTCATCATGAGGGAGGAATTGTTGGGCCTGGAGTGCCCCCATGGATTTGGTTACACAATGCCACCCCTGCAAACGCTATAAAAATAGACTTGCGGGTGCGATGTCGAATGCCATAAAAGACTTAATTAAATCCCTTCCTAACACCAATGTGTTTCCGGAAAGATGGTGGAAAAGTAGTCCGACATACATCAAGCATAAGACTCACCCCTAAAAAGGGAACCAAGCAACTATGATGTTAGGGACTCAGCCCATTGGTTATACCCCAAACCAGACAAAACTTTCTCAAGAAAAAACAAACAATTCACCATAAGTTCCGATGGAAAAAAAGAAAAAAAAAAACCATGAAAAAAATCCCATAACGTCACAAACCATCCTAATACGTCGCAGGTAGAACCAATGCGACCACGGCCACACATCACGGATCTCCGACGACTTGGAGATGCTAACTAGATCTACACCCATGAAGGTCGACCCACCGATGACCATTCATTGGCGACATTGGAGGAGGAGGGACGGAGGAAGGGTTGGTGATGAAAGGAAAGCTGAGAGAAAGGAAAAGAGGGGATAACAAAAAGAAATTCTCAGATCTGATATTGAGAGAGGAAACCCTCATAGAAGGGAGGAGTTATTGAAAGTGAATCCATCACTAAGGAGGAAGAGAAACATAACTACTAAGGGTAAAGCCCACTCCTCCTGCCGCCACACAAGGGTGGTGAAACCCCTACGGCTAGGGGGAGGAAGGAAGAGAGGTGGCTAGGTTTTTTCTTAGAGGCAATTAACTTACTATGTAGGTGGACTTATAAAGTGTGAGTTCCTGAACATATAACATATTCATTGCATTATTCTGAAATTTACTTGAGAGAGAATTAATTTACCGTGCTGGGATCGCCTATCTCACTCAACAGTTAGGGCTTACCGGTGAGAAACTCGGTTGGTGATGGAGGGTTTGCACCAGTGAGGATCTCGATCTGGTCGCCGCTATTGGGGATTACGATTTCACGACAACCAGTTCATCGCGCAAAATGATGCTTGTTTGGGCAAAATAACAATACAAATCATGAGGATCTTAATCCAGAATTTGCCTAAGGTTTAGAGAGTCCGTAAGAAGAAACTCCCTTAAAGAGAGAGGGCTGCTAGTTGTGCGAAGCTTTGTGGCCTAAATTGTTGTCCTTTCATTTTGAACCGCCTTTCATTTTAAACCAAAACAACCACCATTGCTATTCAATAATTTCAAAGTATGTTACCGGTCATACCATTCTGATAAGTTTACTACATGAAATTGATTTACCTCCATGTATTAAACGGGGCAAAACTTGACGTATGAAACTCTCTTAAAGAATTACTCCATCCTTCCCAAAACGATGATCCATGTTTATTTTTTGATGTCCCAAAATTGTTATCCATTTTAAATGGAGTAATCAATGAGATAAAAAAAGTAGGAGTAAGTTATTTTCTTTGTTGCCCTTTATTCCCATATTCAAATTCAAGCACAAAAGTGAAGAGAAAATGAATTAAAGTTTGGAAAGTAATTATTGACTTTTAAAAAGGAGGGTAATTTTGGTAATTTATTTATGGGGCACTTAAATAATCATCCTTTTACTCACTTGAAATTAGAAAATAATCTTGAGCTTTTTTAGGAGTTATGTTTCTATCCTGAGATTCAAACAAACCCTAAAATGCCCTTTCTATATAAAAAATATATAATTTATAACATATTTGGGGATTGAGGACTAAATTAAAAGTTGCATATATGAGGCGGTAGGAGTGGACTAAATTCTAAATTTAGTGGTCCTAAATGTAATTCTTGGATATACACAATCCCCAAATTTACGCTTCCCATATTGAAATCCATAAAACTTAATCAATATCCATATTACTCATTATCTTTTCTTCTCAGAAACCATACCACAGCCACCGGCACGTCCCACCACCACCACCCCCCGCACTTTCAACCACCATGGTAACCCCACACTAGCCCTAATCTTCTCCTCTTATTTCTCCCCTTCAGTGTGTTTCAAATATTTGTTCATGAACGAAAAACGCGGTGGATCGTTATTCAGAAGAAGAAGAGACGTGGCGGCAGCGGCTCTTTCTCGATGCTTGAACATCGGCTTGTCGGACACTAGGTATATTAAGACGAAGGTCGCTGGATGGAGCAAATGTCAGATAAAGGGTTCGCCAGAATGCCAGTGTTTCGAAGACTATTAGGATTCATTTTTTTTTTTTTGGTTGAAAAAGGGCCGGTAGTATTCGATTTTGCTGGGTTGTTGGGATTTTGAAGACTGTTTTATTTGAGTTCTTTTGATTTTTTTACCAAGACACTGTTATATATTTTAGGATTTTTACCATGATTTGAGTTTTATTACTTGTTTTTACCATAAACACTGTTTTATTGCTTGTTTTTACCAGAAACACTGTTCTATTGGTTGTTTTTTTACCATAAACACTGTTATATATTTTAGGGCTCCTTGTCGATAAGGACTAACTACAGGGATTATAATGTATTTAACCATCAAAAAAGAACGTAACTTCTCCAGTCCAATTTAAATCGCGCATCCCGAGAATACCCCCAAATGTTTCAAAAGGGAGAAAGCGATACCGTACTCCTATAGAGACTGAAAGTCTGAAACCGCCATCGTCGATCGTACAAAACTGTTCCGTCGTCGCTTTCCCGTTGATCATCGTCGCCGTTGCTCGTCGTCGGCGACCACTGTGTTCGTCGACATTGCTTTCGTCAAAAACCTAGAGCTATTGTAGGTATTATACAACTTTCTCATCCTTTTCTAACTCCGATAGTACTCTTACAAATATCGTCGTTGTCAAAAGCCTTTTTAGATGAGATACCTCTATTTTCTACGATTGATTTGATTTTTTTATGAGATACGTCTATTTCTGGGGTTAACAATATGATATTTGCAGAAGCTCTGTACATTTTTGTGATTTCTATATCTGTTGCTTGTTGTATTTTTCGATTTTTGTAACATATGGTTATCTGATACTTCTGTTTGTATAAACCTGGTTAAGAGTAGACAAATTGCGAACTGTTAGTGTATACTCGTATAAACTCGACTCAATTCCTCACTACCTTAGTGAGGTCTTGCCACAAAATGGGCAGTTATGGCTGTAGAATACTTTTGACTGAGATGTTATTATCTCCTGGTTATGTATAAACCTGGTTTTGTTTATAAGTGAGATGTTATTATCTCCTAGTTTATTTACATACAAAACGACAGTTATGAACACTTTTTAACATCCCGAGAGACTTGTGTCTTTGTTGCTTTGTTTTCTAGAAAAACAGTGTTTATGAGTGAGATGTTATTGTCTCCTCGTTTATTTACATACAAAACGACTGTTATGAACACTTTTTAACATCCCGAGAGACTTGTGTCTTTGTTGTTTTGTTTTGTTGAAAAACTGTGTTTATGAGTGAGATGTTATTATCTTTGTTGTTTTGTTTTGTAGAAAAACAGCATTTATGAGTGAGATGTTATTATCTCACCGTTTTTTACTGTTATGGCTTGACATACCTTTATTATCTCTATTCAAATATGCTTACTTCTTGTTCTTCTTTTTGCAGAAAAATGAAAGACAAGAGTCCAAAGAAGTTCGATCCAAGAGTTACATTCGAACCCCCAGTACAAGTAGAACCAATAGCAATCGAAGACCCACCTGTAGATATTGATGATTCCCCTCAAGAGATACTTGTACTCCCTGTTCCAGGGTTCCCTCCTGAGGTCCCTCCTCGTCAAATGACACCTCAAATTAGAAAGCGAAAGAAAGCACAATTGGAAGACGATGGGAAGGAGGAGAAAAAGCATCGCAAGACAAGGACAAGGATAAAAAAAATAGAAGTAAGAGTAGATGAAGGCAAAGATGAGAACACAGAAGAGGAAGAGCATCAGTTTACAGAGATAAGGACGAAGAGAAGAAATGATCCTAGATTTACAAGACAGAAAAAACAAGAAATGCAAGATGACGACAAGGATGATGAAGAGGAAAGGAGGACTAAGAAGAAAAGGAATGAACCTCGACTTACAAGGCAGAAAAAACAGGAGATGCAAGAGCAGGAGGATGAGAAGGAAGAGGAGAAGGAGGAAGAGGATCAGTTTCAAGAAAGGAGAAGTAAGAAGAGGAATGAACCTCGACTCACAAAGCACAAAAAACAAGAAACGCAAGAGGAGGTGGAGGAAGAGGAAGAGGAGGAGGAGGAGGAAGTGGATCAGTTTCGAGAAAGGAGGAGTAAGAAAAGGAATGAACCTCAACTTACTAGAAAGAAAAAAGAAGAATTGCAAGACGAGGAGGAAGAGGACGAGGTTGTAGTGATCGGGAGTAAGAAAAGAAATTATCCACGAGCTAAGAGGCAGAAAAAAGAAGATGAAGAGAAGGAGAAGGAGCAAGATGAACAGGAAGATGATGTTACAGTGATTGACTTCAAACCAGCACGAGTACAATACAGGTAAGATAGACACTAATAGTTTCAATTATCTGAGATGCTATTATCTCTAACATTGTTTTGTCTCTTCCTTTTTTGTAGATCAACACTTGCTAGCATTGTAAGCCTGCTTCATGATGTGACATTCACCCAAGGGCAGATAGATGAGATTCAAAAATCTCCATTTGCAGCTATGATGCTCACAATACACACCAGAATTTGGCTGAACAATTTGTCAAAAAGTACGACAACGACATTTTGAGTGTGATTCAACATTACCGAATGGGTGAAGG
This sequence comes from Vaccinium darrowii, assembly GCA_020921065.1. Classification (NCBI taxonomy): domain Eukaryota; kingdom Viridiplantae; phylum Streptophyta; class Magnoliopsida; order Ericales; family Ericaceae; genus Vaccinium; species Vaccinium darrowii. The sequence goes on along the minus strand of CM037161.1, from coordinate 33,634,295 downwards.
AAAATTTTATATGGGAACCAAGCTTGTGGCTCTTACACATGAAGAAATAGCCCTCATATTTGGGATAGTCTCTGGCAACACAAAGATTCGGGTTTTAAACCTAAACAAGAAGCCAGACAGCCCCTTTGTCAACAGAAACTTTGAGGACACAAGTGTGATGAGCTATGCAACCATGAGGGAAAGAATTACAGACCTCATTAAAATCACTTCAAAAGGGAAGAAGAAGAAGGGAGTAGAAGACGAATCTACAAAGGATTTGGCGCGGCTGTTGACACTCTATGTCCTTGGAACTGTATTTTTCAAGACAACTGGTCCAAATTTTAATTGGAGCTATATTCCATTCGTGGAGAATTGGGAAGAGTGCACCACATATGCATGGTCGATACACTTAACTGATCATCTCACCAACGAACTCGACACAAAGCGCAGAATTCCATGGACTGTTGGTGGTTGCACTGTAGCACTATTGGTATTTAATCTTTCTTCTATACTTTCTGTTATGTATTTGTCAAGTTAATAAGAAATCTAATCTGGTTATTTCTTTTGTTAAACAGTACTGGCTATGTGAACATGCAAAGATAATGGAACCTGTTGAACCACAAATCCCAAGATTCATGAAATGGAATGTGAATGAGCTTCATGCTAAACTTGCTGAGACACCAGTGAATACCTTTTCACCAGAAATGGTAAGCATCTTGCTACCATAATATGTTATTTCTTTTAGGTTTCTCTCACTTATATTGCACGTTTCCTATCATCATTCATTGTAGGTCATTGATTCACAATTGCAACCAACAGATGAGGAGAGCAGGTTGTATCAAATTCTTGTTACAGACGAGGCAGAAGAAAAACATATTGAGATTCCTGTAGGTGAGATATGAATATCTCTTACTTTGTTGTAGTACATAAGAAGTCTGTTTTCGCGGAGATATTACTATGTCTTGATTTCTCTAACTAGAAAACACTCTGTTTTGGGTGAGATGTTGTTATCTCATGGTTTGTTTTTGCAGACAAGCCGACTGTTGATGAGCAAGCTCCTAAGGAGGATGTTCAACTTATAATTTCAGAGCTTCGGAAACAAATTCATTTGCTTGAAAGTGAAAACAAGAAGCTAAAAGATGAGATTGCAGAGAGGGAAATCAGAGAACAACAGAAGGATAACAACATTGGAAGGCTGCTTCACCTTGTTGACAAACTTCGATGGAGGCTTGAAAGGTATGGCAAAGAAGCGGCTGCCTATGAAGAAATTGAAAAAGAAAACATGTCTGCCAAATTTGAGACAATGGTACTCTAGGAGAAGGTGGTGCAAGCAGAGGTTGAGGTAATGACCTTGTTGGCTGAGAAGGACCTTGATAAGGAAAACATAGAAGCCGTTCTGGACGAGTTGGATAACATGGCAGTGCACTGTGTTAGTCAAGAATTCAGCCACAAGAAAATTGTAGAAGACATGACAAATGAAAATGTAAACTTGAATGTTGAAATAGGTTCAATGCTGATTGAGAAAGACTTGGTGGAGGAAAAAATTGAAGAGGTTATTGAGCAGTTGGATGACATGGCAGCTCATTGTGCTAGCCAAGAATACAGGGACAAGAAGAAAATAGAAGAAATGGAAGAAAAGATACACAAGATTTCTGAGAAAGTTGTGGAGAGAAATGCTGGTGAAGAATTTGCAAGCCCAACTGGAATCCCCAACCAAATAGTCATAGAGGAAGATTCTGAAAGCCCGCCTGGAAATCCGTATGAGTTCAGAATGGCCACAGATGAGGACATAGAGAAAACCATAACAGCTGCAGCCTCAATAATAGACAAACAAGAAGAAAATGAAATGAAAAAGAAAAGACTCAGGGCTGAACGTGTGGTGGAGCCATCATCCTTGACTAAGAGAGTGCATCAAAGAGATGACAGGGTAGAAAAGAAAAAGGAAGGTTATTTCTATGAAAGAAGGACAGAGAGAGCACAACAAGCAAAAGCAGCACAAGTGGAAAACGATTCTCTGCGTTTTGAAACGACAACACTGGACGCCTTTTTATCACAAGAAGACAAGGAGAAGTTGAATATGCTATCTAACCTTCTGAAAGACAAAAAGTTAGTAAAATTCTACAACAATTTTACAATACTTATCTTAAATACACTATTTCTGTTGGTGAGATAAGGATATTCTTGATCTGTCTTTTGACAGGCTTCCTTTCTGGATGGACCACGACACACAAGATGCCGTTTCGTTGGAAGATGCAATTGATATCTTGAATGAGGGAGATGTTGAAAACACGGTAAAAAATACCTCTCCAACACAGTTCTTTTGTCGATTAATGTAAAAATCAAATTTAACATGGAAGAAACCTGTGCAGTTACTTGATGGATTCACATCCATATTAGCAAGGGATGAGCAAAAGACCATCAACGTAGTTTATTTCAAATCAGTATTGTGGGTTAGTAATACATACGTTTATATGTTGTTTTTTGTCACTACTTGTCTTGAATTGCTCTTTTAATATCTCATTAAAAATACTCTATATGTACAGGACATATAACAATGAGATTTTAATATCTCATCAAAAATAGTTTGTCTATGCACAAGACATAAGCATGAGATAGTCCTATCTCACAGAAACCATTGTCTTTTCGTCTTTGACAGAGCCTGCTGAAAGATGATAAAAATCAAATCAGAGATTTATTTCTTGATGACAAGCTCAGGGAAATTAATGAAAAGTTGGATCTTTTCTACTACTTGGTTTTTCCAATAAACTCTTCAGGAGGTATACGTGCGAAAGACAAAAATCCTTACCATTGGAATCTTCTTGTATTGGACATACCACGTGGGTATTGGAGACACTACAACTCCATGAAACCAAGTAGAAATGGCCAAGACCCTTACCTCAAGGATGCGAAGTTAATGGTACGAAATATTGCTCCATTTTATTCGATTTTCATACGATTGATGATGCAAAATAAATCCTTATTTTGTCGAATTTGAAATGCAGGCAGAGTATGTTTCCAATTTCATGCAAAAGCTAAACATCCAGAAAAAGGAACCAACCTTCAGGCTTCTAAAAACAACGAGCGAAACAATCTTTGGGGCGAAGGAGAAGAATGAAGTCCTGATTGTCTCAGAAAAAACACCACAGCAAAAACGTGGAAGGTAAGCTAACTAATCTTTGACCACAAGTTTTCAATTACATAATTCTAAGCCTTACATAATTCTAACCAGTGCTTATGACAAATTTGCAGCGTTGACTGTGGAATTATAGTTTGCTACATCATTGAGAAGCTTGTAAATGCAGAACCTGTCCCAGAAAATTTGTCTGAGATTGAAATCAATGAATTCAAAGTAGCATTATTACGTAGATTCTTGAATGATGGACATAGATTGATCACACCAGAAGTTTGGAAGAACAGACAAGAATCAGAGCAGATGCAACAGAAGCTGCCAACAGAAGGAGATGCAACAGAAGCTGACAAATAAGAGAGCATCATTGTTTGACACTGGACATATCTTTTGAATAGTCTATTAGAAAGTAGTGGTTGGTTACGAAATTGAATATATGGTTTACTTTTTGTTTGTATTGTCACATATGAATGGTGGCTCCAAACAATTGAATATATGGTTTACTTTTTTGTATTGTCACATATGAATGGTCGGCTCCAAACAGCATTGGCTTGCTGTTTGGTTTTGATTTACTGTTTGAAGTTCATTATACACTGTTGGTGCTGGGAATGCAGCCTGAATTTCTTATTTGTTGCTGCCATTTGTGTGCTCAGTAGTGATTTAGCATTGTGCTGCTGCTCATTATTAGCCTATCCTAGGGGGGCTGCACCTAGGACGTTTGATACCCCTTGGGGAGGGGGAATTCCTCCCAATTAGGTGTAGTTCATACTGTTATTGAGTGTTGAGATGTCTTGTTAGTGCATGAAACTACTGTCTAGTCTGCCTCTGTTGTGGTTGCTTGCTGTTACAAGCACCATGGTGATGGGTACTTATATTGCCCAGGTTATATCAGATTACTTCATAGTTGTGTGTTGCATCATATGCACCGTGCGGCTGTTCGCTGTTGCTTGTATACCAATATATGTTGTCCAGTTTTGTTCTTCTGATGCCCAAATTGATATTGTTCATCTCATGAAATGCTTGTGGGTGGTTCCAAGTACTTATCTAATCTTTTGTTATGTGTTTTCTGCCCTTCTACCTTAGAAGGTTAGGAAACATTAGTATTAAAGTATTTTGTCGTGTTTCTCCTTCATCTTTTTGATGAGATAGCCATATCTCATGAAATAGGGCCCCTGTATATTGATAAAGAAAAAAAGAGATAATGGTATCTCATCCAAAACAGCCTCAGAGGTAAGCATGTATCAGCAAATGAGACCCCTGTATATACAAGAGATTATGTGCCTGCTGTTGCTCAACAATATAGCAGTTTTGTCCAAAGTGCAATAGTACTGCAAAAAACATATCCAGAAAAATCATTGCATATTCAGGAATTTTATTTATTTATGTCAAATGATAATGCTCAACAATATAGCAGTTTTTATTACATATTGCCAACTTCTGGCACCTGAAACACCCAATTACCAATCAACAATGAAATATGACTCACAAATTTCTTATGTACTTAAAATGAAAACATCAATCACAAGGTTCTTTATGGCTCTTCCTATTATGTCTTCCCAATTTCTGGCACCTCGAACACCTTATTTGCCTCACTTTCTCGCCCCTTGATCGGATTCTTGCAACCTTTGGTCTGCCACGTGGCCTCCTTGTTTTAGGAGGAAGAATGATAGCAGTCTCTTTAGTTACCTCTGGAGCTCCAAGACTAGGAATAGGATTTATTGGATAATCATATGACATCCGGAATGCTTCAATCGTGTATAGTGGATCTATGTACTGGGACATATCTACCCCAATCTTCTGAAGAGCTGTGACTGCATGCACACAAGGAAATGAATGGATGTCCCACCGACAACATGTGCATGACTTGTTTCGTATATCAACCACAACAGCCGGGAAAGAAGAAACCTCAAATACTTCATCACTTGAGCCATATACAGGCCATGTCTTCCCTTTGTCAAAACGGTTTTTCAACAGCAAGTCCATTTCAGGACACACCACGCTACACCATTTCCTTGATAACTGTTTCCTCTCATACATTTGCCTCATAATTTGAACCCTGATTTCGTCAACACATTGAAGGATCGGCATCTTCCGAGCTTCACGAATCCAACTGTTGAAAGACTCAACAGCATTTGATGACATCTCATCATATCGTTTCCCAGGAAAGTATGCATTTGCCCAATGATCATACGACACAGAAGAAATAAACTCTTTCGCTTTTTCCCCACCAACCTCACACAATTCCTTAACGCAATTATCAAAATCCGAAACAGTAGGTGCATGAGCACAATCAACGAACAGATTCACTACTCGCTCCCTAAAACCATTTGGTGCTCGACCAGATAGCCTATCCCTCAAATTATTCTTCAAATGCTCCAAACAATAAGCATGATAACAGTTTGAGAAAACCTTTGGAACATGCTTCACAAGACCAGTATGACGATCCGTTATAATCGAGAGTTCACGAGTTGACAGAATACCTTTCAACTTTATCAGAAACCAGAGCCAATTATCATCCGTTTCAGAATCAACAATACCATAAGCCAATAGAAATAAGCCTGCAACAAAGAGACAAGAATATATCAGCCAACCTAATGTCTGTATAAAGCAAGAGATAAGAATATCTCACACAAACCAGACTCTTTATCTACAAACTATTCAAAGACAAACAAATATCTCATCCAAACCAGACTCTGTATATACCAAAATAAACAAAGAGATAACAACATCTCATCCAAACCAGTCTCTGTATCTACCAAAGTAAACAAAGAGATATGCACATCTCAGATAAAAAGAAACAAAAACGACGACGAAAAAGAAAACTAACCTTGATTAGCATCCTTCCCAACAGCAGCAAGAAGAGTGCCTTTATATCTACCCTTCAAGAATGTACCGTCAAGACACAAAAATGGCCGACAATAGTTGAATCCTCTAATGCATGCATCGAATGCCACAAATAACCTTCTAAACCGATTGTCTTCACAACATTCAATATCCACAACACTACCGGGATTTTTCTCTTTCGCTATATCTGTATACCACCGAAGTTGGTCAAATTGGAACACATAATCACCGCTTATTTCATTACTTGCCTTCTCAACCCCCAACCAAGCGTGGTTGTAACTAATTGTAGTACCGTATCTTCTCTCAAATAACTTGACAGCATCTATCGGCCTATACGACGGCTTTTCACGAACTTCATCAAAGATACAACTTGCAACCAACTTTGAACTCATTCTAGAACTTTTGGAACTACAAGATGTACCACCACAGTTGTGCTCATTGTGCAACTCCTTAATGCGAAAAAAACCATTTGATTTGTCTAAAATTGCATGAACAAACCATTTACAGCCGTCAATCTTTTTACGACAACAAGCTGTCACCCTTAACTTGTCATTCTTCAAGTACATAAACTTGAATCCAAGCTCAATTGCATATTTACACAAACACGTCCTAAAATCCCCAACACCGCCTCTAAATTCTTGACCAACATGAGTAATCAAAGAAGCCCAATCAGCAGAAAGCCGCTTTGTCTCATTATGATGACAAAACTTTTCAAGAGGATCTTCAAGAATTTGAACAATACGGCATTCCCCATTTCCGCTACTATTACCATGATCAAAACAACCAAAAGATTGAATCTCCTCAACACAAATGTATACCTCAACACAACTAACACCGTATGTAGTAGCTAACGCCAACATGTTATCAAAATCATCATCATTCTCAAGAACGCAGTTACGATGTTCAGAAACAACATACAAAAGATTGAATCTCCTTGATACCAACTCATTCCACTTCCTATGAATACTTCCAACAAAATCCTCAAACCTAAAACCAGTTGCAACTTTAACAACCAAAGTAAATGATCCATATTTGCACAATAGAAGAATGGATGATTCCATTTCCAGTCAACTTTACACTGCAAAAAAGAAATAATAAAGCAAGAGATAAGAACATCTCAGATAAAACAAACTCTGAAACACCTAAACAAACCAAGAAATAACCAAAATCACAGTCAAAACACACTATCAGCCAAACAAAAACCAAAGAGATAAGCATCTCATCCAAAAAAAAGAGAGATAAATGTATTCCAGTGCATATACGCATATATCAGCCAAAATAAACAAACACTCATCTACAAAAAAACAAGGCAGAAATAAAAATAATAATTGAACTAATCAAATCAGTAAACACATCTGGATTTCAGTAAAAATAATTGAACTCAACAGAGAGAGAGAGAGAGAGAGAGAGAGAGAGAGAGAGAGCGATCGAGAGACAGAGAGGGACCGATCGAGAGAGAGAGAGAGGGAAATCGAAGACGTTTACCACTGAAGAAGATCTGTTTCAACGGAGGATCGAACGACACACAAATCAGATAAGCTAGATCCAGCTACATCGCGCTGGAGAAATTGCCATCGCCGCTATGAAGAAGATCTCTTTCAACTGAAATTTGAACGAAGATTTGAAATCGCAAAATTTATATACGTTCCCAGCGCTGGGTATTATCGTCCAGGAAAGGACTAACCACGTTAGGACTTTTAAAACTGTGGACGCTATACATCTTAAACTAGTCCAGTGGACTAAAAAGCCCAAATGACCTATACCCATGGACCCTAGCCCAATTTGCCGTATATTTTAGGATTTTTACCATGATTTGAGTTCTATTGGTTGTTTTTACCATAAAACTAACATATGTTTTTGTATTTTTACCATGATTTGAGTTCTAAAAGTATTCTATATTTCCATGATTTCTCTTTTTTATTCGTTTTTACCATGACATTTGGATTATGCAAATGCCTTTTTTTTTTTTTACCATGATTCGAGTTGTTTATTCAACCTGTTATTACCATGTTTACAAGTTATTTTTACCACAAACAATGTGATGTTTAAATATTTATACCATTATCATTGAAGATGTTGTGAGCATATATTTCCTAGGCTTTAAAAGATGATGAGTGTGGTGGGGTTTGACCTAAGTTTATTTTTTATTTTCTTATGCAAAATGGCAAATTTACTTTTTATGTTTGTGTCAAGTTTTTGAATTATTTGTTCATTTCAATAAGAGGAGCCATAAAAGTTTAAAAAAAAAAGTTAGTATAAATTCAAACTTGGAAAAAAAAAATCATAAATGACTAAAAGTAAGCGTGAGAAATTCTCAAATTTTGTCAGGAAAATAATTGTAAACGTACCATAAGTTTATATTTACATGAATAGTGATTAGAATATGGACAAGCTGGAGATAATGTGGTTGATATGTTTTTTTAACCATGATTCAATTAATCATGGTAAAAATAATACAAAACATAAAATATGGTAAAATCGAGTAATCATGGTAAAAATTAAAATGATGTAAATAATGAGCCAGTAATATGGTCAAACGTGATTCCAACAACAATTATGATAAGATATCATAAAATGATTTGAAAATCTGGGATTGAAAAAAAAAATTGAAAATTTATTAGATCATAATTCAATTTTACAAGTGATTTAATTTTACCATGTTCATTGTAATGACTCTGTTTTTTACCATGTGTTTTGTTTCCCACCACTTTTTTCAAAAACCCACTGCTTTAAATTCCACTCCTTTGAATTCCAACCAGATTATTTGATAACTGAAGTATCCATCTGGATTATTTGGTAACTGAAATATCCTCAAATATCCGACTATGAATATCTCACCACTTTCTAAAAAACCCACCACTTTGAATTCCACTACTTTGAAATCCATCCAGATTAGGTAACTGAAATATCCATCTAAATTATTTGGTAACTAGATTTTCGGAGATCTTTATTTCATATATATATATATATATATATATAAGGGGGATGAAAATCTATGTGGTATCCAAAAAACGGATGGATATTTAATTACCTCTAGTTGGAAGAGTAATGATTGTAGTATCTATCTGTACTTTAAAATATCTAAAGACCGAAAAGTGTTTCCCACACTTGATTTTTAAAAAATGCCCTTTCAAAATAACTAACGCGGCAAAATTCCAGAATAACTAACACGGAAAAATTCCATTCAACGATCACATACAAAGCTTCTACTGTTGAACTGTTCTCAAATGACACCAAAATGATGAACGAAGCAACTCCTAGCTCTTGTGCCTCCAAATTCCAAAGCGGACCACGATTGTCGCATCAATCACCAAAGATGCAACGGCTTCTCCAGAGGGACTTCTACAGATGACCCTGTCGCGCCGTTGCACACCGCACAACGGCTCATTCAGTGCCCGCAGTCTTTGACGCCAACATCTATCAAGTATCAAATTTATTGGCACCATTCTTTGTTCACAGTAGTCACTACCAAAATCTCTACAAGTGGCAGTGTTCTACCGATTTGAAATGGTAAGCATTCCTAAAATGTGTCAATCTGATGCTGGGTTTTGGATTGTTACCGTGTTGGTCATGCAAAGCAGTTATTGCACTGAAGATGTTTGATGAATTGCTTCTATCCCCATATTGATTATAATCCAAACAAGTTTCATAGACGGCGTTCAAGATAACACTGCAACGAGAAACCAATTAATTTAAGAGAAAGAGGACCTAACTGTAGATGTTATGGGTGCTTAACTCAATTGTTTCGGAGGACACCAAGTCATATACCTGACTTCGTAAATCCAACAAAGAACATGTGTGCCCATATAATTTTTTTTTACAGTTTAAGGGTGTCTGTTGTGAATCATTTGGCAAAGAATTTTTTTACTGCGAATGTGAGGGCAATGACAGTGATTAACAAGTTCTTTCTTCAAAAGAATGCTACCGAAGATACCTAGGTTGTGACTTGTGATTAAGAAGAAGTGTGAGTTGTTACTAATTGGTTCTGCTCCAATCCCGTTGTTGAACGAATTTGACTTTCATGTGAACAAACCCATCAGGCCATTACGCGTGTATCATTTTTCAAATTTTTTCGCACCGAATTAAAGTACACGATGAGTACTTTAATTTGGTGTAAAAAAATTTGAAAAATGATGCACGAAAACACTTTATTTTTTCATTTGAAAAATGACACGACTTTTCGTAGAGGACCAACAAATAGGAACGGAAGGAGTAGTTCCCATAAAAAGTTGAATTTCCAAAGAGGGTCACTTATTGGGACGGAGAGATTATTCAAAAGTCTCAGAACATAGTCGCGTGGACGCTCTGGATCATTCCAACACCACACATTTATATAGGGTACATACACTTAGTCGTGGACCCCACGAGAATGTGTGGTGTTTGAGTGTTCGGGAGTATCACGTGACCGTGCCCCGAGAGCACTAAATAATTAGACCCCTAGAAAGTTGTTGTTATGAGAATGTAGTTGCCTAATTTTGATGAGAGTTCATGAATAATGTGAGTAAATTTGGTAAGGGGAACATATGGAATATGCTTTTTGGTAATTAAGAATGATATATTTTTGTGCAACGCCAATGCTTTGGATGCTGAATGAAAGAAGCATGGTAATGTGCACATAAATCAAAATGATTCTTGGGTCTGCCCTCTCTGATGCCTTTTGGCTTTGATTTGAGGGCATGATTCCGCAGCAAACCCGACGGTATAGGGGGACCACTGTTTCAGTGGTATTCTGTGAGCAGCCACTTTGTGCATTTATTGCCAAAGGTTAGGTTTGTCTCCAATCCATCTGTTTCAGTGGTATTCTGGGAGCAACCACTTTATGCATTTATTGCCGAAAGTTAGGTTTGTCTCTTATCCATCTCCCGCCCATACCCCCAATTATTGGGGACTAAATGGGTTATGTTGTTGTTGTTGTAGTAGTAGTGTGGGAAATCGTGAAACTAATGCTGGATTAGTAACAATTGTGGTTTTGTTAGGGTCTTCACTGAAGAAGAAGAAAAAGATTAATTTGTGTGCTGAAATAATCTTTGATGTTGTCAATAGATCTTTGTGTAGTTATTGTTGTTTCCATTCTTGAGATTTGCTTTCTATCTAGGCAGTCACAGTACCTGTTTGCGAAAAATTCTGAGAACAAATTATGAGATTCTGACTTTCAAAACATTCGCATTGGCCAGGGCCGGAAAACCTATGGGTACCGACCCATAGGTACAGAAAATGTACAGAGAACGCTCGGGGGCCCACTTTTGGGTCCCACACGAGTGATTTGAACCGTTCATTATTCTTAAAACATTTTTCCGAGGGGCCCCCAAAAATTTTAGCTCAATTGGACGGTTAGAATTGCTTAAACCAAAGGCTCACCGTTTCAATCAAAAGTAACGGTGGGCCTTTGGTTTAAGTACTTCTAACTGTCTGATTGAGCTGAATTTTTGTGGACTCCCTCGGGAAAATGTTCTAGGAATAGTGAACGGTTCGGATCACTTGTGTGGGACCCAAAAGTGGGTCCCTGAGCGTGCTCTGTACATTTTCTGTGGCTCTCGGTCTATACATGTAGCAATGTCTGGCCAGGGTGTGGACGGCCCATCGAGATCGGTGCGGTTTAACGTTTGAAAAGATTGAAGATTGTTAGAGTCGCCACCCGGATTTGAGGTCCGAACCCGAGAAACCGATAAAAAATGACTCATTTTCCCATTGAAAAAGATTTTACTGATCATGACGGAACCAAAGATTTCTCGGATTCGGGGGTTTGGTTACGAGAGAGGAAGGGTTTTACGACACCCCTCTCGCCCGGTCCGTGAACCGGTCTCTACTCAACATTTTGTAGGATTTTGGGAATATTTGAAATTCGATTTATCCACGTAAATGGGGAATCGGGGACGGGAATCACATAACAACAATATATATGCACAAAAGATATGAATCTACGGTGGATGCTCGTGCACGTGATCTATATGGGTGATAATGATAACAATAAGGAAATTGCTAACAATACTCACAGAAGTAAATTACAACAGAAACTATACAATGACCCAAGAAATTATGAACATGAGGCTTAATAAACTGACTTACAATCTGGATCCCAGAATAGGGATTGAGCGCTCAAAGGTGACGGTTTGAGCGCTCAATCCTCAAGAACAGCTTGAGCGCTCAAAGACATAACATTGAGCGCTCGAGCCATAATGTGGCTTTCTGGTTTTTGACCTTCAGGCAAGCTTTTGATACCTCCTCAGGATCATAAATACATAAAATAAAGATTTAAGAGGTTGGACAGCCACTGTTTTGCACTTAAATATAAGATTTTCAAAGGTTTTGATGTTTGATCATCATAAAATAGTTAACTTACACTCTTGTATGTAGAAATAAGCTGTTTTTAGAGTGACAGGAACATAATTAACTATTTAATGACGATCAAAACCCAGAGAAAGCACAAAAATTAGCAGAACAGTGACTGACCCAGAGCTGGGTTTGAGCACTCAAGGCCTGAGGCTTGAGCGCTCAACCCCTGCTGAAACTGCAGATTTTGAAAGTGTTTTGATTATGTATTTTGGACCTTGTAAGCCCAATGCAAGTATAAAGAACTTGCTTGGACCTACTGGTCTCCCTCAGAAGGACCAAAACAGTGAGATTTCACATGGTTTTAACTACCTTTTGGCTTGATCAAGGCTTGTAACTTGGCTTTTGATTAGATGATGGTGTAGAACAATGAGTTTAGAGTGTGTTTGAGTGATTGAGAGACCTGATTGGTTCAATATGATGTAGGATGAAAGTGTATTTGAGCTTAAAATGGTGATTTTGGCTTGGATGAGGTGGGTTTTGTTGGAAGAGCTGGGTTTGAACGAAATGGATGGAATGTATGGGCTGTAAATGGCTTATTAGAGTGAGAGAGGGGCTGTTGTAGTTGGTTTCTCAAAGACCCATGTGTATTTGAGCTTAGAGATGAAGTTTTAAGGTGTTTTTGAGCTTGAAGATGATGGAGGATGGTGGCTATGGAGGAGAGAGAGAGGCTAAAACGTGATTGAAGTGATGAGAGAGAGTGGAGAGGGCTGTAGAAATGTGTGAAAGAGAGATAATCAGCCAAGGGGGTGAGTGAGGGAATGGAGGAGGTTTATATAGAGAGAGAAATGGGAGGGAAATGGGTTTAATTTTTGAATTGGGTTTGGGGGGTGATTGAGGAGATGTTCAAGGGTCTAGGAAGTGTATTTAGGCAGTAGAAAACATAGGTAGACGCTCCTCTTGCAGTAGAATATCATGATTAGATGCTCTGCAGAAAACTGATCTGGATCAGAGTTGAGCGCTCAAAGGCATAGGATTGAGCGCTCAAGGTGGTTTTTAGGGTTTGAGCACTCAAGGTTGGGACCTTGAGCGCTCAAGGCTGTTGCTCAAAAGGTAAAACTTTGTGGGGCCGCCCCGGGTGCTACCGAATGCCGATTTTGACGCGGTTTGAAGCGTTGGAAAGCTTGTTGAGTCTACTTTCTAACCCAAGTGGTTTGGAATCTAGAAAATTTATACATCCAAATGTATGACCATTTTACCCTCAAACGGTCGGGAAAACAAGTCGTTTTAACAACATTCGTTAGATAAAGGTTAGCAAGATGCCAACCGAACAAGAAACAATCTTCAGGACATTCCCTGATAGATCAAAATTGACAAGAATAAAAGAAAAGAACAATTGAATTATAGGGACTCCAAAATACTCTTCAGCCTAAACAGAAAGTCATCAATATTTGTGAATTCTTTTCCCCCCCGAGAATCGTAAAACCATTGCATCCCGAAAATGGGAAAAAAAAAAGAAGGAAAAAAAGAGGCAAACAATATGTTTATTCTAAAGGGATTAACTGTGAGGAGTTTAATTATTGAGGTCCTTCGGAAGCTACTCTTGATCATTTTCCCCGGCATTCATGTTGCCCACTACGTGGTGCTCTGGAGAAGCGATCTCAAGATCGCTAATTACCCAGCTAGGACCACAAGGAATATCCTGTTGATAAGGTTCCATTGTTTCCGCGAACCAGTTATCTTTCATCAACTCTTGGATCCATGTTGGGTAAACTAAACTATCCAAATCTTCCACTCCCACCATTTCATGAGGAGGAGGAGGGGGAGGAAGGGGAGGAGGAGCCATTGCCTGTTGATGGGGCCCTCCTTCCCTTTCCTCAAGCGGAGGAGGAGGAGGGGGAGGAGGAAGTGGAGCCGCCGCCTGGTGATGCGGCCCTCCTTCCCTTTCCTCAAGTGGAGGAGGAGGAGGAGCCACTCCCTGTTGATGCAACCCTCTTTCCCTTTCCTCAGCTTGAGGAGGAGGAGGAGGAGGAGGAACGGGAGGAGGAGGCGTTGGCAGCTGACGCGGCCTTCTTTCCCTTTCCTCAATGTCCTTGAGCTTATCAACTACCAACACACGTAGCTTCTTTAGCCTTTCTACATCTAGTTCTCCCAAATCAAGGGAACCTTCATATATTTTATTCATATCCTCTTGAGCCTCTTTCATGTCATTTTTCTTCTTTGCTCTGTCATTTCTCTTGATTTCACTGGCGATCCTTTGTGTGAGGTAACGTTCATGTGTCACCATTTTTTGGCTTCTTTCCACCGGTGACATGCTCAGGAACTTCTCGAACATTCCTCTGACGACTTCGTAAGATGGGAAAAATGCCGGCTCGGCCTCTCCTGGACTGTAAACAACAGCACATGACTTCACATCTGATAATACCGAAAGCTCTTTAGTTTTCTTAAACAAGCCCGCTCTTCTATTTATCAGGGTAGCTTTTCTTGCAGAGTTGTTGGCTATCCTTGTGAGTGTAATTCTTTTTTTCGCCATTTCTGGTGCTTTGAATTACTTTTCACCATAGCACTTGCCACTATTTTATAGTGTAGGAAAGGGTTGGACCCGGGGACCCTGCAACGCATTAGGTGCGTTTCACCGTGCAGCACTGCATCCTAACCGCTAAAAGTGTTTTCAATGATCCAGATTCAAAGACGCTTTCTTACCTGTTAAAGCACTTTACTGCCGGTCATAAAACTTCAGCGAATATGGACCATTGATTTTCAAGATGGACGGCTCTTATTTGCGCTGCACCTTCCCCACTTTCGGAATGAGTTATCTTATAAAATGTCTTAATTGTTGGCCTTTCATTTTAACCCAAAAAAAAAAAAAAAAACCATAAAAGTTGGTTCTGAATCCTTTTCCTGCAAAAAATTGATTAACCTCCATGTGTGAAATGCAGGAATTTGCTGCCTGTTGGTCAAATGGTGTCTTAATGATTGTGAAAACGTTGTTGACTGACTTTCGAGATTTCAGTAATGTGAGTAAATTTGGTAGGGAAATAATATAAGTATATTTTTTGGTAAGTAGGAAACATAAGTGTTTGAATTCAATTCAAACCCAACGTGTTGACCGTATTAGATCCACTGGACCACTTCACGGTTCAATGCATCCCAAGAGTAAAGGTTCATGGAGTTAAAATATTCAATTTAACGAGAAAATTTTGGGTGCAAATGGGGTACCACGTGGTACCCTTGCACAGCATCTGAGCCATCCAAAAATGCAACGGACGGCTCGGATTGAAAGTGCCGGATGGATTAAAAAAAAAACAAAAAGAAAAGGAAATTGGATAACCAGACATTATGTCCTTATTAAGTTTGTTTTTTTTTATTTTTTATTTTTTATGTAAGTACTTACATTTATTTGGCAAAAAAACCAAAATGTATTTTTTTGGTTTTTTCATTTTGTCTTTATTTAATTTTTTTTTTTTTGCATTTGTTAGTTTTGCATCAAGTTTTCGTGGTTTATGGATTCGTCTTGACTCTCGACGAGACAAAGCCAAAGAGTATAAAATTATGGTCGAAACTATTTTTTTTTAATAAAGCCAAAATTAAACCAATAAAACTTGACGCAAAACTAACAAATGCAAATTTTTTGTGAATAAGGACAAAATGAAAAAATGAAAAAACCACTTTTTGATTTTTTTTGCCAAAGCATATTAGTCTACACTTCTAATGATACTTATTATATTTTCCATAATTGTTTATCTGTATAGACGGTTAGGGTTACCTTAATCTACGGGAGGCAATTTGAATTTCAAATAATATGAAACAATTACCCTCAAACATTTTACTGGGCTGGATCAAACAATACCTTAAGACATTTTTCTGTGTTCACAACAATCTCGTGGGAATCGAAAAGGTATATTACTCCAACCAAAGACTTGTAACTTGACGGTTATCTCCTGATTCTTCCATAAGGGAGGCCAGGGTTTGAGTGTCGGTAGAGGGGTTTTGGGTTGAGGGCTATGGATAGTTTCTAGACCTCCCTCTAGACTAACTCACTAACTCTCCTGCTAACCCCACTGATACATGTCGAATGACAAAAATGGAAAAAAGAAAAGGTATATTACTCCACTGATTGGTTTTCTTCTTTGAAGAATTTTCTGCGCGATTCAAAATATTTGGACCCCCGTCAGTGGGTAATGTGGGTGTTCATCTCTTTGTTCCTTTGCCTTTTGTTTAATTCTTGGCTTCCTCTTTCATGCTCGCTTCATCGACCTATTACTTCTTAACTATTTCAACACTACGATGTTTAAATGGGTGTGTATTGCAGCCATTTATGGTATATTAACTAATCGGAAATTGCTACAATACACACCCACTAAAGGTGTACCATATGCACCTATTGTATGGTCCAGATTGTGCCACCTCATAGGCAATTGTATTTTTTTTTTTTAGTTTTCCGTAACTTTTCAGCAATATGATTCGTAACATTTTGGCGTGTCTCGTAACTTTTATAAAAAAAAAAAAACAAAACTTTTGTAGAGATGTGTATGATACACACCCAAATAAGGGGTGTGTATTGTAGCCTTTTCCTTGTATACCATCTTTACGATGAACTATTATTTACCAATTGTTTCAACATTACGGTTTTTTACGAGTTATGTGATTAATTTTTTTCTCAAAACGGTAACAGATGATATAATTAATCCCAAGCAAATTACCCGGAGTGCCCCTATGGATTTGGTTACACAATGTCACTCCCTGCGACTCCTCTAAAAACAGATTCGCGGGTGTGATGTCGAAAGTCATAAAAGACTTAAATTTAAGAGAGATCGTGGAAAAACGGTCCGACAAGTGGTATCAGAGCGAGGAGGTCATGAGTTCTAGTCTCGGGAGTGTCATCGTGGGGCAGGGATTGTTGGGTCCGGAGTACCCCCATGGATTTGGTTACACACTGCCACCCCTACAAACGCTATAAAAAAAGACTCGTGGGTGCGATGTCGAATGCCATAAAAGACTTAATTGAAACCCTTCCTAACACCAATGAGTTTTAGGAAAGATGGTGGAAAAGTGGTTCGGCATACATCAAGCATAAGACTCACCCCTAAAAAGGAAACCAAGCAACTATGATGGTAGGGACCCAGCCTAATGATTATACCCAAACCAGACAAAACTTTCTAAAGAAAAAACAAACACTTCACCATAAGTTTCGATGGAAATATAATCGAAAAAAGAAAAAGAAAAAGTAAAACAGGAAAAAAGGCCATAACATCATAAACCATCCTAATCCGTCATAGGTAGATCCATTGCGACCATGACCACACATCACCGAAGAACTCGAGATGCTAACTAGAACTGCAACCGTGAACATTGACCCACCGGCGACCATGCGTTGGCGACGTTGGAGGAGGAGCAACGGAGGAGAGATCGGTGATGAAAAGAAAGCCGAGAGAAAGGAAAAGAGGGGATAACAAAAAGAAATTCTCAGATCTGATATTGAGAGATAACCCTCATAGAAGGGAAGAGTTATTGAAAGTGAAAATACATCACCGAGGAGGAAGAGAAACATAACTACCAAGGGTAAAATCCTCCCCTCCCACCGCCACACAAGTTTGGTGAAACCCCTAGGGCGAGGAAGGAAGTGAGGCAGCTAGGTTTTTTCCCAGAGACAATTAACTTACCATGTAGGTGGACTTATTAAATATAACACGTTCATTGCATTATTCTGAAATTTAGTTGAGAGAATTAATTTACCGTGTTGGGATCGCCTATCTCGCTCAACGATTAGGGCTTTGCACGGGCGAGGAACTCAGTTGGTGATGGAGGGTTTGCACCAGTGAGGATCTTGATCTGCTTGCCGCCATTGAGGATTGCGATTTCACGGCAACTGGTTCATCGCTTCGGTTTCTTCGCTTTAGGGTTTCCTTTTTATTTTTGATAATTTGATTTGGGGAAGTGCCAAATGGGGTAATGAGTAGTTTGATTATGGGATGTTGGGGGCGTGATTTATAGGATCAGGACATGACGATTTTAAGAATCTGAATAGATTTATGGGATTAAGACATGACAATTTTATGATGTGAACAATTGGTAAATCCCACAACCTAAATGTTAAAGGAAATAACATTGTCACATTTTTTTTCTTTCAAAAAGGAGTTTTTGGTATGGTTTTAAACTTAGACGTCAACTAAAGTATTTAAACTCAGTAGGATAGATACCTAAATAAGTTTATGAAATAGGACCCCTATTCAATTCCCCCGTAAGTTTTCAAGAAAATAGTCGAAGTTTACTTTTCCAATTTTACGCTAATTAATATGCATGTACTCTACTTGTTAAGAAAACTTATACGAGAAATAATCTTTTACTTCAAGAAATTAAACAACTAAGGGTGTGAAGATTTGTGGACATAATGTGTGTAATCCTTGAGTCATGTCACAACATTGATCCCGAGAGCTAAGTCACGGTGATCAAGGCCTGAGACTTAAAGGTTCGCACCTCTTATAGGGATACAAGACTAGAGAATGCTCACTACTCAATAAAATCTACCAATGAGATACAAAACCATAAAAGAAGAACTAGTCTTCACAGGCTAAAGGCTATAACTTAGACACACAACTCTCTCATTCCATTTACTAAATAAGTTTAAATAGATAATTTGAAACATCCCTCTAAACATAGGAAATGTAAATTCCAACTTCTAAGACTCAACTTGATGAACTAAAGACTTTGACTACTAAAAACTAGGTAGACTCTTCATAACTTAAAAGATATTTCAATATTTGATCTTCTTGGGATTTCGATCTTTCAGTTGTTATTCAACCGTTTTTTGGGTATTGGAGCAGCAAGTGATTATCGAGGAGTTGGGTGCTATACGCTTCTCTTTGTTTTGATGCCTTATTCTTCTTTTCCTTTTAATCTTTGTACTACTTGTCGAGATTAATAAAATTTCCTTTTCGCTATTAGAAAAAAACAACTGGAGAAATGAGAGTGTCCTGTACGTTTGAGGAAGTCCTTCCAAGCGCACTGTGGCAATATGATTTAGCGAAGAAATAGAAGAGAGATACCAAAGGGCGAGCACTTTGCCATCAACCCAGCAATTGATACGAAAATTGTTGGTATAATCTAGGCAATCAACTCAATAAGAAAATTGTCGGTATAATCTGGGCAATCAACTCAATAAGAAAATTGTCGGAATAATCTGGGCAATCAACTCATGCATCCGAAAGAGATCAAAGGTCCCATAGACTCAAAAGTCTTGAATTTCCAGCCTAGCTCTAACCATTTCAAAATATTGCAGTGGCCCAATTCGCAAAGCTCAATAGTCCAGGTCTAAGCCCAAACCACTTGAACTTCCATGGAGAAAAAAAATAAGGCTAATGGACTAAAGGCCCAAGCCAATCCAACCGTAGGCGCTCGGACCTCGGACTAGGGATGGCAATCTCAACCGAACTGATGGGTACTCAAACCGTAACCAGTTTTTTTCCCCGAACCATAACCGAAATATTCCCTGTGGGTATGGGTATGGTATAAGATAGGATATAGGATAACCAAACGGGTTTGGTTCGGTTACGGTTTGACCTGATAACTGAACAGATACCTGAACGGATCCATTACCTGAAACGAACCGAATAGTATATATACGATAAAATAAATAGTTGTCGTGATAAAAAAAGGTTCGAACCGAACAGGCTCGGACTATGGGTCCCAGCCCTGGTCACCGGACTATGGGTCCCGGCCCTGGTCACGGTCTGGGCACGTAGAGGCAGCGCCCGCTCCATCCTTCGGAAAATAAATTTAGATAACACTTAAAACTTATATGCCCACCAATGGTTCTTCTTTAACCTACATGGGATCAACAGGTTAGGGGTTCAAACCTAAGGGCAACCAAATATGTAATATCCAAGACTTAATCTACGCCAATCTATCCCTCCCAAAACAATTAGTGGCAATCAAGGTGGGTGTTGAAATATCAGTAATACTAGCGAATGCCCGTGCTTGAAGGCTCTAAGAATTTTTTTACTAATGATGTATTCTGTGGAGTCAAACCTGCAAGGTCAAAAAATAAACCTCTCATTTGTTTTCATGATTCTACTCGACCAAACAGATTGACACTTCACTCTAGCAACTAAGAATGGAGTTAGGGGGTGGCTAGTGGGGATGATCGCCACAACAACTTTAGAAATTGCTACTCCCTCCGTTCCTAATTAATAGTCTATTGTTTCATTTTGGAATGTTCCAAAATGTTAATCCTTTTCTAAAAGTGGAAGTAAAAATTTGATGATTTTCCAAAAGCATCCCTCGTGAATGAACAGTAAAATAGTCCGGGGGAGAAGGAGAGGTGCCAAAGAGTAGATTAGGAGTGAGACTAGGATTGCTAATAAGGGCGCTTGGTATATACCCTAGCCAAACAGGGTGTAAGTGTTGCAATGTAGGTAGGGTATATGGGCAATTTGTGGAAATGATGTAAGCAAATTTGAATTTAGGTACAATCATTGCATGTCCCCTTAAAAAAAGTGGGAATTACCAAAATGGACTACTCCTTTAATTAGGAGGGTGTAAGTGTTGCAATGTAGGTAGGGTATATGGGCAATTAGTGGAATGATGTAAGCAAATTTAAATTTGGGTACAATTATTATTGCATGTCCCCTTAAAAAAAAAGGGAATTACCAAAATGGACTACTATTATTCATGGGGGCGGATCCGCGGACACACATTTTGCACACACATTTTGACACTCCATCTCAGCCATTGAAATCAATGGCTGAGATTAATATTAAAAAGCCCCTCCCAGTCCGTGCTCTCTCTCTCTCTCTCTCTCTCTCTCCAACACAGTCCTGTTTCTTCTATGGCCACCGTATACACTCTAAAAAACGCACCACCGTCCGCGGCGGCGTCTTCTCCAACCGCATACGATTTCTCGTATTTTGACCCCTGTATATGCAGAAGTCTTTGTTTCTAGTCTCTGTTCTCAAACCACAAAAAACCCTCGGTTTTCTTCTCTATAAAAAAAAAAAAAGCAAAAAAAAAAGAGAACACATTATCGATGAATTAAAAAATTGAACACTTCCTCCATCAGAAACCATCATCCAAGTGATCTTGGATTGACTTCACTCTTTGTCACGAATGCAAATTTCGGCTCCCCTTTGTCTTTTTGGGTTTCAATAGTTTGACCTCACAAATAAAAAGATAGAAAGAAACAAAATCATAACTTTTCCAGAACAATCTAACTCATAAATTCAGTCCACATACTGAGATTCTTCAAAGAATAATCGATGAATTAACAGGTTACGGAGGCCGATTTGGCTGCGGTGAAGAGGGATTTGACCAGGGCGGGGTCAGAGATGTCGGCTTCAGAGGAGTTGAAGGCGAAGTTGACGATGATTTGGTCGCTGAGGGAAGGAGAGGGCGTTAGGAGTCGCCGGTGACAATGGCAGTGCCGGCGCGGTGCTGGAGTGCGAGGAGACGGGGTTGGGTTGGCTGTGGGTGAGGGTGAGGAGAGAGAGAGAGGATAGAGAACACGTGAGAGGGGGTGAGAGGTGCGGAGTGTTATTAAGTTTTAATCTCAGCCATTGGTTTCAATGGCTGAGATGGAGTGTCAAAATGTGTGTGCAAAAAATGTGTCCACGGATCCGCCCCCATTATTCATTTCTTTGGGTGGTGTGGTGCAGAGGATCTGGGAAAGGGGGTCAATATACAATAGTCTCATAGCATGATCACGTGGAGCTCCAGATCATTCCAGCACCACACATTTATGTGGGTCCATACACTTAGTAGTGGACCTCATGAGAATGTGTGGTGTTTGAGTGTTCCGGAGTACCACGTGGTCGTGCTCCGGGAGCACTAAATAATTATACCCTAAAAATTGTCCTATGAGAATGTAGTTGCCTAATTTCGATCAGAGTTCCTGAGTAATGTGTGTAAGTTTGGTTGGGGAACCATATGGAGTATGCTTTTGGGTAATGAAGAATGATATATGTTTTTCAGTAGTGTGGGAAATCGTGAAATTAATGTTGGATTAGTAACAGTTGTGGTTTTGTTAGGGTCTGCACTCAAGAAGAAGAAATAGATTAATTTGTCTGCTGAAATAATCTTTGATGTTGTCAATAGATCTTTGTGTGGTTATTGTTGTTTCCATTCTTGAGATTTGCTTTCTATCTAGGAAGTCACAGTGCCTGTTTGCGAAAAATTCTGAGAACAGATTATGAGATTTTGACTTTCAAAAAATTCGCATCGGCCAGGGCTATTGCATCTCACTAGGAGGTTAGGAGTTTGAATCTCTCCGCCTGCATGTAGGAGCCTTTCCTTTCTTTGTTCCTACCTTGTAACCGGCTTATTTTTTGTGTTGGTTAAGTTGTTGGGCGTGGTTGTCTTGTGGACTCTCACAATTGATGTAGTGTCCCGGGTTTGTGCTTTGTACTTTATATGTGATATAATTGATCTCTTCTATCGATTGAAAAAATAAGTAGCATCGAAAATTACCAATTTTCTGAAAAGTGTTTCAAGGCCCCAAAGCTGATTTTTTTTAGAAGCAATGATTTGTATAGTTACTAGAAGATTATCAAGCTTGACCAAGAATGAACTTAAATAATTGAAATAAAAGAGGAATACAATTAAAAAAAATTAAAAAACTAGGAATGAGTTAAGCAATAGAGTTATTAGACACACACACACATATATATTTTGAACGGCAATTTTTTTAATCTTTGAAGACAAAGATTAAAACGGTAAGAGTGAGGCAACAACCCGACTAAATGAGACCAAAGTCCACTAGACAAAAAATTACAACATAACCTGCGAAAGATAAAAGGTTAGCAAGATGCCAACCGAACAAGAAACAATCTCCAGGACATACCCTGAGAGATCAAAATTGACAAGAATAAAAGAAAAGCACAATCGAATTACAGGGACTCCAAAATACTCTTCAGCCTAAACAGAAAGTCATCAAAATTTTTGAACTCTTTTCCCCCCTTGAGAATGGTAAAACCATTGCATCCCGAAAATGAAAAAAAGAAAGAAAAAAAGGCAAACAATATTTTTATTCTAAGGGGATTAACTGTGAGGAATTTAATTGAGGTCCTTCGCAAGCTACTGTTGATCGTTTTCACTGGCATTCATGTTGCCCGCTACATGGTGCTCCGGAGACGCGATCTCAAGATCGCTAATTGCTCGGCTAGGACCACAATGAATGTCTTGTTGATAAGGTGCCATTGTTTCCGCGAACCAGTTATCTTTCATAAACTCCTGGATCCATGTTGGGTAAACCGAACTATCCAAATCTTCCACTCCCACCATTTCATGAAGATGAGGAGGAGGAGGAGGAGGAGGAGGAGGAGCTGCTGCCTGCTGATGCGGCCCTTCTTCCCTTTCCCCAAGCGGAGGAGGAGGAGGAGGAGGAGGAGGAGGGGGGGCCATTTCCTGCTGATGCGGCCCTCCTTCCCTTTCCTCAGCTTGAGGAGGAGGAGGAGGAGGAGGCGTTGGCAGCTGACGCGGCCTTCTTTCCCTTTCCTCAATGTCCTTGAGCTTATCAACTACCAACACACGTAGCTTCTTTAGCCTCTCTACATCTAGTTCTCCCAAATCAAGGGAACCTTCATATATTTTGTTCATATCCTCTTGAGCCTCTTTCATGTCATTTTTCTTCTTTGCTCTGTCATTTCTCTTGATTTCACTGGCGATCCTTTGTGTGAGGTAACGTTCATGTGTCAACATTTTTTGGCTTCTTTCCACCGGCGACATGCTAAGGAACTTCTCGAACATTCCTCTGACGACTTCGTAAGATGGGAAAAATGCCGGCTCGGCCTCTCCTGGACTGTAAACAACAGCACATGACTTCACATCTGATAATACTGAAAGCTCTTTAGTTTTCTTAAACAAGCCCGCCCTTCTTTTTATCAGGGTAGCTTTTCGTGCAGAGTTGTTGGCTATCCTTGTGAGTGTAATTCTTTTTTTCGCCATTTCTGGTGCTTTGAATTACTTTTCACCATAACACTTGCCACTATTTATAGTGTTGGAAAGGGTTGGTCCCCGGGACCCTGCAGCGCATTGGGGGCGTTGCACCGTGCAGCACTGCATCCTGACCATCCAAAAGTGTTTTCAATGGTCCGGATTCGAAGACGCTTTCTTACTTGTTAAAATGTTTTACTACTGGTAAGAAAGTTTCAACGAATATGGACCATTGATTTTCAAGATGGACGACTATTACTTGCGTTGCACCATCCCCACTTCCGGAAAGAGTTATCTTATAAAATGTCTTAATTGTTGTCCTTTCATTTTAACCCAAAAAGAAAAAAAAAAACCTCAGTAAAAGTTGGTTCTGAATCCTTTTCCTGCATAAAATTGATTAACCTCCTTGTGTGAAATGCAGCGAATTTGCTGTCTGTTGGTCAAGTGGTCTCTTAAAGATTGTGAAAACGTTGTTGACTAACTCAGAGATTTCAGTAATTTGAGTAAATTTGGTAGGGAAATAATAGAAGTATATTTTTTGGTAAGTGAGAAATAAATTTTTTTGAATTCAATTCAAACCCAACGTGTTGACCGTATTAAATCCACTTGACCACTTCACGGTTAAAACAAGTTCAAGTTCAATGTACACATCCTGACAGTGGATAATGTCCTTATTCAGGGCAAGAACACCCACAGTGAGCTCCCTAAAAATTGCTCTTGAGTTGTATCATAAGGTGCCGACATAAGCATAATTTGGGTCCACTTTTCACTTGTAAAGCTTGCTAAATTTAGAGAGGAAGCGTGCACTCAATGAGTTAGCAAGAACATTCTCTATTTTGTGAAAAAAAATTCAAAAACTGTGGGACCAATACATTGATAATTCATATTAAAAAAATGTTCTTGTTCCTCTTTGAAAATTCATATTTAAAAATGATTTAAAGACTTTGGGCCCACTTGGAGTTAGCTACAAGGCTACCTAAATTTAACTAATGTGGTAGGAGCCAAGCTTAAGAGTCATCCTTAGGAGTTTGTAGGGGGAGCCTATTGAAGACAATAATTAAAGCACATGGCTAGGTAAATGTTAGGAGTCTCACTTTGGAGCCATTTTGAGAGTCCACTGTGAATATGCCTTTTTTCCTTTTTTTTGGTAAGTAAAGACATTAATATAGCTGCTATATCAATCCTGAATGCAATCATGGAAATTTGGGCTTCCTTCTCTTTGCCCAGAATCATCTTGGAAGAGTTCAGATGAAGATGAGCTTATCTCTAGGAACTTTTTTCAGCTTCTTTTGTGGATGTTCTCTTTTCTTAGGTATTCCAAATGTTTTGGTTATCATCGGTTTAGGAAGATTTTGGTGAGGCCGGTTGATCACTAGTCAACCTTGCCTATTTTTGGGAGCCTTGTGGCTCATGTTTGGTTGCCGCTTTTGTATCCTGATTTCTATTAGTTTTAATGAAATTCCTTTTTCGCCGTGCAAAAAAAAAAATGATACTTATTATATTTTCCATAATTGGTTATCTATATAGACGGTTAGTGTTACCTTAATCTACGGGAGGATTCTGATCACATCCTAATTGGATGAGTTTCAGTTTATATTGAGGCAATTTGAATTTCAAATAATATGAAACAATTATAGAATTCTCAAACATTTTACTGGGTTGGATCAAACAATACCTTAGACATTTTTCTGTGTTCACAACAATCTCGTGGGTATCGAAAAGGTATATTACTCCAACTACGGGCTTGTAGTCTAGTGGTTGTCTCCTGATTCTTCCATAAAGGAGACCAGGGTTCGAGCCTCAGTAGAGGGGTTTCGGGTTGAGGGCTATGGATAGCATCTAGACCCCCCATCTAGATTAACTCAACAACTCTCCCGCTAACCCCTCACTGATATATATCGAATGGCCATAAAAAAAGAAAAAAAGAAAAGGTATATTACTCCACCGATTGGTTTTCTTCTTTGGAGAATTTTCTTTGCGATTCAAAATATTTGGACATCCCCCCTCAGTGGGTAATGTAGTGTTCATCTCTTTCTTCCTTTGCCTTTTGTTTAATTCTTAGCTTCCTCTTTCATTTTCACTTCATCGACCTATCTTGTCAACTATTTCAACACTACGGTGTTTAAATGGGTGTGTATTGTAGCCATTTCTGATATATTAATTAATCGATCGGAAATGGCTATAATACACACCCATTAAAGGTGTACCATATCACCTATTGTATGGTCCAGATTGTGCCACCTCATTGGCAATTGTAACATTGTTTAGTTGATTCGGAACGTTTTCTATGATTCGTAACATTTTGGTGTGTCTCGTAACTTTTATGAAAAAAAAAATCTTAACTTTTGTAGAGATGTGTATGATACACAACCAAATAAGGGGTGTGTATTGTAGCCTTTTCCTAATATACCATCTTTACGATGAAGTATGAACTATTATTTACCAACTGTTTCAATATTATGGTGTTTTACAAGTTATGTGATTAATTTTTTTCTCAAAATGGTAACAAATAATTAATCCCAAGCAAATTACACGGAGTGCCCCCATGAATTTGGTTGCACAATGTCACTCCCTCGACCCCTATAAAAAAATAGACTTGTGGATGTGATGTCAAATGCCATAAAAGACTTAATTGAAACCCTTCCTAACACCAATGGGTTTTAGGAAACAAAAAAGATGGTGGAAAAGTGGTCCGACATACATCAAGCATAAGACTCACCCTTAAAAAGGGAACCAATCAACTATGATGGCAGGGACTCAGCCTAATGATTATACCCCAAACCAGACAAAACTTTCTAAAGAATAAACAAACACTTCACCATAAGTTTCGATTGAAATCTAATGGAAAAAATAAAAAGAAAAAAAAATCAGGAAAAAACCCATAATGTTACAAACCATCCTAATACGTCACAGGTAGAACCTCTGCGACCATGACCATACATTACCAGATCTCTGATGACCTGGAGATGCTAACTAGATCTACACCCATGAACGTCAACCCACCGGTGACCATTCATTGGCGATGTTGGTGGAGGAGGGACGGAGGAGGGATTGGTGATGAAAGGAAAGTTCAGCGAAAGGAAAAGAGGGGATAACAAAAGAAATTCTCAGATCTGATATTGAGAGAGAAAACCCTCATAGAAGGGACGGGTAATTGAAAGTGAAAATCCATCACCGAGGAGGAAGAGAAACATAGCTACCAAGGGTAAAGCCCTCCCCTCCCGTCGCCACACAAGAGTGGTGAAACCCCGAGGGTGAGGGGGAGGAAGGAAGCGAGGCAGCTAGGTTTTTTCTTAGAGACAATTAACTTACCATGTAGGTGGACATATAAAGTGTGATTTCTTGTAAATAAAACATGTTCATTGCATTATCCTAAAAATTTAGTTGAGAGAACTAATTTACCGTGTTGGGATCGCCTATCTCGCTCAATGGTTAGGGCTTTGCACCAGTGAGGAACTCAGTTGGTGATGGAGGGTTTGCACCAGTGAGGATCTCGATCTGCTCGCCGCTATCGAGGATAAAGATTTCACGACAACCAGTTCATTATCGAAATAGGGTGCTTCGGTTTCTTTGCTTTGGGGTTTCCTTTTATTTCTGATAATGGGATTTGGGGAAGTGCCAAATGGGGTAATGTGGTGTTTGATTATGGGATTTTGGGGGTGTGATTTATAGGATCAGGACGGGTCGATTTTAAGAATGTGAACAAATTTATGGGATTAGGACAGGACGATTTTAAGAATGTGAACAATTGGTAAATCTCGCGACCTAAATCTTAAAGTAAATAACAGCGTCAAAATTTTAAAAATGGAGTTTTTTGGATGATTTAAAACTTGACGTCAACTTAAGTATTAAATTCATTAAGATGGATACCTAAATAAGTTTATGAAATAGGACCCCTATTCAACTCCCCGTAAGTTTTCAAGAAAATAGTTCGAAGTTTATTTTTCCAATTTTACGCTGCTTAATATGTACTCTACTTGTTAAGGAAATTGATACGAGAAATAATCTCTTGCTTCAAGAAATTAAACAATTAGGGTGTGAAGATTTGTGGACATAATGTGTGTAATCCATGAGTCATGTCACAACATCAATCCTGAGGGCTAAGACACGGTAGTCAAGACCTGAGACTTAGAGTTTCGCACCTGTTATAGGCTGATCTTTGAATTGAAGCTTCAAATGTGCTATCAGCTCTTTTGAAGCCAAACCCTATGGGAGTTGGCTTCGACAATAGATGAGTCACATCTCCAGTGGACGGGAGATGGGTCCCCCCAGGATTAGTTGTGCAAAACCTGGCTCAGTCATGCAGCGAAGCGTATGAACTAAAGATTAACGTACAAGGACTATCACAAACAATGTTTGAAAAAGAAATACTCTCTCCTAGAAGAAACGATAAGAGAAAACTCTCAATTTTTCATTTGTCAATAATCACCCATTAGCCCTAAGGCTTATAGTATGTTGGAGTATTTTAAGTTTTAAAACTCTTTTTAAATATTTTATTAATTCCAAGAGTTACCATTTAAATTTCTAGGGTTGTGTCCCTTGTGAAAAGGTGCAACATAAGCCTACAAAAGGCACTACTTTTATAACGTTAAAAACTCTCTTAACGTAAAATCTCCCTCCATCTCTCTCTCTCTCTCTCTCTCTGATTATCAGATTCATATATCTTCTTATTTCTGCGGGCAATTTCGATTATAGACGGTTCATCTTACTTCCGGTGGAAGCAAACATCGAGAAGGCTAGGCCGTGATTTGGGTTGTATCTTGGAGTTGTTGATTGTTCGTCGATACCCTTGTGTGGGGAGGCAATAGCAACTTTAGGACAGCGAATCATGCCTCTCGAATCACATGCCAGATTGTCTTTTATTGTAATTTCAGATTCATTCATTTATATATATATATATATATATATTATTGTTACTTTTCCCTAACATAGTATTATTTACAGGGTTGTAGAAACTCTAAACAAATAGGAAACAAAATAATTAAGAGTTTTTATTGTTAACAAAATAATTAAGAGTTTTTATTGTTAATCAAGCCTTAACTAAGGAAACACGAAAATTACTCAAAAAGAAAAATTCTAATTTGCCTAGGAAATAAAAAACTAGAAAGAAATATAAGGTTGCCAAAACAGATGGAAATAAAAAACTAGAAAGAAATATAAGGTTGCCAAAACAGATGGTAACTAAAACGGAATTTCCTACTAAAAGTTATAAACAAATTAAATATTTTCCAAAACAGCAAATTTGACCAATCGGAAGCCTAATAGAAAGAATTAAGCCGACAACCACTAGGGAACCATGGGCCTTGACCGTTGGCCGCTTTGCATCAACTATAAGACCTGTGTGTGGATCAATCCACCACAACTAGTTCCGTTTGGACTGTCACAGCTACTTTTGTTTGGGTTATGAACGGTTCAAACACTCAAGGAATGTGGATGCGACCCACTCTCCATCATGTTGAGTTATCAAAAAGTGTTATCTAACATCAATTTTATTTTTGATATGATTTGATGAAGACAAATGAAATTTCAAAATTATAGGAAAGTAAAACTAAACATAATGAGAAGCACCGACAAATAACTAATTGTCATAAATATGTTGGACATGTCGGGGACACGTCATTAATATTACTAGTAGTAACAAGTTGGGAATTTGCATATGAGGTTAGCCTGGGCAGGGCCGGCCCAGGCCCTAGGCTCAAGAACTTTGGGCCTAAGGCACTCCATAAAGTCTAAATTGTTGTGGCACTCTCATATTTTTTCATAATAGGCTTGAGTGGGACTCTTTTTGACAAAAAAAAAAAAAAAAGGCCCAATCTTACTTAGAAAAAGGCCTAAACAATTGTAACGTCCATTGGGCTCAAGGGTAGCTCGAGTAGAGTGACATGCTGTATATATAAGGCTTCTTAGAGAAGAAAGTTTGCTAAACTTTCAATGTGGGACTTGCTGAACAAAAGAGAAGAAAACAATTAGAGAAGAGAGAGAGATTACCCTGTAAAACTGGTTACAGGGGTCGCTGTTTTGGGCGATTTCCCTTTCATAAGTTGCTAATTACGTTTCGGTCCCTTCATATGATTTAAAGTTCACTCAAAGACCTTTCTTTAGCCGTTGGAATCACTCAAAACCATAGAGAAATTCGATTTATAGTGAATTTTTGAAATCTGGTTTGCAACATATCAATCTGCTCTGGGATAGATTCGTATAGCTTTGGAATTTGTCTGTTTTCTTATCTTTAGAGATCAAACTGGGCTTGGGTTCTTTCATGACTTTTGAAACATGTTCTTCTGCAAAGCTTTTGACACTAGAATCACTCAAATAATACAAAGCTCATTTTTATGGTGATTTTTCAAAGTTGGTCTCTCCTTTGTGGGAACCTCTCTTTTGCTGTCTTTGCATTACTTCTTCTGACGGCAAAGTGCACATATATTTGTGTTGTATGTATACATATATTGGCTCGCAAGCCGAGCCGAGCAATTAGTAGCTCAGGCTTGGCTCGTATATTTGATGAGCCAAAGTTTTTAGCTCGAGCTCGTTCATTTAACAATCGAGTCGAGCTTGAGCAAGCTTAACTTGAGCCTCGCCTCGCGAGTGGCTCGGCTTATTTACAACCCCACTTATATGTATTGTCTGTTATTATATACGATTAATATAACTTTATATGGTTTTGGCTTTCTCGTATTGTGATTGTTGTTGGAAAAATTATTTAAGTGTTGTATTCTAACGGCACATTTTTTAGACTAGGCCTCGGGTATTCCAAACCCTTGGACCGGCCCTGAGCACAAGTTGGGACTTGGCATGCGAACAGAACCGTGGGATACTCTTATCACCAAATTGAACAAGAATAACAGAGGGGGGAAACGAAAATTTGTGAAGCTTTGGCTAGTGTGAGGGGATTTTTATTGTGTTTTATACCGAACAAGAAGCACAAGCTTATAGCAATTCACAAGCATAGGTTTGATAGCTACTTTATCGGCCTGAAGTCGTGTAAACCAGAAATGAAATAGCAAATATGAAGCAAGACCTACTCTCTCCCATCCCAGGAATAATTGCATAAAGTTACCTGCAGTCACCAACGTTAGCAGAAAATATTTCCTTTCTTGCTTGGGAGATTCAGGTCTTGAGAATCGGAAAAAAGGAAAGATATCCGTCAAGCTCTTTCAAGGTTTTGAGTCTAATACTACGTACTGTTGTAGGCACTCGGCAGTAAGGACAGAGCCAGGATTTAATTAAGGGGATTGCACTTTTTGATGGAAGTCCACTAATAATTCTTGCATTTTGTTTGTGAAAAAATACAAAGCGAAAGTGTACCGTACCCCATTCCACAACACCTTACTTTAGGTTTGTAAAGATGCACAAAGACAAGCTGTTCCACAACGGGAGCACACATTCTTAAGCCGGATCATTCCAATCAATTTTTCCAAACTCAGATTGGGTGGGAACATGAAATGACATTCTTAAGTCAAGTTGTTTCAAGTAATTTTTCCGAAGTCAATGGAACGACCTGTGTTTAGTTGACTTACTTAAACTGCTAAAGCCATTTTGGCTAAGTTAGCTGTTTTGGAACGGAATCAAGCTTTATCTTGAGTTTTATTTTTTGTTACAATTTACAAATAACAAAGACTTGATTCATCTATCTCATGGTCTTAAAATAAAAGCCAGAGAGATATCAGTTATATGATCCAATTAAACCGTTTATTTTTTCAATTACTATATTTCCATTATATATGCAAAAATCAAGTTATTTGAGTATCGAATAAGTACCATATCGACTTCTATCAGTGCTAAAAGAAAATTATTTTGCGGAATTGAGGGTGGCATGTGCTACTTCCACCCCCTATGAGCATCTGTCCCTGCTCGGCAGTAAAGTAAATTCTTTTTTTAGTAGCTGTACGAGGAGCAGGAGAACGATTGCAGGATCGAACCATTTCTTCCTAATATTGAATGAGTTACAATGAGATAAAAATTACCTAACCCAAGCCCATGCTCACTTGTATTTTTATCTCTCACACACTCACCAATATTGTCACACAATTTCTCTCTACAGACACTACAATTGTTTCTTTCTTTCTCTCTCTTTTTACACGCACGCGGCACAAATATTATAGCACACATGCACGTCCGTTTTATACACGAGGCTGGGCAATACTCCTATTAAGCAAAGCAACCCCTTGTCATTCCAAGAAGATTTCCTTTGAATTAAAACAGCCGGTAAAAATTTACCCATGTGGAGAAAATTCCAGTGAGTTCACTCCACAACCAACCACCAACATTTTCAAGGCAACTAATGCCATCAAAACTTCTTCTTTTACATATGCATTTAACATGGGAAAACCCCAACAAACACCCCATTTTCCCAAGTGAGAGTATTCAATAGTCTTAGAACATGGTCGCGTGGCACTCCCAGATCATTCTAGCACCACACGTTTATATAGAATCCATACACTTAGTCGTGGACCCCACGAGAATGTGTGGTGTTGGAATGTCCCGGAGCACCACGTGGCTGTACTTCGAGAGCACTAAATAATTAGACCCTAAAATTGTCTTTATGAGAATGTAGTTGCCGAATTTCGAGAGTTCATGAGGAATGTGAGTAAATTTGGTAGGGGAACCATAGTGCTTTTTTCAGGGTGTGCACTCAAGAAGAAGAAATAGATTAATTTGTCTGCTGAAATAATCTTTGATGTAGTCAATAGATCTTTGTGTGGTTATTGTAGAATCTATTCTTGAGATTTGCTTTCTAGCTAGGCTCTCACAATGCTTGTTTGCAAAAAATTGTGAGAACATATTGAGATTTTGACATGGAGGTCAAGAGTTTGAATTTCTCCGCCTGTGTGTAGAGGCTTTTCATGTCTTTGATTCTATCTTGTAACGGGCTTATTTCTTGTATTGGCAACAGCTTGGTTGTCTCGTAGACTCTCACAATTGATGTAGTATCTCGGGTTTGTACTTTGTACTTCAAATGTGATGTAATTACTCTCTTCTATCAATTGACACACAACAAAAAGTAGCATCTAAAAATTACCAGTTTTCTGAAAACTGTTTCAAGGCCCCAAAGCTGATTTTTTTAGAAGCTACGATTTGGATAGTTATTACCAAATTAACAAGCTTCACCAAGAATGAACTTAAATCATTGAAATAAAATAGGAATAAGAAAAAAAAAAACTAGGAATGAGTTAAGCAATAGAGTTACTACATATATTTATTTATTTTTTGACGGCAATTTTTTTTATTAATCTCTGAAGAATTACAAAGATTAAAAGAGTAAGAGTAAGGCAATAACCCGACTAGATGAGACCAAAAGTCCACAAGATGAAACCCAACAACATATACCCTGAGAAAGATAAAGGTTAGCAAGATGTCAACCGAACAAGAAACAATCTCCAAAACATACCTTGAGAGATCAAAATTGACATGAATAAAAGAAAAGAACAATTGAATTATAGGGATTCCAAAATACTCTTTAGCCTAAACAGAAAGTAATTAATTGTGAGCTCTTTTCCCACCTGTGAGAATGGTAAAACCATTGCATCCCGAAAATGCAAAGAAAAAAAAAAGGAAAAAAAAAAGCAATGTGTTTGTTCCATGGGGATTAACTGTGAGG
The DNA here is from genome assembly GCA_020921065.1 of Vaccinium darrowii. Classification (NCBI taxonomy): domain Eukaryota; kingdom Viridiplantae; phylum Streptophyta; class Magnoliopsida; order Ericales; family Ericaceae; genus Vaccinium; species Vaccinium darrowii. Next base: position 33,600,552 of record CM037161.1, on the reverse strand, counting down.
AATTTAATCACTGAGGTCCTTCAGAAGCTCCTCTTCATTTTCAACGGCATTTATGTTGCCCGCTACGTGGTGCTCCAGGGACACAATCTCAAGATCGTTAAAGATTGAGCTAGGACCACGGGGTATGTCATGTTGATAAAGTGCCATATTTGTATCCATGAACTAGTTATCATTCATCAACTCCTGGATCCATGTTGGTAAAACTGAACTACCCAAATCTTCCACTCCCACCATTTCATGAGGAAGAGGAAGAAGATGGGGAGAGGGAGGAGTTACCTGCTGACGCGGCCCTCCTTCTCTTTCCTCAAGCGGGGGAGGAGGAGGAGGTGGAGGAGTCGTTGCCTGCTGAAGCTGCCCTAAGGGAAAGAAGGCCGCGTCAGCAGGCAACGGCTCCTCCTCCTTCGCTTGAGGAGGAGTCGTTGCCTGCTGAAGCTGCCCTCCTTCCCTTTCCTCAACCGAAGGAGGAGGAGCTGTTGCCTGCTGACGCCTTCTTTCCCTTTCCTCAATCTCCTTGAGCTTATCAACTACCAACAAAGATAGCTTATTTAGCCTCTATATATCTAGTTCTCCCAAATCAAGGTAACCTTCATATATTTTATTCACATCCTCTTGAGCCTCTTTCATGTCATTTTTCTTCTTTGCCCTGTCCTTTCTCTCGATTTCACTGGTGACCCTCTGTGTGAGGTAACCTTCATGTGTAAGTATTTTTTGGCTTCTTTCCACCAGTGACATGCTCAGGAACTTCTCGAACATTCCTCTAACGACTCCGTAAGACGGGAAAAATGCTGGCTCAACCTCTCCTGGACTGTAAATAACAACACATGACTTCACATCTAATAATACTGAAAGCTCTTTAGTTTTCTTAAACAAGCCCGCCCTTCTTTTTTTTAGGGCAGCTTTTCTTGCATAGTCGTTGACTATCCATGTGAGTGTAATTTTATTTCTCGCCATTTGTGGTGCTTTGATGTACTTTTCACCATAACACCGGCCACTATTTATAGTGTAGGAAAGGGTTGGACTGGGGACCCTGTCTAGTGCATTGCACTGTGCAGGCACTACGAACATCCTAACTGTCCAAAAGTATTTTCAATGGTCCGGATTCGAAGACGCTTAATTTCTTATCGGTCAAAATGCTTTATTACTGGTAAGAAATGCAGCGAATTGATTAACCTCCATGTGGGAAATGCAGCGAATTTGCTGTCTGTGTTGGTCAAGTGGTCTCCTAAAGATTGTGAAAATCTTGTTGACTAACTTAGAGATTTCAGTAATGTGAGTAAATTTGGTTGGGAAATAATATTAATACTAGAGGTTGGGGCACACGCAAATGCGTGTGCAAGTCGAACTTTGGCAAAAAAAATTACGCAAAAGTATCCGGCTTATTGTTTGATCGAGGGCATTGTATCCTCTTTTTTTTTTAGAAAGAAGCTATCTTTTAGATGTTTAAGCAATGTTTTGTGACAGATTGCAATTTGCACGTAATCAACTAATACATACTCTTATCTTTTTGGTCCTTTTAATTTTTGAATTTTTTTTGTAGCTTATGTCTTTTTTTTTTTTTTTTTAACACTCGGCACTGGCATTCTTACTGTATTTTCTGACTGTATTGATGAAGTGCGTAACAAAATTTCAATTCAGGTGTTTTTCTTTTAGGCTAAACCATATTCTAAATTATTTTTTGGTTGGTAGACTTGGCACCAGTATTCTCACTTTTTGTTGAAGAAATGTGTAACAACATAAGATTCGGCTTTTTTTGATATTTTATATTTTTTTAGTTGGCAGATTGGACATCTGTATTCTCACTGAAAAGATTGATAAATGGGTCGATCAAATATAGACATTGTGCCTTTATCTGTGTCATTTTTGTTCCATCTCGAAGGTATTTTTATCATCATTAAAAGTTCAAATAACATGCACAATTTCTATCATCATTCACATGACTAATTACTACTAATTAGTGCTGCAATTAGGATTTTGCAAAATGAAAAAGAAAGTAATGTTACATAGAAAATCATGGTACAACACATCAGGAGGAGGGAGAATATGAAAACATAGCACAAAAGAAAAAATAATAATAACATACCATGAATCAATTTTGTAGCGGCCGGCATCAACTCGAAGTTCTGGTTTGTAAAGCCTCATTTGCTGCCACTGCAAGTTATCTCTATAAATCCACCGAGTTTCAAGACGAAGAAGGCAAATAATCACCAGAAGAAAAGGAGAACTTATCAGAGGAAAGTGGAGTAAAACTCTAAGTAAATCAAAAGAATAAGACAAATAGTTGCACTAAAACCTGAGAAGGAAATCGGACTCATGTAGAAAGTGAAAGGAAGAGCAAGAGGAAGAGAGAGACCTAATTGAAAAGTGGTAGAGGTGCAGCAGTTACATAGTGGCTGTGGCAGTTACTGATAGGAATCGTGTAGTAATTGTTTGTGTTCCGTATTTATCCCTGGAAGTTGCCGGAGATGAGAAATTTTGGATTGTGAAATTCTGTTTTGTGTTGGACAATTTTGGAAACTGAAAATGTGAGCCAGCCTCAAAACTAATCCACGCCGAAAGCCTTCTCTCCCTTTATATATTAGAATAGATTTTTATGGTTAGTACGAAACAAAAGTGTTTGAATTCAAAGTTCAAACCCAACGTATTAAATTCACTGGACCATGCTTTTAGTAATTGTGGACACCCCGCAAATGGTTCATTGAGTTTGAAAATATGATTTTGATTTTGGGGTCGCCACCCGGGTTTAAGGACCGTACCCGAGAAACCGGTTTGAAAATGACTCTTTTGCCCTTGTTTTGGAAAAAGCTATTACCGGCACATCGTTACCAAGATTTCTCGGGTTCGGTTGCTAAGTTACGAGGGGGGGAAGGTTTTTAAGGCACCCCCCCTCGCCCGGTTGTAAAAACCGGTCTCTACTAAGTACTTAAGGGATTTTTAGAAAAACACTTGCTTCTTAAACTCAAATCACATGAACATAACAATGTAAAGATCATCACAATTAATCATATGAAAATGGATGCTTGTGATCATGTACATGTCATGGCTTGATAGTAGAATGACATGAATATTGATAATAGTGACTATAAACTGTGAATAAAATGACACAAAAGCTTTTTGGAACCCTTTTTGCAAGATTAAATCAACCCTTTTGTTTTCTTTCAAGCACCTGAAGGAATACTTCAAACGCCTGAAGCTGAGAGGATCAGGTGCCTGAAAAGGGGCTTCAGGCACCTGAAGCTACTGCTTCAGGTGCCAGGGGCCAATGCTTTAGGTGCTTACTCAAAACTCATTTTTACCACTATTTTGACTTTGAAACTGGTAGCATAAACCATTTGAGACCATTTTTTGAAAATACAACCTGATATTTGAACTTTTCTTCATGCACCTAAAGATATGTTTCAAAGGCCTGAAGCTGAGAGGATCAAGCGCCTAAAGGGGCTTCAGGTGCTTGATCAAACCAACTTTCACCATTGTTTTGCTACTGGAACAGATAAAATAATGATGTCAAAACTCTGTTGAGAGGCAAACAAACTGGAAAGCTTCATCTAAGAACTCATTTGTACCATAAAACACCATTTATTTCTCATAAAAACATGTTTTTTCATCCATTCAAATAGCAAAACAGAGACTTTCCACTCTTTCATGCAAAGAAAATGACCTTCAATAGAGATTTTGTGATGAATACATAGTTTTGGCTATATTGATGGTCATTTTTCCCCTTTAAAAGTATGATTTTCACCTCTTGGAGTGGAAAACAGAAAGCAAACAGTTTGGTTCTGGGATTTAAACCATCATCCTCATAAGAATAGACCAGGAGAAAACATTTTAAGATGGAAAGAATGAAAAATGAGCAAGGCTTCAGGCGCCTGAAGCTGCTGCTTCAGGTGTCGAGCAAAAATGCACTTTTGATGTGTTTAAGTCATAATAAGCCCATTATTGGTATCAAGAACCAACATGGACCTACTGACTTCCCTCAATAAGAACTTTGCCACATTGATTTGGTAGAACCACTACCTTTTTAGGCTTGAAATGGATGATTGAACTTTGAGAATAGGTTTTTGGGTGGATGATGGAGGTTGGGATCAGATTATAAGCTTGTTTTGGGTAGTTTCTTGAGAGAAAAATGGTAGAACTTGAGTATAATGTGTTTTAGGTGGAAGATAGATGGATTGGAGGTGATGTTTGGTTGATTTTTGTGGTTTCTTAGAGAGAGAAATGACTGATTTTTGTGTATTTTTTCAAAAAAATGGTAGAACCCTTTCAAATGAGGGGTGTGAGGGTTTATATAATGCTCCAAAGGGTGGTTTAGGTCCCTTAGGGGTCATTTTAGGGGTTGGTTTAGGTATAGATGCTCCTCCCTTATAATATTCTGCAAAAATGAATCATGATCATTGCACCCAAGATATTCCCGCTCAAATTTTGAAATTCTGGAAAAATGCTTCAGGCGCCTGAAGCAGCCCTTCAGGCGCCTAAAGGGATGGCTTCAGGTGCATGAAATGGCTTCAGGCGCCTGAAGGAAGGCCCTTCAGATGCATGACATGGGTTCAGGCGCCTGAAGGGAGGTGCTTCAGGTGCATGAGAAAGGTTCAGGTGCCTGAAAGGAGGTGCTTCAGGTGCATGAGAGAGGTTCAGGTGCCTGAAGGGGAAAGGTTCAGGTGCATGTAGATGCGCTACAGGTGTATGGAATGGATTCAAAGGCTTCTTTTGGTTTTTGGTTTGGAAGTGTTTGGTAGGTTTTGGGTAAATTCCAATCATCCATTTTAAGTTCTAAAAAGTGTTTGAAAGTTCATTTCATCATCGGGAATGCTACGGATTTTCGTAGGCCCAAATTGGGGTGTCTACAGTAATGTGAGTAAATTTGGTAAGGAAATAAATATAAGTATATTTTTTTGGTAAGTAAGAAACATAAGTGTTAGAATTCAAACCCAACGTGTTGACCGTATTAAATCCGGACTCTGGGTGGTGGCGCACAACCAAGTGTTGTGCAACGTGCTGTGCAATCGCATGGCGCGGCCACACCGGCCACGTTCCGGCGATCTGAGACATTCACCGGATAGCCCTCGTCGAGTACTATAAGTGTACCAAAAATCAACTTGATCGGATATCGTTAAGTACCTAATCGGACACAAATAGATTGAAAAAAATGGGTTTATTGATTTGGATCCAGTGTTTATGGACATTTGTGTTCCATTTCATTTCAATCTATTTGTGTTCCGATTAGGCATTTAACGATATCAGGCCAAGTTGATTTTTTAAACATTTATAGTACTCAATGAGAGGTATCCGGTGAACGTCATTAAACCCGCTGGACCACATCACGGTTAAAACTAGGGGTGCACACCGGCTCGAAATCCCGCCCAGCCCGCCCAACCCAGCCCGGTTTTTTTAGGGCTTGGAATAAATATTTAGGCCCTATGGGCCGGACTGGGTTGAGATTTTAAGCCCGTTAACTAAATATGTTGTGTTTGGAAAATTCCTGTAAGGCCCAACCCAGCTCGATTTAAATAATATTTTATTTTAATACTCTATATAGAGATTGATGGAGTTGGAGGGTTCTATATTTTTTAGTACTTTAATTGCATTTTAATTTCTAGGTCTATTTTTAATATTTCTATAGTAACTTAGAACTTAAAGTATATAATGATGGTTGTGACTTGTAATTGTGATCGTTATGGTTGGTTAATTTATATTTGTGATACCATGTTTTAAAAAATAAATGAGTTAATTGGACGGGCTTGGAAAATTAAAATTTTATCTGGGTTGGGCTTGGGCATATTAAATGAAACCCGATTATAAATGGGTCGGGCTTGAGAATGCACAAATCTCGTTATTATCTAGTGTAAGCCTGGCCCGAATCCAGCCCGGCCCGGCGTATGTGCACCCCTAGTTAAAACAAGTTCAATGAGTCCCAAGAGTAAAGGTTCATCGAGTTAAAATATTCAATTTAACTGTTAACTCCAATTTTGAGAAATTGAGTTAAAGTATACATCCTGGCATTGGATAACCGGGCATTATGTCCTCATTAAGTTCCTTTATTTATTTTTTTTCCTAAGGTAAGTAAAGACATTTAGTTCGTTATTAGTATATACTTCTAATGATACTTATATTTTCCATAATTTATATAGACGGTCAATTTCTCTCTGATGGGTTTTTCAGGAAAGATCTACCTTCCTTGTATGTCTTCAGTTTCATTCAGTTTTACTAGTCTGATTACATGATTTTTTGGTTGATTTTCGATGATTTGTTGGTTGATTTTCAATGATGTATGTTGTTGATTTTCCAAACTGGCCAAAAAACCCAAACCGGACCAAAACCAATGAAACCGGTTGAAACCAAACCGATCTAGTTTCGACCGGTCTCGGTTTTCATTTCTCCAAATCGAACTAACCGGTTAGGTCCAAAAAAATACCAGAAAACTGAACCGAACTAGAACGATTACACCCCTATCCAAGACAGAAGTTCAAGGTGAAGCTCTAAAAAACAAGGGAAATGTCCTTCGAGATTTCGGCCCCCAGAATATTTTTATATATATTGAGGGACATAAATACTGCTTTTCGTGTCATATCACAATGTTTGGCCTTTTCAAAAAGATACTTCATTTATTGTTGTGAAATTTGCGGTAATATTGTCTTTATTTGTTGGATAATTCCTAACATTGCTTATTTACATGATTTTAGGCACTGGAGATCAGCCTAGGAGCAAGAAAAATGTGTCATTTTTAGGCTCTGATAACTGCTCAAGAACAGAAAACACTGGAGAAATGAGAATCCTCCCTAGGTTCATCTAATGCCTTTTCGAGGCATCCCAAATTTTGAGCCGAAGTCATCTATGTTCTTTTCCAAATGAAGTGTTCTCGAGGAAATGAAAAAAATAATTTATGCATTGCACCTCCAAAAAATCACCTTTGACTGCTCCACGTGCAGATTTATTAGTTCCCTTAAAAAGTTGAATTCCCATAGACGGTCACTTATTGGGACGGAGAGAGTATTCAAAAGTCTTAGAGCATGGTAGCGTGGCGTTCTGGATCATTTTAGCACCACACATTTATATAGGGTCTATACACTTAGTTGCGGATCCCATGAGAAGGTGTGGTGTTTGAGTGTTTTGGAGTACCACGTGGCCATGCTCCGGGAACACTAAATAAATAATTAAACCCTAAAAATTATTGTTATGAGAATGTAGTTGCCTAATTTTGATCAGAGATCATGAGTAATGTGAGTAAATATGGCTGGGGAACCATATGGAGTATGCTTTTTGGTAAGTAAGAACGATGTATGTTTTTCAGTAATGTAGGAAATCGTTAAATTAATGTTGGATTAGTAACAGTTGTGCTTTTGTTAGGGTCTGCACTCAAGAAGAAGAAATAGATTGTCGTATGTTTGGGTGCCAACATTGTTGGGATGCTTTCATGCTGTAACGCCCCGAATTTCGGAAACGTTAATAAAACATTTTTCAAATAATTTATCTGATAAAAACTCATAAAATGATTAACAACATAAATTTTGTCTTATTACAACTAATTGAAATTTTGAATAAAGAGGTCTAACATAGAGTTACAACTTCGAATTAAAGCTTTTGAAAATAAAAAGAGAATCTAAAGAAAGAAAATCTAGGCTTCGTTTGATTCACTTTACAGAACAGCTTCCTCTTTGACTTGATACGGCTCCTCTGCTCCGTCTTCTATACCTGGCGTACGAATACCAGGGTACGTAGTACCGTGAGCATAAAACGCTCAGTAGATATATCCTACACCTACTTAACCCTCACGTATCTAGCACATAAGTATGGATAAGGAACAAGATAGATGGAGCAATAATATTCATTTTATACACATAAGCATGAATAATCAATAAGTTAAATGTAATAAAAATCTCCACTTTATTACTATCCATTAACCTATGTGAAATCTAAGATTCCATCCTCAGAAATCTTTCCTACCCTGTAACCTCCAGCGTAAGCCAACTGGCGTGATTCGACTCCCCCTTGTAGATTAAGGTCCAGATAAGAGCACCTAGGTTAGCTATCCCGGTCTCCCATCCACGACCACACAAGGAATGAACAAGACTTCACCGGGTTGTGACACAAGCACGCTGCCCCGGGTTGTGACGCAAGCACAATTCCACCCTTATAACCACACCGTTCAGGAGCCAATCACCACCGTGCCTTACCTAGGGTTTCGTAATCTCAATATCCAGAATCCAACCAATCATTTCTCCTCCAGGGCTCACAAAGGTCACCCTCACAACAGGGTCCAACACGGTCACCCTTTTACTCATCATCATTTCTCATATTTGTTTTTCCATATTACCTACTCATCATCTACAATGAATTTCTCACGTTTCATAACCACCCAAGTGATCCTATTGTCCAATCAAATTCCCAAGTTCAACTTTGATAGCAATTCAAATAACATTAATCACTAGAAATTCATTCATGTAACAAATAAAATACGAAGAGCAAGACAAATAATGTAAACGATTAGCAAATCAGGAGTAATGTAAATGGCCCTACAAAAGAATTAACAATTTAAATGCATTAGCCTCTTACAAGTTGTAGCTTAATCTGTCAAGCCAGTATAGGACGAAATTCAAACACAATCAAGTGAGGACCATGTAAAAATTTGAAAGATGTATAATCGAAATAATTGAATTTAGGAGACTCGGGATTTTTAATATCAAAATCGATATAAAATAGACAAGCCCTTACCCAAATTGACTACGGTTTATTTACCGAAGAGACAATTAGGAAAATTTCAAACATTTGTCAAAAGGCTTCCAATGAAAATTTCATTTATTTGGTGGCTAAATTTCAAGCTTTCTTGGCTGTTTATAAAACAATGAATACGTAAGCTTTCTCTTTAATAAACTAGGAGTCCTATGTGTCATCAAAATAGGCAACCAAATTAATAAGTACTGGTTTCGGTGAAACCAAAGGTGGGACTGACTGTCCGAACTAAATTTTCGGCTGTCGTGGTTTGCTCCCCGTTTTGAAGTTTCGAGCTACGGAGTTTTGTTCGTTACCCAGCTTAAAATTTAAGTAACACATAAAAGGGTTCGGTAGGATAAACCTACCTTAAATCTTGTAGATTTAGCTAAAATCGAAGTTGTTCGAGTGGGACACGGTGGCGTCGAGCTGTGGAATTTCTTCTTCTCCGGAACTTCTTCTCCTTTAACTCTCTCTGTTCACCTCTTTCTTTTCCATCTCCCTTTCTCTTGCTGATGTGGTGTAAGGAAGAAAATGTAAGGGCAAGAGGGTTGATATACTAAATTTTGGGGAGACAATAGAGTAATGAGGATGGGGTGGTTATTGTCATGCAGGGTAGGGAGCTACAGGGATTGGGAAAAGCAAATTTTGGGGATAACGAATTTATAGAGTTTTGACTATTGTAAGGCTGGTGAAACTTTATGAGAAAGGTTTGAGCATTATACAATACAATATAATATATATACATCTGTGTATAGATATTCTATATACACATCCACGTAATCGAGTATTATACATAAACACTCTCGAGCACGCGCATACTTATATGCAGACGAATTTTATTAAAAGGTAATTTAAAATAAAACTAACAATTTTATGAATAGTAATATTTTGTACCACGTAGTCTGAAACTCGGATCTTTATCAATACACTTAATTGAAAATAGTTTAGCTCATAAATAAAATAGGATAAAAAATTGGGTTGTTACACATGCGTTGTGATGCCCTCATTTTGGCTCCCTTTAATCATTCTAACATCGTTATATGATTAATAAAATTTTTCGCTGTTCAAAAAAAAAGAAGAAGAAATAGATTAATTTTTCTGTTGAAATAATTTTTGATGTTGTCAATAGATCTTTAATTGTGTGGTTATTGTTGTTCCATTCTTGAGATCTGCTTTCTTTGTAGGGGTTTTTCCTTTCTTTGTTCTACCTCGTAACAGGCTTAGTTCTTGTATTGGTTAAGTTGTTAGGCTTGGTTGTCTCGTGGACTCTCACAAATGATGTAGTGTCCCGGGTTTATACTTTGTACTTTATATGTGATGTAATTGATCTCTTCTATTGATTGAAAAAAAAAATAGCATCTAAAATTGGAAGCGGATCCGCTGTCCCAAACTCCGTGTCCAGTCCATGCGAGCTGTCCCTCCGTGCAATCAACTGCTTGGATTCCATCTCACCCCAAACAAATCTGAGCCAAACATGTTCATCTGCGAATCTGAGTCGTTGATTGCTCGAATGGACGGGACACAGAGTTGGGACAGGGTTTTCGGGACAGCTGATCCGCAACCTCTAAAATTACCAATTTTCTGAAAAGTGTTTCAAGGCCTTAAAGCCGATTTTTTTTAGAAATAACGATTAGTATAGTTATTACAAAATTATCAAGCTTCAGCAAGAATGAACTTAAATCATTGAAATAAAAGAGGAATACAATAAAAAAAATAAAAAAACTAGGAATGAGCTTCTTATCCAAACCCTTAAGTTGCGGACTCCGTCCAGACCTCATAGTTCCGGACCAAATCTTGACGATCTGAACAGCTTAATGTGTTTAAAACGTGTTTTTTAAGGATTCACGCGAGAAATCAGCAAAAAAAAAAGGGAAATGTCTTGATCCGAGCAGTTTTTCATAAAATTGTACATAGATAGTTTTTATGAAAAATTACTCTAATCAAGCCCTTCACAGTATGTTTTTTTGCTGATTTCTCGCGAAATCCCTTAAAAACACATTTTAAACTCATTGAACGGTTTGGATCATTAAAAGTTAATCGGGAACTATGAGGTGTGGACAAAGTCCACACTTTAAGGGTGTGGATTGGAAGTTTAGTGTGTGTGTGTGTGTGTGTACAATCATGATCTCCTAAGGACTCCCTCACTGATCTCCTCCGTAAGGACCACCCCTTTTTTTATTTTTCGGACCGAATTTCGGCGATCTGAACTGCTCAAACACGAGGAATCAAAAAAATAAAAAAAAACCCGAAAGGGCTTCATCCGAGCAGTTTTTCATAATAACCGTACATATATAGTTTATCATAAAAAGCTCGAATGAAGCCTTTCCGGGTATTTTTTTTTTTTTTGCGATTCCTCGCGGTGACCCTTAAAAACACATTTTAAACGTATTGAGTAGTTTGGATCGTCGAGCTTTGACCCCGATCCATGAGGTCCTCACGGAATTTTATGAGGGAGTCCTCATTAGATCATCCATATATATATATGGGGCCGGTTCTCCTCACACTTAAAAAAACACTTAAAAAAAAACACACGATTTTGTACTGGGCCCCACTGTGACATTCTGAACCATTGATCTTGTTTAAATGAGTAAAATAGGGGGTCCTGGAAAAATTCAGCTTAATTGGATATTGGTAAGTGCTTAATCCAAATAATTTTGCAAAAACTGTGACAAAAACTAGTGTTTTTAAAATCGTTTGGATCAAGCACTTACCGATATCCGATTGAGCTGAAATTTTGCAGGACCTTTTATTTTACTCTTTTAAACAAGATCAACAGTTCAGAACGTCACAAGGGGGCCTGGAAGAGTGTTGTGTTTTTTTATGTATATATATATATATATATATATATATATATGGGGCCGGTTCCCCTCACACTTAAAAAAACACATAAAAAAACACAACACTCTTCCGAGCCCCCTTGTGACGTTCCGAACCACTGATCTTGTTTAAATGAGTAGAATAAAAGGTTCTGCAAAATCTCAGCTCAATCAAATATCGGTAAGTACTTGATCCAAACGATTTTAAAAACACTAGTTCCTGTCACAGTTTTTGCAAAACTATTTGGATCAAGCACTTACCGATATCCGATTAAGCTGAATTTTTGCCGGACCTCCTATTTTACTCATTTAAACAAGATCAATGGTTTAGAACGTCACAGTGGGGCTCAAATCAAAATCGTGTGTTTTTTTATGTGTTTTTTTAAGTGTGAGGGGAACTAGCCCCTATATATATATATATATATATATATATATATATATATAGAACATATCCTATGAGGGTTCCCTCACAAAAAAAAGTGCAGGAAACAGTTGTGGGTCGTTGGATCCTATGCCCTTCACGCGATCCAATGGCTCACAACTGTTTTCCCGCACTTTTTTTTTTTGTGAGGGAGCCCTCATAGGAAGCTTCTTGTGTATATATATATATATAGGATAAACTTCCAATAAGGGTCCCTTATTGTGATGTTCCGAACAGTTGATCTTGTTTAAATTAGTAAAATAAGAGGTCTTGCAAAAATTCAGCTCAATCGGATATCGGTAAGTGCTTGATCCAAACAGTTTTGCAAAAACTGTGACATGAAGTAGTGTTTTTAAAATTGTTTAAATGAAGCACATATTGATATCTGATTGAGCTGAAATTTTGTAGGACCTTTTATTTTACTCATTTAAACAAGATCAACGGTTCGAAACATCACATTGGGGCCACGAAGAGTGAGGTGTTTTTTTATGCGTTTTTGTAAGTGTGACGCAACAACCCGACTAGATGAGACTAAAATCCACTAGACAAGACCCCACAACATACCCTGAGAAAGACAAAGGTTAGCAAGATGCCAACCAAACAAGAAACAATCTCCAGAACATACCCTGCGAGATCAAAATTGACATAAAGAAAAGAACAATCGAATTATAGGGACTCCAAAATACTCTTCAATCTAAACAGAAAGTCATCAATATTTGTGAACTCTTTCCCCCCCTTGAGAATGGTAAAACCATTGCATCCCGAAAATGAAAAAAAAATGGAAAAAAGACAAATATATATAAGGGGATTAACTGTGAGGAATTTATTTATTGAGGTCCTTCGGAAGCTATTCTTGATCATTTTCACCGGCACTCATGTTGCCCGCTACGTGGTGCTCTGGAGACGCGATCTCAAGATCGCTAATTACCCAGCTGGGACCACAAGGAATGTCATGTTGATAAGGTGCCATTGTTTCCGCGAACCAATTATCTTTCATCAACTCCTGGATCCATGTTGGGTAAACTAAACTATCCAAATCTTCCACTCCCACCATTTCATGAGGAAGAGGAATAGGAGGAGGAGGAGGAGGAGCAGCTTGTTGACGCGGCCCTCCTTCCCTTTCCTCAAGCGGAGGAGGAGGAGGTGGGGCCATTACCTGCTGATGCGGCCCTCATCCCTTTCCTCAGCTTGAGGAGGAGGAGGAGGTGTTGCCTGCTGACGCGGTCTTCTTTCCCTTTCCTCAATCTCCTTGAGCATATCAACTACCAACACACGTAGCTTCTTTAGCCTCTCTACATCTAGTTCTCCCAAATCAAGGGAACCTTCACATATTTTGTTCATATCCTCTTGAGCCTCTTTCATGTCATTTTTCTTCTAAATTATTGTACTTTGTTCGTGGGGAATATCTAAATTATTCCATACGGGAAAAAGGAAAAGACAACCGGGAAGACTCGGAAAGCATTTTCCACAATTGACCAAAGATGTATCCAATTCCCTTGTGGAATACCAAAGATGTGTTAATCCTAGCTCAAAGTCTTGAGTTATGATGCCACTTGTTGATACCATTATCATGTCACATCCAAGTCAACTAAAATATCCAAGTCAACTAAATTAAATTTACATCCACAGAAAGAGAGATTACATTATAATACAAAAATCAATATTGCCTGGGGTGGGAAATATGGTGATTCTTTAGGAACCCAATTAAAATAGAACATCTTGTAATGAAAAATTTTAAAAAATTACAATTTCGTCCTTTCTTTTCATTCCCAAAATTGTTTTACCACTGATCTTGCATTGGGCTGTGCCTGAGGCCAAGCGAAGTATTGTCTGAATTTCATTAATCTATTTTTGGATATTGAATTTTCTTAGAGATTCGCTGAGGAATAAAAGCGAAAAAAGGCGAAAATAGGAAAATCTGTCTTTACCATTCCTTTTCTTTATCCTCCGCGAATACTTTCACAAAATCGCGGTTTTGGAGTGAGTTCTCAAATTGATTTCCGATAAAAAACAAGGTTAAGTCAGGTTGTGTTCTCAGAATGAATTATGGGTGCATTTGGACGATCAGAATCTTGACTTGAAACAGGAATATTATTATCAGGAATCAAATTTCTTGGAATTTTCTTGGGTAAGAATAGAAATAGAAATATCATTACTGGGAATCGAATTCCTGGAAATTTGATACCTGAAGGAATTTGATTTCGGTGTTTTGATTAATTCTGTAATCTTATGTGGAAAATAATTATTTTGAAAATTTATTAAAGTCAACATTTCATTTAGGACAGCGATAATGTAACGCGCCTTGAAGCAACCGTTTATTCTCTCCAATTTTATCCACTTCCATCGGTTATACAATATTTGCCCCAACAACCGTGATAATGTAAAAATTCATGCAAAATAGATGAAGACAAAAGACGGTAACGGATGTCATCAGAACTAAAGAAAATGTGTGCCGTGTCCTTCATGAAAATTGTGTTGCGTTCTTTTTCAGTGGTCAATCTCTTGCTTTGACAAGTTGGAGTGGCTCCAAATCGTTTTCTGTTTTCTGTTTTTTTTAGTCAAGTATGTAACTTTCATTGAGCTAGCACCTTACAGAAAATTCAACCAAACCTTTTCCTGGAAAAAGAGTTGATATATCAGAATTATCATTAGTCGGGTCAGACGAGAACTATCGGTGTCTAGGATCCTCAGTAATCCATGCCACCACCCATTGCTCGGATATCCTTCTCATCCTTGGGAAATTCAACTACAATCACTTATGTGGTTTTCATCAGCGACGAGACACTACAAACAACGTAACGACAATCATACGACATAAGGTGTACAATCGAACCCTAGATGATCAAAACCCAAAAAGGAGTTCATTTAGTTTACCTTGCTGCATCGACGAATGTAGTTCTTATTACTTTCAGTTGGTCAGTAATTCCGGCCTTTACCATATCTACATATTCGCCTGGTCCGCAAAAAACATTGGGAACTCGCTATATTAGTATAAACTGACAATGTCATTTTCTCGGGTTGAAACGAAGGCAAAGGCCCCTTTTGGCAACGGTTGTTTGTTGATTGTAGAAAATCTAGCTTTAGAAAACAAAAACCAAACAAGTGCTTGCAGTAGTTTTGGGGGGTAGATTCTGCTTCCTAACGCCCAAGAAGCTTTGTGAGTCAGCTTGCCACATCTTTCGCTCATTCTTTTGGGCTAAGAACAACTTTAAAAGCTGATTCTGAGAAACATCAAATTTGAGTCCTGAATTTTGATTTTAGAATCAGCTTTTTACAATCTAAATGTTTCTAAAAACCCACCCTATAAATCCGTTACCATTTTGAACATATTTTGTGTTTTCTGAAAACAAAGTAGACAAAAAAAACCTATGTAGTGTTATCAACCACCTTTATCTTTTCATTTAGCAACTTTTTAAGCATGTGATTCCGAGAAAAAGCTACAATGCGTTTTACCAAACAGGGCAATACGGAAGAGTCTGTAGATCAGGGCCATGTTCCTCCAATAGCTTGCCAATAACAATATCCCCCTCAACTGCAGCATATTAGAGCCGATTGCCTTGACTGTATAAACCGGCGTCTGCATTTGAAAGTTGATTATTCATCAGTAAACGAAATGTAAAGAAGACTTCATCCAATATGAACAAATTCTTACATGTCTGACAGAGGTTTCGACTGACAACTACAAAATCCATGTGACTTTACACTAGAACAAAAACAATTCTAAAGAAATGGCTTTGTGGATTACAATAAGCCCCACAAACAAGCACGCAGTAGGATATCTAGCAATTTGTAACCGATAAGATATCGAATGAATAGATCCCTACATGAAAAATCATGTCCTCTGTGAAAGAATTCTGGTTTGCCAGTAATTATAGACAAGTTCAGACCTTAAGAGCATTCTGAATTATCTGAACACCAATCTACTGATCAAAGTTGGCTCCTGGCAGCAAATCCAACTCTTTTGATGCATAGAGAGGCAACTCCACCGCCTGCAAATAAAGATCTTCTCTCATTCTGCTCATATAATTTTAGCTTTCTAGTATTCTCACAAGAAAAGAGATTAAAATCGAAAGTTAATTACAAGGTACTATCACCTCTTCCACCGTCGCATTGGTGGCATTCAAAGCATCTGTCACTCTGCCTTTCTTCTAGCTAATTTCAGTTTCACTTGCTTCTCCAATCTGAAAGCAAACAGGTTTCATTGTGTTCATCATAAGTACTGCTTTGGATAAAATGAGGATGGTAAACGAAAATGATATTTAGTTGAAGGAGCATATTTTGGACACCACAACATACCTTTAATACAGCAATACCTCCAGAAAGCTTAGCTAATCTGTCCGGCAATTTCTCTCTCTCATAGTCGGAAGTGCTCGATTGAAATTCCTATAATGCCAATGAGTCGTGCCAAATTGCTACGTTAATATTGTTCCGATGCTGTGATGCTACTTAGAAAAATCATAAATTCATAACACATATATGAACCTTGTGATATATTTGTACCAAAGTTTAGCTATATTGGCAAACATAGGACCCAAAACGGCATACCATTACAGCATTAAATGTTGAAACTTCGTGGTAGACAAAGCAATAGCAAGCCAACCTGCAAATCATTCGAGAACCCAAGGACAGAGACGTAAAAGAATTTGATTTTAGGACCTTGAAGTTTAATTTTGCATCCCAAAATTCTTCACTATATAATTCTTTGCCTTATATAGTACCAATTCTAGCCTTATAGGGTACCCTAATGATTGGGAAATTTAGTCAATGAGGGCATTTTGGGGTTCATAAAAATTTTGGGATAAAGACATAACCGTTTAAAATGAAACCTACAGCGCCTTACGAAAAAGGACCAAAATTTAACCCCAAGAAAAAAAAAAAGGAACGCAATATCCAACAAGACAGGAAAAAATACAACCTTGATTCCAGCACGGAGTTTATTTAGAAGAAGAGTTGCCAGTGCCTCACTTTCCACATCTTCTGCAACAATCAACAATGGCCTTTGTCTCTGAACACAAACAATCGACAACCAAAAATGACGTATCTGGTCAGTTGAAGAATTGCATGGCATAAAACTTCACTGATGAAGTGGAAGAAATATTTTCAGCAAAGAACTCATTACCATCAATGCCAACTCAAGTACTCTCACCACACCAACTGTTCGATTAAATACATAAGCCTTTAGAGAGCCCAAAAACATCGTCTTGCAGAGCCTTGTGAATTTCTTAGTCTCCACATGTAGGCTTACACCAAAAATGTTAGTCTGTAGCTTGAGCAGAAAAATGCTCAACTAGGCTTTGTTCAATTGGAAAGTACTTGGTGTACGTCACAAACTCATTGGAGAAGCTTTTTCAGGATAGTGGCTTTCCATTTTCTTTTTCAGAAAAATAGGCGGAGTTCCTAGAATCCAAAGTTATTAAGAACCTATGATACAGGTTATGTACCTTACCATTCAGTACGTAATCCACGATCACATATCAGGAAAATGCTGAACCTAATTTTAAGAAGCGGAACCCCAATAATGAATTAGTCAAAGTCGTTTGATCTAACTATAGCCTACATTTAAACCATTTAAAAGAATTTCAACCCCAATGTAGAACTTGAATAGAGGACAACACCAGGCTTCGATTTTTGTTTGTCTCAATGCGATAGACTATAATTAAAGACTTCAAATTTTTCATTTTAAAAACTTTTTTTAACATGCATAATTCATTAGTAGTTATAATTGTATACCAATTTTGGTGAATGTGTCATACGATACATGATATGTATCACGATACGATTTATAAAATAAAAAACGATACACGATACAAATCCCCATTTGAAAGCATAGCCTACTACAACAGTCCATACTAAATTAAATATACTAATCATCTACGACCAGATACCACATATACAACCAGAAAAAAGTGATAAGTGACTAGACCATGAGTAATAGAAAAACAAAACTGCAATATGAAAAACATGTGATTTCTTGTAGCAACAAAGTGAGCAAGAACAAAAGCTCCAGGAAGATCTCCCTTGTGAACTCTAGAAACACTGCAGTATTGCACTGTTGAAAGCTACATATCCTTAACACCTGGCCCTTTTATGAGCATATCCTTCGGCTGGATGGGAACACAAGCACAAAAGTAGTGCTGAAGAAATTAGAACCCACTCTTTCATTGCCAACAACTGCAAAACAAATTTCCCCACTGAAATGAAGTTAGAAATTTGGCAAGAGATAGAATACATGAAAATAACTTCACAAAAGCTCATAGCACATAGATGAGGAAAACAAAGTGATAGAATGAATGTTGCTTGCTTACTTAAGTTCTTCGGCCCTTTCTTTTCTGCTTCTTCTGAAATTTCTTCTCCCTCCCAAAGGTCTCGACAAACCATTCATGATACCTTCTGGTCAGAGTTGTCCCAATAGCCAAACCAAATACTAGCCCACTTCCATATCCCAAGGCTATGACCATCCAATAAATACTTCTCGAAAACTCAGAATCGTGACCTTGCAACATAGGCTGAAGTGGTGGTGAGGTCAATGAATCTTTGCATAACTTCGACAATGGGACACCACACAATCCTGAATTCCCCTCATATGAACTATTTTCAAATGTATCAAATTGTTTCCCTTGAGGTATGGGGCCAGTGAGCAGATTATGAGAAACATTGAAGATTGAAAGGAAAGTGAGTTGGGTCAGTTGCCAAGGGATATGTCCCGAGAGCAGGTTTCGGGATAAGTCCAACGACTCCAATTTTTCCAATTCTGCCAATGATGATGGGATCGTGCCAGTAAGTTTGTTGCCAGAAATGTTTAGCAATTGAAGCCCACTAAGACTTCCAAGGGATTTTGGGATATCCCCAACGAATGTGTTGTTTGAGAGATCAACAACCACCAAGGCAGTTTGAATCCTCTCATATAACCTTTCTGTCCCTTTGCTGACCACTCTCATGGAGTAGTCATATCTCAGATCCTGTGGCCAGGATATTACCATACGAGTTGTTGGACCGGCACTTAGCTGGTATTGAATTGTTTGATTTTCATGCATATATGTCAAATTCTCTTTGTTGATCATTTTCATTCCATTCCAGTTACGAATGTAATTTGTTGGCAAATTACCTGAAAAGCCATTGCAAGAGAGGTCAATTATACGCAACTTTGGAAACATTGAATTATTTTTTGGGATTCCCAATGTCGCCATGGAATTTGTTTGATTCCAAAACAAGAAGCTCTAACTTAGGAAGAGCTCCTAACCAAGAGGGAAAGGTATCCTCAATTTGATTCTTTTGAAGAACGAGACACTCCAACATTGCGCAATTTGCCAGTGATCTTGGCACCAGCCCGTGTAGTTGATTTCGACCTAAATCAATCATGACCAACGGGCAATTCATTGTGAATGTTGAAGGAATATTTCCTTGTAAACTATTGCCACTTAGATTTAGCAAGAGAAGATTCTCGCTAGAACTGGCCAAACATGGAGGTATTGTGCCATTTAAATTGTTGTTGGACAAATCAAGTTGGCTGAGTGAATTCATGAGGCACATTGATGATGGAATTCTTCCCGAAAATGCATTATTTTGGGCTGTATAAATAACAGTGCTTGGTGGTGGAACAGGAAGCGATCCTTGAAGTTTGTTATAGTTGAGGTTCAAATGTTTTAGGAAATGCCATGGGATGACGGGCGGCAGCTGCTGCTCGAAGCCTGTCAGAAAGTTCTGGCCAAAGTCGGCAACTTCCATTGTTTCTTTACTTGAGTTCCACACCCATGTTGGTATTTCGCCTCGAATTTTGTTATTGTACAAATATAACATCTGCAATTCATCTTGAAATCGTAGAATGCCAGGGAACTCGACTAAGTTGCATGACCCCAATCCTAGACTATTAAGCTTCAGAAGAGTACCATTGGTACTCTTTTTGTTGAGCACTGTTAGTTTGTTTTGGCTTAATGACAATGTGACCAAGTTTGGGAGTTTCATGAACATGTCCAGCTCCACTATACCTGTGAAGCTATTAGAATAAAGACTCAAAAAATCAAGACGCTTGAGTTGAGTGATTGAGTTGGGAATCGCGCCATGAAAGTGATTCACTCCAAGATCAACATATGTTAATTGGGTGAAGTTCATGAACCAGGATGGGATTGTACCTACCAGGTTGTTTTCCGAAATCTCTAAATAGGAAAATTGGGTCAGGTTTGCAAGCGACGGTAAGATCTCGCCTTGTAAATTCATTTTGCGCGCAAAAAATCGAGTGAGTTTGAGTAGCTTTCCTAGTGGGAAAGGTAGTGGTCCTGCGTCAAAGTTGTTAACGCCAAGTGCTAACTCAATTAGTTGCGATAGGTTTGCCAACGACGAAGGAATCTGGCCACTAAACTGGCACTCATGAAGGTACAAGAGAGTGAGCCCGGTTAGATTGCTGAGTGAAGATGGAAGCGTCCCAGATAAACTAGTTAGACACAAATCCAAATAATTTAAGGATTCAAGTCTACCAATTGAATCTGGAAGCTTACCGTAGAAGCTTGTGAGATGGAAATCTAATACCGTAAGGCGACTGTTGCTTTGAAATTCAGGTAGAGAGCCAGTGAGATTTTTGTTCACAGCTGCATTAAGAATCCGCAGTTTTGGTAGACGAAAAATGTCCATTGGAAATTCACCGTACAGTGAACATCTTTCAAGGTGAAGAGTTGTCAGAGAGGAGATATTTGACAAAACACTTGGCACTGAAGAAGATATGTTCACCTCAGAGAGGTCAAGTACTTTCAGGTTGGTTAGGTTCTGAACTAGGTCTCTTAGAATTGGTCTTTGGAGTTTCAAAAGACTTTCAGAAAACAAATCAATCTCCGAAGACAGATCAAGGATAACTAATTTGGAAAGAGATGAAATTTCTGAAGGAATTTGACCAAAAAATCCAGAGTTGGATAGGTTCAGACTTGTCAGCCTCGAAAGATGTCCAATTCTGGATGGTATTTCTGAGAAATTAAAGTCATTATCGGCAAGGTTTAGGCTACGAAGGTGGACAAGGGTGAATAGGCTGCTGTTGGAGTTGATAAAACCATGGAGAAAGCTACTACTGAGGTCGAGGCCAATCACATGACCGGTGTCGCGGTCACACTTGACACCATCCCATGAGCAGCAGCCGCCACTCTTTCCCCCAAGTAGCTTCCATGATTTGAGTTTTGGATTAGCTGAAGGGTCAACAGAAGCAAACTTGTCGATGACAAAATTATGCTTGAATTGCAGCAAGGCTTCGATCTCATTTTCATGGCATGATAGCTGCGTAGAAGAAGAAACAGTACGTTAATATGATGACATTAAAGGAACACAAGATTAGGAATATGCGAAGAGTCAAATACGAATCCATGATTTATGTATATAGCCAATGCTAGTTACCAAATCTTGGATGAGAAAGCTTGATGCCCGTGATGCTCTTTTATAGTTGGGTTGTGGGACTCATCTACCTTGACAGCTCATACAATTGAAAAGACCACAGAGAGGAGTGGACCCCTTCGATTGCAAAGTCCAAATCCCTTTGTAAGTCAAGTCTCGTGCATCACGGTCCATGTCCCCTCACTCCAAGTCTCTTTCTGTATGATCCTTTCACATTCTTGCTCTCATACGCACATCATGTGACTTAGCTCCAGTTTGTTCCCTTTGCTTGGGCATTGGTAATTTTCTGATAAGCGGAATGCGAATGTCACTTCCTGTATTGTTTGAATTTGGCTTTAATTAGACCTGAAACATGAAATATAAGTATTTGTGCACAGAACCTTTACTTTTGGATTGATTTTCCTTTGGTAGTATGTCAAAGCAGTTACTAAATACAACGGAAATTTCCCAAGCTATACAAGACCTGTGTTCTTGATGCAGAGTGGACGTCAACATTTCTTGAGCATTAGGGCCTTAATTTCATGCTCAAAAGGCATTAGTGGGCATGTAGAATTTCGCAATTTCCTTGAATGGCTTGAATTCAAGGCACAATTCCAACAGAGAGAGTATGTAATATTCATTGAGCTAGTGACTAGTTGGAGACTTGGAGCGACTCCAAATCCACTTTTTTGTTTTTCGAGGAAGAGTACTAAATCCTCTTTTTTATTTTTGGTTTTTTAGTCGAGTATGGAATATTCATTGAGCTAGTGACTAGTTCGGGACTTGGAGCGACACTAATTCCTCTATTTGTTTTTTTATTTTTTTAGTCAGGTATGTAATATTCATTGAGCTAGCACATTACAGGAAAATCAACCAAACATTTCCCTTTCTATGATATTGACTTCTGTGCCAAAGCCCGGAAAAAGGAAAAGACAAACGGGGAAGACTCGAAAAGATTCCTGCAAATTAAAGAGGGAGGAGGAAAATCAGTTTCAACAATTGACTATTGATCAAAGGCAAAGATGTGCTAATCCCATCATAGTTCTTTTTTTTTTTTTTGCCATTCGTCATTCCTTATTCCTAATCTATTACATGGGAGAGGAGGGGAATGGGACTCGATCCCGGAATGCAGTGTGAGGCATCCAAGAACTTTACAACACGAACAAGCCACCACTTGCAATCCGTTCAACATGCGAATGTTATGGTGTCACTTGTTGATACCATTATCATGTCACATCCAAGTTAATAAAAATATGCATCGAAATAAACACGTACAAAAAACGAAATAAAATTTACATCCACAGAAAAGAGAGATTTACATTATACGAAACAAGTATTACATGTTAGGGAAAATATGGTGATTCTGTATGAACCCATAATAGTATTGTCTGATTTTCATTTAGTGTTTTTAGATATTGAATTGTACACAGATTTGCTCGGGAATGAAATTGTAAGGGCAAAAGTTGGAAAAGCTTGATGTGATTGGATATCTTTCCCATTCGTTCTGTTTAGCCTCCTCGAATACTTTCACAAAATCGCGGTTTAGGCTGAGTTCTCAACTGAAGGTATAACTGAAGTTTCCCTAATACTTATCACCACACCGTTGTTGTAACATTTCCAAAATATTTAATGAATACTAATTTTACCATTGGTGAATGGTTATAATCCAGAAGATTCCCTCTCTCTCTAAAATATCAGAGCATCTCTCTCTACAAAGTTTCAAAACCCTAGCCGCCTCACCCCTCCCCTCCCCCCTAGGGTTCCTCCACCCATGGCAGCGGGGGGCTAGGGGGGGTTTCCGATCCTCTTCCTTTACAGCGATCCAGGAGATACACTCTCCCCTCCCCCTCTCCTATCATCCTCTCTTACCCTCTCCTCTCACCGTTACTATTTTTCTCCCTCTTTCCGGTGTGGGTCGGCTTTGGGGCTTCCGTTGCCGCTCTCTCTATGTTGAGAGAGTTGAGATCTGTTCTAGATCTTTGGCCACCAGTTTGGGGCTTGTGGCAGGCATGGGTTTCTCGGCGTCTTTCTACTGCGGACGGCGGGGTGATGGTTGGGACTGAGGAGTGGCGGCTAGCGGCGGTGATGGAGGTTATGTGGGGAAGTTTAACAGTTGTTTTTTTTTTTTTTCTTTGTTTGTTTTTCTGTTTTTACCCCTACGAGAGATCTGCACCGGTACGAGTGTCTCCGTTCTGTGGAGCTCCTCTCTGTACCGTTTCATCATCTGGGCCTGGCCCTTTTGCCTTGTATTGTTGCTTTCGGCTATTTCAGCAGTAGTGTAGCGCCGGCGTCGGGGCAATTTAGCCTTTAGGGCGCGTAAGCCCCCGGCATTGGTGGAAGTTGGATGCCCATCCTTCTTCCCTGGGGCCAGGCGATCTGGTCGATCGTTGCGTTATTTGCTGTTGTTAGGCTTTGTTCTGTACTTTGAAATTCCGACGAACCAAAAAAAAAAAAATAATAAATAAATAAATAATCCAGAAGATTTGTCTATTCAGGGTGAGTTTCCGAATGGATTTTATCTAGATTTTATCAAGATTTGATAAAATCAAGCCTTGATTTTATCCATTCGGAAACTGAGTTGATAAAATCTTAGATTTTTGTATTTTATCAAATTTTGATAAAAATCCATTCGGAAACTCACCCTCAGGATTAAATGAACATACGTTATTATTGTATTCAAGTACAAATGGTATGTCCATTCAAGTTAAATGAATAGACATTATCAAACTAAAAGGTGTGACTATTAGGGTCAATTGAATAGTCATGGCTATGATGAAAAAGACATGACTATTGGGTTTAATCAAAGAGTTGTAATCTTTGGCCAACGGTCATGATCCATGCCTATATAATGGCAAGGGGTTCCACCAATTGAATATGCATAATCAGTACAATTCTGATTGTTCCTTCTCCCTAAAATTGGCGGGCTCGCAAAATCCGAACGCATCCTGGTTCTTCTTCGTCTGTGCATGACGTAGTTGAACAAACAGTCAATTGGGACTAGGATTTATTGTATCTTGGAGTCGAATTTGCTATCAACCTAGTGCACACCAAATTCACTTGAAAATTGTGTTGCGTTCTTTTCCAGTGATCAACAATCTCTTGCTTGACTTGTTGGAGTGGCTCCAAATCCTTTTCTGTTTTTGGTTTTTTAAGTCAAGGATGTAACTTTCATTGAGCTAGCACGTTACAGAAATTCAACCAAACCTTTAATTCCCTGGAAACTGAGTTGATAAGAATTATATCCTCTACGACCAAATATGTGGTATCCTTTTTTTGAAGTACCAAAATCTTGCCTCCGCCCACCGAATTAAATGGCAATGCGCGTATAGAGCATAGCCATGGAACTACAGGACCACTAAAATACTAAATGTGTGGCTTTCTTTTTGTTTTTGGTTTTTTTAGTCAAGTATGTAATGCTAGCACATTACAGAAAAATCAACCATGTACGAAAATTTCTCTTTCAATGATATTGATTTCTGTGCCGAAGACCGAAGACCAAAGACGTGGTATCCGATTTCCAAAACCTAGTCGCGATTCTCCTTGCCAGCAAACTCTTCGGGCCATTGAGGGTTATGCCGAATTGTTACCTCTAAGGCTCCGGAATTAATACGCTATATAACAATAGTAATACGCTTTAGAAGTCGAAGAAAATATTCTGTAAATATTATTTGGGTGGCACATCGAAACCAAAGTTCATTTTGTTAGCAAGGCACAAATGTAAACAGGAAATATTTTCTCTCCCCTCCAATTTTCTCATTCAACAATTGGAAGTAGGTTCCACAAACTAAATATTCAAATCTGGTTAATCAAATAAGATCTTAGTTTCGAAACATCTCGGGTGCCGTCAATTCTTTTGGGCCAGGCCATATGGAGCTTTGTTCTGGTTTTAGTTGTGTAACGCCTCCAAAATTTGGGCACGTTAATTATTATTACAAACCATAAATAAGTTTAACTTTAAACTTTAATACAAATAATAATGTCTCCAATTACTATATAAATAACAACCAGGGTGGTTCTAAGTCTGCGTTTATCCCTGCGCCGGGTCATTCCCCACTCCGGCAGCACTGCCTGTTCCATAGGACTGGTCTCCACAGTATCGGTCCTGTCCATCTAGATTATCTGACATAGTACGCCAGAGTCGCGCAGGCAACATCGTGGTATTATGCCAGGGTTACACAAGTGGAACACCATGAGCAAGGCCCAGTAGTTCACTATGCTAAACTTCTAAGTAGATTATGTCAGGGTTACACAAGTGCAACACCATGAGCAAAGCCCAGTAGTTCACTATGCTAAACTTCTAAGTAGCAATTCTAGAACAATAAGTTCATAAACAGTATATGAAACTTATGTACAGTAAACCATGCAATGCATCATGCGTGTCTATGCAGATCAGAGTAAACATGCGCATAAAACAGTATTTCCTTTTCGGTATTTCAAAACAGTGTCACGTGTCACTTTGCTCAATCAGTTCCCATTTTGTTTCTCAAAACATAACTCGTTTATCATCAGTTTTCTCAAAAATCGATTTTCTCGTGTCAGTGCCACTTTCAGCATTCTTCTTTAAATTTCATATATCTCCCACCACTCGAAAGTTATTGGTCCGCTTACGCCTCCTTTCAGCTGGCGGCACCAACCTTTCAGCTCGAGGCCCCGACCGTCGTGCATCACCGAACTTAACAGCCTATTTGCACGGTCCATCCGCCCAGCTGCGACTCACACGACACAGTCTCAACCGCCTTGCATCACCGAACTTAACAGCATGTTTGCAAGGTCCGTTCACTGTGTGTTGTGCACGCTTAGCCCAAACATCCAAGTTCTCTCCGCGAACTGGAAGTGGCGCTCTCGCTGCACTACCGCATCAAAACCATTCCTCCAAGTTCTCTCCGTGAACTTGAGGTGGCAACAAAGTCATCTCATTTCATTCCATTTCATTTCCCAAAAATTTCATTTCTCTTTTCCCAAAACTGATTTTCATTCTCATCTCTATTTCTCATAAACAGCTATTCAAATTTTCAAGTCCAGTGTCGTAACGTATTGTGTACGTGCTCAATGCTATATGCTCAAAATCCTACCCATGCAATATTCCATAAACTTTCTTTCAAAAACAAAAAAAAAAATATATTTTTCTAAACAAGCATGTTCCTCATAAAATCACCCATTTTAATGCACCATCTTTCTCCAAAAATAATATTTCCTCTAAAAATTTTCTCACATAAAACCATACACTTTAATGCACCAACTCTCTCCAAAAATAATATTTTCAATAAAATTTTCTCACATAAAACCATGCACTTTTAATGCACCCACTCTCTCCAAAAATAATATTTCCAATTTCTCTCTAATTTTGTTTCTCAAGAATAAAATCTCATTTCTCCCTTGTTCTCTTTCAAAACCACTACAACAAATTACACAATTGCCAACCAAAAATCCCTACTAAAATAACTTAGTCTCCAATTTCTACACCATTGCCGACTAGATAGCTTTTAGTTGGCTAATAGTGATTTTAATCCCCTACTAAACTAATTTAGTCCGGAAAACTCTACATTTTCTGACTAGAATTTTTTTTGGTCGAGAACAATACGGAGCGAAAAAATAATTTTTGGTGGGAATTTAATTACCGACTAAATTCTTGGTCGGCCATAGTTTTTCGTGAATTTAGTATTTGACAAAAAATTTACCGGGGGATATTTTTATTTCCCTACTAAATAACTAGTCGGCAAATGTTGGATGCTATTTCCCAACCAGATTATTTAGTCGGCAATGAGTTTGCAAAAAAATATTCATAGGCCACAGTACTTGTTCCGCACACACGTGATCCAACCCATTGCAAAATACTATTTTTTTTAGCAATTATTTTAGCAATCAAACCATTGATTTTGTTGTTTTTTGATGAAAAATCAATCATCTAAATTTTCTTCTCGATCAAGTTTGAAAAGATCATTGATCGGGACCCAATTATTTATTTAATGGTACTTTTCGTCCGATTAAATCCCTAACAATACGCGATCTTATTAACTTTTTTCTATAATTGATGGTGTTTGTAGTAAGTAAAAGTTAAACGGTTCCGATCGCATAAAAAAATTTAGATGGAGCTTGGATTGCCCACTATGCGACTTTTAAGGCCTCTGGATGCATTAAATGTGATCGATCACGCAGTTGCCAATATTCGATGATCCCCACTTTTGGTGACATTGATGAAATTAGCAGGGCGTGAAATTCTAACGGTTCAGATCAACTATTGTAAATATTGAATTGTTGATGACTTTTAAAATCTATACATTGAATGTAATTAATATTGCACTATATTTGAATGTGAAGTAGCCACTTGACCGTGATACAATTAAAATGATTAGGACCGTTGATATTGCTGTTCTTATTAGTTAAATCATTGTTGTAAAATTTTGACTAAACCGGGTTTAAAATGGTCATTGATCGGGAAGCAATTTCATGAAGTAAATGAGTTCTTATGTCAGATCAAGTGTGTACCAAGACCGTGATACAATTAAGATGATCGAAACCATTGATATTGTTGTTCTTATTAGCTAAATCATTGCTGTAAAATTTTGGTTTAATTGGGTTTAAAAAGGTCATTGATCGAGACGCAGTTTCATTAAGTAAATGAGTTCTTACGTCCGATCAAGTGTGTACAAGACCCGAGTAACTCTTTATTCTCGGTATAAATTATCTAATATATATAATGTAAAAGATCAATGACTTCAATAGAAAAAATCTCTGAGGTGGGGTATACATAATAAGAATTCATTGTCTCGGGATGCATTAAAGGCGCATCACCAATTGGTTTTAAATATTTTTTGTGTTGCATCAGGAAAAAAAAAAATATTAGTTTTGCCGACTAAAATTTAGTTGGTGAAGTAAGTCGATTTTGCGGGAATTTTAAACAATTGGCGAAAATGTTAGGCGGGTACACTACAGACAATCCCCAATTTTAACCAAAGAAAAATCTCTATCTTTTACTTCCCACCTTTCCACCGCCAAATCCATTACTGCTCCACAGCTCCACCTTTCCACCGCCAAATCCATAGAAGCAGCAAGGCATCTCATCGGTCGAATTGTTGGAAATTATCAAAATAAACGGGTCTTTATTTGGGGTTTTATCAAAGTATTCCTTGTGCCTTTTAGAAAGCTTTTATTGTTGTGTTTTGGTTTTGTCCCACATTGGCTAGTGAGGAAATGTTTGAGTTGTATATATGTGGAAACATTTCTATAATGTTCACATAATGTTAAGTAGCAAGGCACCTATGGTGTTGCGCACATTACCGGCGTAGCCGGTGATGGAACACATTCATACGCACCCGCGCGCGCGCGCGTGCGTGAGCATGGCAGTGGGCTGTGTGGCGCTTTGATGGCACACTTTGCACTTAGCGCAAGGCGCCTTGTAGGCGCCCTTTCTTATTGCCACTTGGCGGTAAGGTGTTGCTGACGTGGCGTACGGGTTGCGGCTGTTTCACGAACAGAAGGTTGGGTATCGATACCCCATCCAGGTGTATCGATACCGGTTCGTTTGTACGCAAATTTCAGACACTAGTTCGTGTACGGATGCAACTCTAAACGGAGGGGTATAACCCAAACTCAAGTCTATTCACTAAAGGGCGTGTCCTAAAGTGAAAGGGTACATTTGGGTCTATATATAACACCCAAATTACTTTCATTAGACACCGATTTTTCTAGCCTTGTTACTCTGCGAAAATATCTACAGATCGCTTTCTAGTTTTGCTGTACCGTTACTCTGCAGAAACGGTGCCAGCAATTCCTTGGTTCTTTCGATCCTGTATTCGACTCGGTATTCTGTCTGTCCTTCGTTTGTGCGGATGTAGGCAGAAGATCATTGAATTGATCGGGCTTCGTTGTATCCTTGGACAGATTCGCTATCAACCCAGTGCACCCCTAACGGTGGGGGCGAATACTGTTTTCGGAAAGCGACATAGTAACGTGCCTCGAAGCAAGTTCCATCATCAACAAGTTCAGTTTCCCGAAGACTCCCGGATTTTTGCACCAACAATCGAAAATAGTATTAGGGAATGGCATCAACATCAAGGTCTCTGCGACAAATGACACAGGATATCGTGAAATTGGACAAGTTTGATGGCGGGAATTTCAGGCGTTGGCAAAAGAAGATGCACTTCATGCTCACGACATTGAATGTCGTGTATGTTCTCACTGCACCATATCCGGAGGAGAAAGAAGATGAGACTTTGGAGGAGACACGGGTGAGGATGAAGTTCGAGAATGATGACTACATCTACAAGGGGCACATTCTGAATGCACTCTCGGACGCACTGTTCGATGTGTATTCGAATACGGAGACGGCAAAGGAAATGTGGGATTCATTGGAGGGCCGCTATTTGACAGAGGATGCAACAAGCAAGAAGTTTCTGGTCAGTCAATTTATGAGTTATAAAATGGTAGACAACAAGTCAGTGATTGATCAGTTGCATGATATTTAGCATATTCTGAACCAGTTTAAGATTAAGAACATGAACATGGATGAATCGATCGTGGTGTCTTTTGTGATCGATAAACTTCCTCCTTCCTGGAAAGACTATAAGAAAAGTCTTAAGCACCAAACCGAGGAACTTACGCTGGAGCAATTGGTTGTTCATCTCACTGTGGAGGAACAGACAAGGCGTCAAGAGAAGGAAGAACTTGGGGCTGGTGCCTCTAAAGTTCATGTGATGGAAGAAGGAAAAGGTTCCAACAAGGGTAAACATAAGAAACAGAAGGTCCGCCGCGACTACGACCGAGGCGATGACCCGAAAGGGAAAAGGCCAAAGGTTGAGTGTTGGTGTTGTGGTCAACCGGGGCACTTCAAAAAGGATTGCAAGTCTAAGAAGAAGAAGGATCCACAGGCATCGGGTCCAAAGGGTAAATTTCTGGCTGTTGTGTCCGAAATTAACATGGTTAGGGATGCCGGAAACTGGTGGATGGACTCAGGGGCTACAAAGCATGTTTGCATTGATAAGAGGTTCTTCAACGACTATGAAGTGGTTGATGATGGTTCGTTTCTCTACATGGGGAATTCGTCTACCGCTCCTATCAAAGGCAAGGGCAAAGTGGAATTGGAGTTCACTTCTGGAAATGTATTGACTTTGACAGATGTTTACCATGTACCAGAAGTTAAGAAAAATCTTGTATCTGGTAGCCTGCTTGATAAGCATGGCTTTAGGCTAGTGTTTGAGGCGAACAAATTTGTTCTGTCTAAGAATGTCACATTTGTTGGAAAAGGCTATGTTTGTGAGGGGATGTACAAACTCAACGTTAATAACACATTCACAGTTTCTGCTTACTTGCTTGATTCTCTTTCTTTATGGCATAATCGTTTAGGACATGTTAATACTAGGAAGATGGATATGATGGTTTAATTAGATTTAATTCCTAAGTATAATGTTGATATGGTTGATAAATGCAATGTATGTTCACTTACTAAAATCACTAGAGTTCTATTTCCTAAAATTGTTAGAACTACAACTTTGTTAGAACTTGTTCATAGTGATGTATGTGACATGCATAGCACCCCTACTAGAGGAGGCAAGCAATACTTTGTTACTTTTATAGATGATTTTTCTAAGTATTGTCATGTTTATTTGTTGCACTCAAAAGATGAGGTTCTAGAAAAGTTTATCACTTTCAAAACTGAAGTTGAAAATCAATGTGGAAAAACAATAAAGCATTTAAGGTCTGATAGGGGTGGTGAATATTATTTTCCTGATTACTGTGAGTCAGTAGGCATAATTCATGAGAAAACGGCACCATATACTCCACAACAAAATGGAGTGGCTGAACGGAAAAATCGGACTTTAACAGAGATGGTTAATGCTATGCTTAGCAATTCAGGATTAGGCACTGGTTTGTGGGGCGAAGCCATACTTACCGCTGCTTATATCTTGAATAGGGTACCTCTCAAGAAGTCACAAATAACTCCATATGAGTTATGGAAAAAGGAGAAACCTAACCTAAGTTATTTTAAAACTTGGGGTTGTAGAGCAATTGTGAGATTGCCGAAACCCAAAAGGAAGAAATTGGGTGAAAAAGGAATTGAATGCATATTTCTTGGTTATGCTTTACATAGTAAGGCATATAGGTTTCTTGTTTCCGAGCCAAATGATTCGTATGGGGTTAATACCATAATTGAATCAAGGGATGCTGTGTTTTATGAAAATAGGTTTGTTCCTATTCTGAAAGAGGTTAATGAAGAGAATGAACCAATCTCTTATGGGCTTGAAACAGAGGCAGAACCTACGGAACAGGTCGAACTTAGGAGAAGTAAAAGGGCTCGGGTTGCTAAGTCCTTTGGTCCTGACTTTATAGTGTACCTAGTTGAAGGAACTAGAGACACTACTTGTAATCATACTATGGTTTCATATCATGTGGAATCGGATCCCTTGACCTTTGGGGAGGCTATGAAATCGCAAGATTGTGCTTTCTGGAAAGAAGCAATCCAAGATGAAATGGATTCTATCATGAGTAATGATACATGGATTCTTGCGGATTTGCCACCAGGTTCAAAAGCCATTGGTTGTAAATGGATTTTCAAGAAGAAAATGAAAGTTGATGGCACGATAGACAAGTTTAAGGCACGGTTGGTTGCCAAGGGCTTTACACAAAAGGAAGGTATTGATTACTTCGATACCTATGCACCGGTAGCGAGAATCTCTACTATTAGAGTTCTTCTTGCCATAGCTTCGATACATAAACTTCATATTCACCAAATGGATGTAAAGACTGCATTTCTAAATGGTGAATTGGATGAAGAAATTTATATGAAGCAACCGGAAGGGTTTGTTGTGCAAGGACAAGAACACAAAGTATGCAAACTTGTTAAGTCTCTGTACGGACTTAAACAAGCACCTAAACAGTGGCATGAGAAGTTTGATAAGGTAATTGTATCAAACAGGTTTAGGATACACCAGTCAGATAAATGTGTTTATAGCAAATTTACTGACAAATGAGGTGTAATCGTGTGTTTGTACGTGGATGATATGCTTATCTTTGGGACTGATTTAGATAGCATACAAAGCACAAAGGATATGCTTTCATCTAGTTTTAGCATGAAAGATATGGGTGTAGCTGATGTAATTCTAGGAATTAGAATTACTAGGCAAGGAGGAAACATAGTTCTTTCTCAATCTCATTATATTGAGAAGATACTAAAGAAGTTTAATCACTTTGATTGCACTCCGATTTCTACACCTTATGATCCACATGCAAAGTTGTATCCTAATACAGGTAGAGCAGTGTCACAACTAGATTATTCTAGAGTGATAGGAAGCTTGATGTATGCCATGACATCTACTCGACCGGACATTGCTTACGCGGTGGGTAAATTGAGTAGGTATACGCATAACCCGAGTGATATTCATTGGACTGCGGTTAATTGGGTTTTGAGGTATTTAAAGAAAACTATAGACTATGGGATAGTCTATAGTGGGTATCCATCGGTTCTAGAAGGATACACGGATGCTAGTTGGATAGCCGAGAATGAAGATCACTTGTCAACAAGTGGATGGGTCTTCACTCTTGGTGGTGGAGCAGTTTCTTGGGGATCAAAGAAACAAAGCATAATTACAGACTCGACTATGGCAGCCGAGTTTGTGGCACTAGCATCTGGTAGCAAAGAGGCTGACTGGCTAAGGAGTATGTTATGGGAGATACCCATGTGGCCAAAACCTATGCCATCAATATCTTTGCATTGTGATAGTCAGTCGGCACTGTCACGGGCTTACAGCCAGGTATATAATGGGAAGTCCAGGCATATAGGACTTCGACATAGCTATGTGAGGAATTTGATAACCGATGGGGTAATAACCATTGATTATGTCAAGTCAGGTCAAAACCTGGCAGATCCTTTAACAAAAGGTCTTGCAAGAGATTTGGTGTGGAAAACATCATAGGGGATGGGACTTAAGCCCACTAAAATATAATCACTCCTGGTGGAAACTCGACCCAACGCTTGTTTAGCTTCAAGTCCTTGGGTTCAATGAGCAAACTACATCATAAGTCGTGATGGCAAGCACTTTCCGGTTGCACCCATCCTATGGTAAAGTGTTTGGTACCTGTAATTTAAAGGAGGAGGTGAGCTACTTAGCTCTTAATAGACTTCTAACGGTTTAGTTAGGTGGATGCTGTCGTTACAGGGGCATTCTTAAGTCTACCTATATGAGTGTGAGGGTGGTGCCGCCTTCTATAGGTTCACGGGCTAGAACTTTAGAGCACTCACGAAATAGGATATAGACACACGACCAATCCACGTGTCGGCAATTTTGAATACATGAGTCAGGTAAGATGCGTGCGTGAAACGTGTCCGGTTGGTCATTATAGGATCGCTGGTTAAAAGACAAGTCTACCATGCGTTCCGACTAACTTTGATGTGTTTCACTAGGTGATGGTTAAAATCGTGAGATACCTTCATTGATGCACAAGTCTTTTCAAAGGAACCAAGGCTTCATCTTTATTTTGAAAATGGTGGCGGATTGTTGGAAATTATCAAAATAAACGGGTCTTTATTTGGGGTTTTATCAAAGTATTCCTTGTGCCTTTTAGAAAGCTTTTATTGTTGTGTTTTGGTTTTGTCCCACATTGGCTAGTGAGGAAATGTTTGAGTTGTATATATGTGGAAACATTTCTATAATGTTCACATAATGTTAAGTAGCAAGGCACCTATGGTGTTGCGCACATTACCGGCGTAGCCGGTGATGGAACACATTCATACGCACCCGCACCCGCGTGTGCGCGCGCGTGCGTGAGCATGGCAGTGGGCTAAGTGGCACTTTGATGGTGCACTTTGCACTTAGCACGTCGGCGCAAGGCGCCTTGTAGACGTGGAAGGTTGGGTATCGATACCCCAAGGTTGGGTACCTTGGGGTATTGATACCCCATCCAGGTGTATCGATACCGGTTCATTTGTACGCAAATTTCAGACACTAGTTCGTGTACGGATGCAACTCTAAACGGAGGGGTATAACCCAAACTCAAGTCTATTCACTAAAGGGCGTGTCCTAAAGTGAAAGGGTACATTTGGGTCTATATATAACACCCAAATTACTTTCATTAGACACCGATTTTTCTAGCCTTGTTACTCTGCCAAAATATCTACAGATCGCTTTCTAGTTTTGTTGTACCGTTACTCTGCAGAAACGGTGCCAGCAATTCCTTGGTTCTTTCGATCCTGTATTCGACTCGGTATTCTGTCTGTCCTTCGTTTGTGCGGATGCAGGCAGAAGATCATTGAATTGATCGGGCTTCGTTGTATCCTCAGACAGATTCGCTATCAACCCGGTGCACCCCTAACGGTGGGGGCGAATACTGTTTTCGGAAAGCGACATAGTAACGTGCCTCGAAGCAAGTTCCATCATCAACAAGTTCAGTTTCTCGAAGACTCCCGGATTTTTGCACCAACACGAATCGCCTGAGAGGTATTCTATTCCTTTTTCCTTATTTCTGTTATCCATTGTATATTGAAGATTTGTTCGAAATCGGGGTTGTGTAGGTGGAGTAAACAGCTTTTATTGATTGGTGAGAGATGGATTGAGAGAAAGCATTTTTCGTCGAGAGTTTCTTCTCCGTCCCATTCTTCGTCGAGAGATTCTTCCCCAAGTCGGTCATCCCCAAATCCCAAGTCGGTCATCCCCAAATCCCATTCTTCGCCGTCCATCCACTGCTCCCATTCTTCATCGTCCATCCACTACTCCCTCCTTCCTCGTACTCTCTCTCTCTCTCTCTCACACACACACACACACACACACACACACAAATATGCACACACGAACATACATTTACACACAAACATACATTTCGAGTTCTTTTCCTTCCACTGCCGACAGTGTCCTCAATTTCCAAACCCCAATCTCACCTCCTCCGCAGGCCAATAACCGGCTGTTTACTTCAGGCGACAGGAGCAAGAAGTATGATATTTGTTTCAAATGTAAGAAAGAAGGGCACTGGGTTAAGGACTGCCCAATGAAGAGCCCTAATAACCGATCACCACCACTTCAACCTGCCGATGATATCCCGATTGTTCACTGCCATTACGGTTACCCCTGCGTCGTGAAAGTCTCTGGGACTGAGAATAATTTGGTCAAAAAGCTCTAAAATTTTACTCTAGTTGTTGACTCAAACTTGTATCAAATTGACTTTACTCAAAAAAAATTGGTTATAGGAATCAAAGGTGACTTTGAAAGTTAAAATCTTACTCAAAATTTTAGAAGGCTATTTTCTTTGTCTTAAAGATAGTACAATGCCAATAACAAAGGTTTTACTTTAATTTGTGCTTGTATTTGGATTTTCTTATTGGAGTATTTCATACAAAATTAAGTTGTTCCTGAAAATTTAATCCAATTTTGAGTGGAAGTAGGAGTAGAGGCTGAAGACAATGTACTCCTTTTTTGTTTTGTTTTTGGAAGTTCTATTGTGATATTGGACTGCATAAGTTAGGATGATAGTAGAAGAAGGCGGATCACTTATTTGTTTGCTTTTTATTGCACGAAATTGTTATAGGAGAAACAGTGTCGTTTCTTCAAGTGGTGTAAAGGTGCAACGAGTGATGTGAACATCAAAACACCTATATGCAAGTGCAGTGCTGGACCCTGCCATGCGAACATCAAAACACCTTCAAATGAGTATGATTATTCCTTTACATGGCCACATTTGACTGAATTTGAGAATTTCACAGATTGCATAATGGTTCCTGGATCATCAAGAAAGAGCAGTGCATCCTCCAACTCGACTGCCACATTGCATAGAACTGCAGCATTGCCAAATGATTCAGCAGCTACAACACCTTCTCCGCAGATTGGGGCATCTACTCCCTTGAGTGCTTCATCTCCTTCTTCTAGTTGTAGGAGCGTTATAGGTAAATTCATAAGACCTGCTACATGCTCTTTTTCCTTAATTTCTTGCTCCTTAATTTAGTTACTGGTTACAAGTGCTATGTAGATTAGTATGTTTTGGTATGCAGATTATTCTTTTTTTTATTTGACCCCTTGATCTTTAGTGAGAGAGTGTATATAGGTGGCCAACTAAGCTAGCCCTAGTTGGTTGGTTTGAATCAATTCTAATTGGAGGAATGGTAGAGTACTATGAATCAGAAATGAGCTGAAATTTTGTTGACTGATGTGAATAATATCTTACTTGGTACTTATAAAGAAGAAAGAGAGGAGTTATAAGGTTGTCACGTGAGGGGTCCAATCTGCCTGTTATTCAGCAAGATCATATCTATGCTGCAGCATTCAGAAGCTGCCTGTATTTAATTTACATGTTTCTTGTTTCCATTTCATATCAATATTTGGCAATGTTGTTGGTATATGGAAGGTCTATAGCTGCATTTATTAGATTACTGGCATGTGGATATTAGGGGATTGGATATTTGACAGTTATCATGCCTCATATCTAATCCTGAATGGCAAATTTCTATCTGCATATTGTTTACGCCTTTTGCAAGGTCAGATTTAATGATTGTTCTGTTTTATATCTTGTTTACATCTTAAGTATGATCAACTTTGAGTTGAAGGTCATGCGCTACTGAATTTCTTTTTCTGGTAACTGAACCATTTATTAGAAAGCACCAGCAAGAGGAAATTCCTATGCAGCACCGACACAGACACGTGACACGACATGGATACTCTGACATGGAAATTATAAAAATTGGAGGACACGACACTTTGGGACAAGTTTTGGAGAGCATTATGCATGCTATTATATGAATAAAAAATTAAGGCTTCAATTGTAAATGTGTATCATAGAATGCTATCATTTATAAAAGTACATCAAGAAATTTGTTTCAATAAACCATCATTAGTCATGCAAAAATTAAGAATTCTGTAAGTTTTAACTGCAGCACTATTTCTAAAGTTTTAAGATCCTGGAGTGTCCAAGGGGAATAGGGACATAGAAAATAGATTGTAGCAGCGAAAGCAAGCCTTCTTAGAGTGTTAGAGAAACCTTTCCCTTTGATATTGGAACAAAACCAGTCCACTTTGAGACCAATTGGACCACTTGGGGATTATAGAAGACTTTAGCTGCCATTGGACCTCTGCCATAAGCATCACCTGGTCACAAATCGTATAATGTATTATTGTTGGAGATCAAAATCTATTGGTAGCACACGTTTCTTTGTTGTTATAGTAGAAATGATCTGGTATAATCTTATGCATATTCCTTTTCTTTGCTGTCTTTTGGCTGTCATACTGTTCTTTTTTAGGTGCACCTTCAATAAGTTGGCGGCGACGAGGCCCTACACTTGGAAAAAGAGTTAGAAGGGAGATTGCTTCCCGTAATGGGGAAAGGTTTTCAGTTTATGTGCTAACATCAATGAGGACTTTCGGTGGTAAGAATGCAACCAAGCTGTCAAATGAAATTGGGTCTCAAATTAGGAGGATGTGTCCAAAAGTTGGTTTCACCCACACTTGGAAACAAGTTGATTCAACGCGGAAGGAGGACATAATGCAGCTTGTTCGTGTAAGCCTGTCTAAAAGTTTGCAAATTCATTGATTCAAGTGATAATGAATATTCTTAGGGACTAATTCCACTTATTACATGTTTGTAGGACAAATTTAAAGTCACTGAAAAGGAATCAGTGTTAGGAGAAGACCTTGAAGAAGGAAATGAGCACACAGACTTAATTGAGGAAGCCTTTAATGTTAAGGCGAACCTACAAATTGGCAGGAAATCAAAATGGGAAAAAAAATTGTAGCAAATTATGGGATTTCAATATTTAAAATTGGCGGCCAATAATTTAGTTGGTGATAGTGAATACATTCCCCGACTGGAATTTAGTAGGCAAATTGTAACACATGCCCGACTAGAATTTAGTAGGCAAATTTCAACACAATCCCGACTAGAATTTAGTAGGCAAATTTCAACACAATCCCGACTAAAATTTGGTAGTCAATTTCAACACAATCCCGACTATATATTTTTTAGTCGGCGACGACATTTGCCGACAAGCATTACCCGACTAAAAATTCCGACCGAAAATCTAGTCCGGAAAATATATTGCCGACTAAAATGGCCACCTTAGCCGACTAGAATTTAGTCGGGAATTGTGAAATTTCTTGTAGTGAACTATTTTATTTCTTCTAACCAAACTAGTCATGAACTTCTTTTAATAGAATTTGGTCAACTTGCTCTCTCTAAAATAATTTAATAGAAAACTTCTTTTCTAGAAATTTTCATGCCAAAAATTTAACCAAACGAGTCATGAACTTTCTTAAGAAAATATTTTTTCTCTCCAAAAATGTACTCTTCACCCATTAGCTCATAAACTTAAGGAGGAAAAAGGGGGCTTAACGTAGCTTAAGCAGGAATCAACAAAACACGTTCACATCTTTCCTCAATGGCTTTCTTGTCACTGGCACCATCGAGAATAATTGTGTCGTCCTTGGACGCTGTGGCCTAAAATGAACATCCATTATCTTGGCCACTCAATGGTATGATTCTACATGCTACCTGACCTGCTGTTGCTATACCGTTCCATTGAATAGTGCGAAATTCCTATAATGCCAATGAGTCGTGCCAAATTGCTACGTTAATGTTGTTCCAATGCTGTGATGCTACTTAGGATCTATTCTTCTTGCAAAGAAAAATCATAAATTGATAACACATATATGAACCTTGTGATATGTCGGTACCAAAGTTTAGCTATCGGCAAACATAGGACCCAAAATGGCATACCATTAGAACATTAAAGGTTGAAACTTCGTGGTAGACAAAGCAATAGCAAGCCAACCTGCAAATCATTCGAGAACCCAAGGACAGAGACGTAAAAGGATTTGATTTTAGGACCTTGAAGTTTAATTTTACATCCCAAAATTCTTCACTATATGCGCCCTACAGCGCCTTACAAAAAAGGACCAATATTTAACCCCAAGAAGAAAGCAATATCCAACAAGACAGGAAAAAAAACAACCTTGATTCCAGCACGGAGTTTAGTTAGAATAAGAGTTGCCAGTGCCTCACTTTCCACATCTTCTGCAACAATCAACAATGGCCTTTGTCTGTGAACACAAACAATAAACAACCAAAAATGACATAAACTATTGGGGAAATGGTGAGTAAAACTTCACTGACATATTTACCCAAAAAAAAAAACTTCACTGACGAATGAAGTGGAAGAAATATATTTTCAGCAAAGAACTGATTACCTTCAATGCCAACTCAAGTACTCTCACCACACCAACTGTTCGATTAAATACATAAGCCATTTTTTTGAATCCCTAAGTTTTACAGATCCCAAAAACATCGTCTTGCAGAGCTATTTCTTAGTCTCCACATGTAGGCTTACCACAAAAATGTTAGCCTGTAGCTTGAGCAGAAAAATGCTCAACTAGGCTTTGTTCAATTCGAAAGTACTTGGTGTTCGTCACAAACTCATTGGAGAAGTTTTTTCAGGATATTGGCTTTCCATTTTCTTTTTCAGAAAAAATAGGCGGAGTTCCTGGAAGCCAAAGTTATTAAGAACCTACGATAGAGGAAAACAATTTGTTCACCCTCAAGTTACTTATATCCTTAAGTTCAGGAAAAACCCCTAAATTTTTAATTCTCTTTTCTAAACCCCTCACGTAAATTTTCTGTAATGTTTAAGTTAGTTTCCTGGAGTATTCCGATTTTTTGTTCCAATCCCATAGAATTTATGAGTCTGTCACGTTCCCTAACGAGGGAAAAACGACACTCAAGAGAAAAAAGCGAGCACCCTATCAGACCAATCAGGAAAACAAGAATCATTTCTTTAGACATACCCATTATTTGGATGAATTTCAAATTCTGATGATAATAATCTGGTCAGTTTTGAATGGAAGGTTAAAGGTGTGAGAATTTATATAGGGAGAGTTGTTGCTATAACATGCCTTTGGTCTGTGAGGTTGCGAGTAATTCTCTCCAATCCATTTGAATTACATGAGGTTGGTTTTCAAGGTTCCTACGCCACACTACAGTCGTTGATATCGGTAATCAACGGCTCCAATTTTATCTCAGCAATGACGGCTCGAACCATGCAAATGTCGAGATGAAAAATCCGTAGAGCTCAAATCTAAGTACCATTTTTTCACCTAGATCACATGTATGTAATTGGTTTTTAGGACCCAGTTTTTGCATCTTAATTGTTCATATCGTCGACGTCAATCAATGATTTAGATTTTCGACAAACTCTTTCCAAAAAGAATAGAATCTTCTCGAGAAAAGTCTTTAACAACTTTGAACCACTAAAAATAGTTTTGGACAGTCGAAGTTAAATGACCTATCCTTTAAGGTCAAACCTTATGTAGACACCCCGATTTTGACCCGCGAAACTTGTCAAGCATCCCCGATGATGAAAATGCCCGTTAAGAGCACGCGTAGCTTGATTGTGAACTTAAAAACTTCTCCTAAGCCTCTTCAAAAGAAACCCAATCCTACACCATCTTCTAGTACATTCAAAACCCTCTTTTTTGATATATAATATGTCCCAATCCATTTTGAAATGAGGGAGATATGCCCGTTTTACCAAAACGACTTGTTTTTCCAACCTTCTGAGGGTAAAATGGTCACATATTTTGATGTACAAATCATCTTGGGTTCAAACCACTTGGGTTAGAAAGTAGACCTTTCAAGCTTTCCAACGCTTCAAACCATGCGCAAAACGGAGTTCGGTAGCACCCAGAATGGCCCCGCAAAGTTTGAAATTTTGTGCTGTCTCGCCATCCAGGCGCCTGGATTCACCTATTCCAGGCGCCTGGATTGCCTTAATGCAGGCGCCTAGACTCTCTCCATATACTTGGCCCCCAAGGTCAAGTTAGTGGGGAGGAGCGTCTTGAGGATCTTTCAGGGATTTTTCTGCAGAATTCTGTTGAGAGAGAGTAGGGTATTTTGGTGGACTCCTACCTTGACCCCTATTTGATCCCTAAGCCATCTAATGGCCCTTTTTGAACCTTACTTTGCCTATATAAAGCCCCTCCCCTCTCTCCTTTTCCATGGACCAGCTCTCTCCCTCATTCTCCTTACTGTTATGCTGCTGCAAATCATCCAGAAAAATTCATCCCCAATCCATTCCCTTTTGTTCTACCCATTTCTAGCCTAAAAACCCTTTTTTTTTAGCCTAAAAACCCAACCTTGATCACTAGTAACCCACATACTTCAATCATCCATCATCAAAACCCACCAAAACAGAAATATTCAGTTTGCTTTTACTCGGAAAAACCCATCTCAATCTATATAACCACCAAAAATCCTTCAAAATCTTGTTCCAAGCTCATCAATCAAGCTTCCAAGGTAGATTTTCTACCAAAGTGTTCAATAGGCCCTGAGGGGGACTCAATTAGGCTCTTTCTGGTCATCTATACCAGTAGAGGGTTTGAGAGAGGTCGGATAATCATCAAGAAAAGTAATCAGATTGTGCATAAGAAACTCAATCCAGGCGCCTGGATCATCACCTTCCAGGCGCCTGCATTGAGTCCAGGCGCCTGGATTACCTCCATGCAGGCGCCTGAACCCCCTTTTCCTTTGTTATGTTTTCTGTTTTCTTTCACATTCTGATCATTTGTGCTACATCACTTGCACGTCTGGATTCATGGTTCTTTACATCTTATGTTTGAATCATCATTTATATGTTCATTTTAAGCATTTTGAGCTTACATTCTTACTTTGAATGGGGGATTTCATAAGAAAGAATCATCTAAATAGGCTTATGCATTACTCTTGAGCTCTGTTCATTTAGCTTTAAGGTTTCACTTTGAGGTTTCATATGATACTTCAGCATAATCTCTCATGAGTGTCTAAAATGAGCATCATCATGTTATTATTGTTGCATTTTGAGCATTATTTCATTATATATGAGTCATGTTTCAAGTTTTAAACCTGCTGCTGTGTAACTAAACATTGTCCAGAATGCATGAGAGTCGATTAGAACATTGAATTTGCTGGTTTTTGCAAGAAATGAGAGTTTAAAGCTTCTGTCTGGATGGCAATCCAGGCGCCTGGATTGAC
This sequence comes from Vaccinium darrowii, assembly GCA_020921065.1. NCBI lineage: Eukaryota > Viridiplantae > Streptophyta > Magnoliopsida > Ericales > Ericaceae > Vaccinium > Vaccinium darrowii. The sequence goes on along the minus strand of CM037161.1, from coordinate 33,558,294 downwards.
TCCTTCCAGGCGCCTGGACCCAATCCAGGCGCCTGGATTGACCCTTTCCAGGCGCCTGGATCATGTCCAGGTGTGATAAAATGTGCATTTGTAATCAGTTTCTGGGACATTTTAAGGCATTTTGGGGGCATTTTAGTTTAATTCCTGCATCTTTTATGTATAAATCATTCATTCACAACACTTTGCATAAGCATGTACTCATATTTCATCGACATTCTTGATATATTTGCTATGCTCTCATATAAATTTGAATCAAAAGTCCATTTAAATAACATTTTCAAGATTTTCTAAACATTTAGTAGAGACCGGCAAATATGCCGGGCGCGTGGGGTGCTCTGAATTCCTTCCCCTCGCGTAACCTAGCTCCCGGACCCGAGAAATCTCATTTTAAAGACCGGTAAAGTATTTTCCACTTCAAGGGCAAAAGAGTCATTTTTTAAATGGTTTCTCGGGTAAGGTCCTTAAATCCGGGTGGCGACTCTATTCAATCAATCAAACCATTTAATCAAAACCGTTTTCCAAATCAAACTTCAATTTTCGTGGACGCATTGCTCCTGCGGGGTGTTCACACCTTAGACCTAATTCTTCTAGCATTTTAAACTTAGATTCATAAACCAAAAGATTTCTACCATTTTAACAACCGAGATGCATATTCGATTATGAAAGTAATTCGAAATGGTTATCAATTAAACCCAAACTGACTTCTCTTAATGCATCAATTAAACAATTCCGTTGTCCAATATTTGGCAACGGGGACGAAGCAACAAGGACGATTCCTGCCAGCAACTCAGGACAGCCGAGCATACAAAACAACCAAAGATTCGTACATAGCTTGACTAAAATTGCTTGAATGAACTTTTCCATAAATTAGTAGTAAGTACGATCCATATAACGCAAATCAAAATGTCTCGA